>BTHU01000001.1:176944458-176946958 GCA_036184795.1 Tokudaia tokunoshimensis
AAGTCTGAGATCGTGATGTCGACAGGACAGGCTTGGGTGACAGCCTTCTTCCTCTTTACAGGTGACTCTCTTCTTGCTGTGCCTTCCTACGACAGTGAGCTGAAAGCAGATGCTCTCCTGCCTCTTCTGGTGATCCCTCTGGTAAAGATTCTGCCTTTATGACCAACTGCCCTTCCAAAGACCCCACTCCAAATTCTACAGGTAAAAAGGACACCATGGAATTTGGAGCAACACAAACATTCAGTCCCTAACTGGTTTACTGTAGACAGGAACTAAGTTAACCGATGTGAAAAACACTTGCTGATAAGAGCCAGTAAGAAACAGGAACAGTCCAGTTCTGCTACCTGACATCCACTGGGACACTGGTGTGCACTGAGAACACCTTCCTCTGCTCAAAAAGCTAACAACGGTTAGCGGCATGGCTTCATAGAACTACGCTAAGTTCTGCTGCCCAGATTTTAAAAGATCCAAGGAAATCATTGCAATCTAAAATGGCAAACTTTTTTTTAATGGATTGGGATCTCATCAACTAGGGAAGAGGACACTCCCTGTACCGACGAAGAATGCAGAATATCTTATTGTTAACTGCTGAACAACCAAAAGTATGATAAGATGGAGTTAATAAAAACAGGGAGATTCAATAACCAATACTATTCATCTAGCAGACAAAAAAATCTTTTCAATCATACTGGGATTATTCAGAAACATGAAAAAACAAAGAGGTTTTTCAGCAGTAAACAAACTGGGAACATTCTATAACTGTCCTCATCTGATCCCAGGCCAGGATCTGTCAGGTTCGTTACCCTAGCAACATACTATAAACACAATACCATGTGCATCTTTGTCTCCTTCACTTTCTCTGCCCCCATCCCCATTTGCCCCCTGTGCTAGGGCAGTTTCTATTCTAACCACTCAGCCCCCCACCCCACCCCCGCTGCCCTTTAGAACCAACTTCCAGACCCTCGCATTCGCACAGCAAGTTCTGCATCTCCCCGGTCCCTAAGAACACATTTTAATCAACTTGGAAACACACTTCTCAAAAGATAACCTCGGCTACAAACAAAGCATGTGTGTGCGCGCTGGCTGCTTCTGTGTCGGCTTGACACAAGCTCGAGTCATTTGGAAAGAGGAACATGAATTGAGAAAATGCCTCCCCAAGATTGGCCTGTGGGCAAGCCTATGAGACGTTTTCTTCATTTAAGATGGACGTAGGAGTGCCCAGATCACTGTGGGTGGTGCCAGTCCTGGGGTGGGTGGTTCTGGATGGTAGAACAAAGCAAGATGGGAGGCAGGTCAGTCAGGAGCACTCCTCCATGGTCTCCACCCCTGCCTCCAGGTTGCTGCCTTGAGTTCCTCCTGCCCCAGCTTCCCTGAATGATAGTTTACAAGCCATAGGCTGAGACAAACCCTTTCAGTCCCAAGTTATTTTGGTCATGGTCATTATCACAGCAATAGAAACCCTAACTCAGACTATGTGTTGCAGCAACTATGGTGACCTGCAATGCTATATGCTCCTAACGAGTCACACACTGACATGATCCTGACTGCGGATAATCCAACCCCAGTCCTTGAGTGCTAGGGTGGAGAGAGGCAGGGTACTGAAGGTGTCACAAGAAATTAGGAAGCAGGTAGATCTAGCATGTAGATACATGTCTACCAGCTAGATAACAGCAGTCACCTAAGTCTCCATGTCAGAACACTCCACCTAGAGGGGGCTGTCCAGCAGTATGGGCATCTGACAAGGGAAGTCAGAGAGAAGAAAGTGGGAGAAATTGGTGGTTGGGGCCAGACCAAACAGATAAATATTAATTTGGTACAAAATAACTGTAGTTTTTGCATTATTAAAATTTACTGTTTAATACTGGAATGCATTCTTAATAAATGAAGTTATTTATATACACTGTTTTAATGCACATTCTTGCTTTATCTTCCTCGATAACAACTTATAACTTGCTGTTTATTTTCTATTTATTTTACACTGTGGGAAGGATGTTGGGCAAAAAGTGAATTGAATGATTTTTCTGATTCAAGTTAAAGATGGGTCCTAAAGCTACAGAGACAACTCTCCAAATTAACAAGGCATTTGCCCAGGAACTAGTAATGGACATGTGATACAGGGGGCCTGGAGGCCGACAAGCAGAACATGGTGAGAGGTCACTGGGAGTTGACAATGACCAACCAAGAGCAATCATCAAGGATGATCCACAAGAAGTTGCCAAGGAGCTCCACACGTTTCCGTCAGGTCAGTGTTCATTCGGCACTTGAAGATCAATGGAAAGGCGAAAAGGCTCAGTAAGTGGATGATCACATGAGCTTACCAAAGCCAACAGCTTGAAAAAAAAAGTCACATGACCTGCTCTCCTCTTTCATTCTATGCCACAATGACAAACCAACTCTTGATTAGATTGTGCCATATAACCTATAGATAGGTTGTATATGACAGAGAGCAATGACCAGCTCAGTGAACAAACTTACCATAAAAAGGTCACGGTCACCGTTT
>BTHU01000001.1:176951958-177364458 GCA_036184795.1 Tokudaia tokunoshimensis
TATATATATATATACATATGTGTGTGTATGTATGTTTGCATATGTACACATGTATGCATTTATGTGCGTATACACATATATATGTATGTCTATGTGTGCACACACATGTGTATATATGCATGTGTGTGAATCAAAGCTTATACATATATACATATATGTGTGTGTATGTTTGCATATGTACACATGTATGCATTTATGTGCATATACACATATATGTGTATATGTGCACACACATGTGTATATATGCATGTGTGTGTGCATGTGTGTGGTTACATGTACATGAGTGCAGGTATCCCAGGAAGTCAGAAGGAGGTGCCAGATCCCCTGGAATCTAAGTTACAGGTAGTTATAAGCTGTTGATGTGGATTTGGGGGACTCAACCTCAGGTCTTCTGAAAGAGCCATATGTACTGCTGAGCCACCCCTTCCGACCGGTTTTAATCTCCTATGCAGTCATGACCTGGAATCTGTTGGTTGGTTCCAGAACTCTCGGGAGAACTCCATACCTACATATGCCTAAGACCTTATTTAAGATGAACATACTTGTGTACAGCCTCCTCCCAGATGACTTGGGACACTAAGGAACTCGGGAGCTTTATAAACAGCCACTAGGATGCATACAGGGGAAATGACAAGAAAAATAAGCTGTCACATGCTTAGTAGCTGCAAGTACGCCTGGACACATTTTCCACCTGTGGTTGTCTGAGGACAGACACGTAGAGCCAAGTGTAATCTTATTTATGTATCAGAGGAAAAGCATTCATGGACTTCATGACAATACACACGCTCACACGCGTGTTTATGCATGCGTTCTGGAGAAAGGTGGCTTCGTAACTTGGACAGACTGCTGGTTCCCCAGCCTAGGAGAGCAGAGACTCAGCAGAGGGAAAGTGCAGGGCCTGAGCTCACTGGGCAGCCAGCTCTAGCCCCATTTCCATACACTCCTCTGCACCTGTGTGCTCACAGCCAAAGGGGCTATTTTTAGATGTAAACAAGATTTGACCCCTCTTCTTCTGAAGAGCTCCTCCAGCTTCCTTCCCCTGAGCTGCAGACCCCTCTCAGCCCCATTCTCCCTGCTCATTCTATACAGCTCTCTCCACTCATCAGCCCCATCCATACCTGCTTCCCCTGGAGCCTAAGAACACTGGAAGCCTGCTTGAAGGGCTTGTCATACTCCAGACTCTCCAGTCCCTCATTCTTGTCCTTCCCTGATCACACTACACAAAGTGCCCCTCTTAGGCACCAGAACATCACCCTGGAACGATTCCGTTACTTGACACAAGTTATTTTATGTCCTTGCTTCCTTGGCTACCAACTACCCTACAAGCCCTACTGTGGGATCCATGAAAAAGAACCATTGCTGTCTCATTCACTCCCCAATCACCAAGCCCAACAAAGTACCTGACACCTATTTCCAGCTTCAGAAGACACACGGCGGCAGAGGATACATCTCTCCCTAAGCAACAGCCCAGCTCTGGGCAGAAACCGGAGCGAAGGAAGCCATGCCTCCTTGGTCTCAGTTCATGCAAGGACTTCGGTACAAAGAGAATTAACTCAACGGCTACGTCTAGTTACTGTGCCTATGTATATTTACAAATACCCCACTGAGCAGCGGTGTCCTGATCTTGAAGCTGCTCGCCGAGTTTCTGTTCGATATTTGGAATCAGGGTTGCACGTATGGATGAGTGCCTTTTAAAGGGCGCTTCAGTGACTTCAAATGAGGCATGCAGGCCTGAGTGGAAAGTGCTTGCAAGTGCGTGTGGGCCTGCTCACCATCAACACGATTGCTGTGAAGGAGCTCTAAGTGGAGACACGTGTGTCTACACGTGACGTCTCAGTACACGCATGAAGAGTCACTGAGTGAGAACCAGTGGCTCAGGAGCTCTGTGAACAACAGGAAACGTGGCTCCCGTGGCGCTGGCCGAACAAAGAGTTCGGAAAAGACGCAGCTGTGGGTCCACTGGTCAGCAGTGGCCTAGGCAAGTAGCAGTTCTAGAAGAAAACGCCGAAACAAGCAACAAAATGCCACTGGATCAAGAGAGAAACCCACACCCACAAACACACACTGCTCCGTTCACACAGCCCCGAAAGGCTCGGCAGTATCTGCCACGCTGTCACCACCTGTAACAAGACTGATCTGTAGTGAAATAAAGATAATGCGATCCAGAGGAACGAACTTTGTATTTCCTCAGAGAAGGTCTGAGGTTGTCAGCCGCATGCTCTCCCCTCTGCTTGCCAGAGCACACATAACACAAACACACAGCCATACTGCAGGCAGACAGGCCCTCCTCTTGCTGACAAGGCACACCCATAAAGCAGTGTCTCTTCCACCTGGTGCCTAGCGACGCCCCACACACACACACGCCCACCCCCACCCTGGCAAGCCCAAGCCACAGGGCTATGTTCAGGAAGGTAGGGCCACTGTCAGCGGCCATCTTGAAATGGGTTTCAGAAAATGACCGCCATGGCATCCACTCATTTGCAAACACTAGATTTCTGCTGTTTATTTCTACCACAACTTACATCCCCCGGGGTATTTCCAGTTGTCACAACCACCGTTTCCAGAGTCTGTGTAGAGGCTGCAGAATGCCTTGGCTTGGTTGCCTATGTCTGTCAACATTATTCGGAATATTATTTTCATAGGTAGAGTGACCAGAAGCAAAGGCACGGGAAGAGGGTAGGTATCAGGTGTGTAAGCTCTTAAATATCCTTTCTGAAGTGTCTCAGAACATGTCTAAGAACAAAGTCTGTAAATAATTAGCAATAATTCAACTGCCAGTATTATCTTTTGAGCGTGTGTTTGATATAAAAGTGATTTATGAATTGTGGTATCTCGACAACAAATGCTTTCAAAATTCTGGTGCTCAGGATCAAAAAACCTTCATTATATAAAATATGGATAAAAATGTGTAAGTTGCATGAAAGTTGGGAAATATTAAAAACCAATAAAGAGAAATTGAGTCTATCAAACCTGGTATATACATTTCAAAGTTACTCTTTATTGAGAATTTCATATATTCATGTGATGTTTTCATCAAATCTAACCCTCGCTCCCTCCCCTCAAGCTTCTCTCCTGTTTCTCCATTCCCACTCTTCTCTCCTGACTTCTCCCCCACCCCCTCACTAAGTACACTCACTACTGCCCATGTGGACACTGCGTGTGGAGGACCATCTACCTACGTGAGTGTGGCTAACGCAGCGTGGCTAGCGCATCACGGCTAGCGTGTCACGATGGGTAAATCAGCAGAGAATCAAAGACCATGAGATATTCAGCTCCCAGTGGGATGACTGTAGCACACTCTTCTTACCCCAAATCTCGGGAACCATTGTGAAAAACAGGGCAGAAAGATGTAAAGATGTAAAGGTAGACTCCCCTGCAGGACAGTGTAGCTGCCCAGATGAACTCAAAGCAGTTGGGGCTGCATGCACAAGATCTGCACAAGATCAAGTCAGCCAAAACCCCAGCATGGGTGAGGAGACGCCCATGAAATCCCATCCTCAGCCAAGAAGCTATCGGCAACTGATGGCTGTAGAGAAGAGAGTAGCATTCTTCTGGGACGAAGACCCTGGTAATATCTTCAAAGAGAGCTGCGGCCCCCATTCCACGATGCAGTAGGCAACTCTTCTTGGCTATGGGCTTCTTTCTCTTTCAGATGCCATTAAGCCTCTATGGCTAGTGATTTGTAGATGATTATAAGTTTTACTGTGTGTATCATTGCAACTGACAGGCAAATCCCATCAATCAAATGGCATGACTGATGAAAAGGGACACAGATTTGACATCAGCTCTCCGCCGGCCACTCTTTATATCAATTACAGCACTTGAGATGGCTCTCTGTGGCACGCGGGTGGGATGCTCTCCCTTCCCCCTTCCCCAATAGCCCTGAAATGCATGTTCCTGGCTCAAGTGCTTTGTGTTATAAGGGGAGAAATATCATTTGGAGTCAGGTGGGTGGTGTTTATATCACAACTCATGGGGGGGTCTTCTTCCCCAGTGTCTTGCTGAACCCCCAATTTGTCAAGGATGAGAAGCCACTGCAGCAATGGGCACCGACCGACTGCAGCGGTCTCATTATGCCGAGAGCCATGACACCTTTTCAATTCTGCCCATCTCTTAGTCTCTAGTCAAATGGAACTTATTGCTTATAGCTTGTTGAAATTTTATGAATTATTTATGAAAGTAGGTCTACGACTCCAGACTCTTAAAAGACAACACAATAGAAACCCTCCTCGTTACCCGCAACGTGGCTTCTATCGGAGAGCAGGTACTCTCCATAACATGAGCTGCGTGTTTGGGGTGCAATAGCAGTTGAAAAAAAAATACTGAGCCTTTAAGAATATTTGGAAGCTATTTATGGAATGCATATTTTTAAATCTTTACTGTAAACCAGCTTTGAGTTCCAGAAAGATACAGTGAACATGCTTCCCAGCTTGAAAAAACAAACAACTAATGTCTGCCACTATTATCCAAACTCGACTGAAAGGCAATTCTCCCATCATGTGCATCCAGAAGGTTCTAGTCAGGCCATGACCCCAGAGTTCCCTTCTGTTTCAAAGAGCTTTGTGGCTATGTACAAGTGAGGACCACAACCCAGCCAGTGACACCGGTGTGAAAACCCGTGGGTTTCAGCTATGCAAGAGGAGGAAACACCAGTCAGACACACCAGTGAGAAAATGCTTGAGTCTCTGCTCACCAGAGCACGAGACCTTGGATTGTAAAACAGAGGACACCATTGACTGTCGTCTGATTCTGTCAGTCATACACTCAGCTGGAGAGGCTGAGGCATGGCTAGGCTGGAAGGCACCAAGTGACAAACCAGCCTGCTCTTGCCACACCCCTGTGACTACATGTTTGCTCAGCCAAGACATCTCCATTGGGGCTGGCTGAGGGAGCCTCTGAAAGCAGGAGCTGCCTCTGATTCAGGACAACTCTCTCCATAGATACCTGTTCCTTCCAAATCTCACAGCATCCCTGCCCTCCTCCCCAGATGTTTAGTCCCCAGATCCAACCACAAACATGGTTCAGAGGAAGAAGCAGATCCCAGAGAGACCGATGGCACCTCTGGCTACTGTCCTTATAGGGTCCCTTAATTTTCAGAGACACATCCTCAGCGAAGCGAAGTCCCACTACCCAAATGGTATATAACCAATAGCAGAGCAACAGGACGTGGTGAATCTTACCTTGCTGGAAAACATCTGAGAGCAGAAGGGGAAAATACAAGGGGGGGGGAGAGAGAGAGAGAGAGGAAAATATTAATGATGGTAAAGAAGAAAGCGTGACAATCAGCTCACACATGCTGGCTTTGCTAAACTGCTCTCCACATCGCACTCCCTGCATACAAGCTCAGGCAGTGGGTGGAGACCACATGTCCTGACTCTTAAGAACCTAGGACAGTAGTTGGCATATAATGGGCAGTACAAAGATGTTTGTTGGGACCCATACTGTCACAATTGCAATGGCCTTATGAAACAGACTCTGTCATCATTCTTATTTTTATAGAGAAACTGAGTATTCACAAGGCTAGTACAGTAGGGGCTCAGGACTGAACCCAAGTCTGTGTGATCCTGAAGCCATCAAGCTCTGAAAAGCTACCTGACTGATCGAAGACAACAATAACTCGAAAGCATAGACTAAAAGGGTCTGTGAATTCAGGGTCATATTTAAATCACGCAAACAAAACATGCATACACTCTTCACATTATAACCCATGACTAATAAGCATACTGTTGTCTTCACGGTGAACCCTAAGTCTGCTAGAAAGATGAAAAATATCCATGTATCTGTTTAACAAACATTGGGAGAGACTTCTGGGTGCTGGATTCTTTGTTACTAGTAACCACAGCACAACAAAACAAAACACCCTGTCTTCCCAACAGGTCTTCCAATGCCAAGTGTATTTTGACCTAGTATACTTGGACATTAAAGTTCCATTTTTCTAACTGTGGCCTCTACTCAGCAGTGCAGACAGAACCCACATTACAGCAGTCATTTTCATGGCTACAGAGAATTCTGCCCTGTGAGTATGCTACCATTCATTTTTTTCCATTCTGATATCGGTTGAGTTTTCAACTTACTTGGGTGTTTAGCAATCAGGGAATCAAGATAATCCTTTTCCTCTACATCTCTCAGTGACACGTAGAAACCTTTTTATTTTTTTTAAAATCTTCTTCATACAAGGGAGCTCAGCCTCCCGATCATCACGGAAGTTTCTCAACTGATCATGGCTTTTCATTTGGTATCTTTAAGATACAGAGGGAACAGTGACCCAGGACCACCCAGATGGAAGCTAGCACCTGCTCTGTCTACAGGGCTACGAAAAGAAGCTTCCAGAAGATAGTCTGATAGCATATACGGAAATGTCCAATCTGCATTGACCAACAACTTTAGGACTTTAATCCAACAAAATACATCCTAAAGAGATAAAAGGGATCTAGAGAGAGGTTCATCAAAGTATTGTTTACAATGGGAAAACATGGGAGGCTTCCAGCAGTCACCAGAGACTTGACAAAATGTATGTGCGCATGGCTTACTGTGCAGTGATGTTAATGACTAAGAATGACTGTGGAGATGGGTCAGAACCCAAGTTTGACCCATCTGGAATCTGTGTGAAGGAGAAAGGAAAAAAATGACTATTCAGATTTGTCCTCTGGCCACCACTCAGACACCACAACATGCCTGTATCTCTCCACCCCTAACACTCCCCCCACCCCTCCACCCCCCACCTCCCCACCTCCCCACCTGACAGAGTCGTTTTGAAATGGTTACAGACTTTAACTGACCTCCAATGAAAACATGAGATATCTAGATGGAGCACATACTCCCGAGGACATTTATGTGCCTGTTCATGGCTGCATTAAGAGAGATTTGCGACAATGGCCACAAAGATATTGTTCATCTTTGGTAGATAGAACTTAGGTTTCTTTAATCTTATATGAGATTTTTATATATTATTTTAATCTTTAGCAATGAGCACATCTTATATTCACAATCTCTGTTAAAAACTAACACGTTTGGACAAGCACAAATTGTTGTTATTATGTCCTAAGTAATATATTATCATAGCTAGCTATACAGCACTTATTACATTAGATTTTAGAAGCAACCTAAAAGTGGTTTAAAGTATACAAAACAGCATTTATAGACTATAAACACACACTGTGGAATTTTTGTAAGAGACTTGAGAACCTGCAGACTGGAGAAGCACAAACCTTTCCTGTGTATGTTGTGCAGTATCCTTCAGCCTTGGCAATTCATCCCAGCAATGAGATGCCACTGCCCAGGGACTGAGGAAAAGGCTCTAGACAGTTCCTTAAATCTACCACACTACATGTGCCTGCTTCCTGGACCTCACTGAGTGAACACCCAGTCTCTGACCAGCTTGCACCCCTGACAGAGCCCAGCTACCCACCCTTTTGTCATAGGCCCCATCCTTGTCTGTGAAGTCCCCACAGAGAGAGAACTCACCATTTCCACCTGTGTTCCTAGAGTAATCCATGCATGTTGCAATTATTACTCCAGTTATAATTAGTTATTCCTGTAGACTGTGAGCTCCTGAGGATAGAAGCAATGGACCTTAAATTCCTACCTACGTCCAGACCGCCAGACACTGTTACCGCTGAGAGAGAAGTGAAAGAGAGTGCCCCCTATCTTACCACTCCCTTAATATACAAGGTAAGGAAAATGAGTCTAGAAAAAATGAAAAATCCTTTCCTATGGTCATATATGAACCTCAAGGCTGCCAGGACTACATGAAACTCACTTAACCTTAATAAAGTTCGAATGCTTATCATGATTATTAGCAAAGAACAAACTGGATATTTATCATCCCCCTTTAATGAATATAGACAAAAACCTTCAACCTTGAAAACATCAGGGAAATGAGATTAATCTCTTAAATACAGACCCAGTCTCGACATCCGTCCAGAATCCTCAACCTCCTCTCCAGGATTTTGACAAGGAGCATTTCCTTTGAAACTCAGAATTGATTTGAGTCACTGGACAGCACCACCTGTGAGGAAGGGAGCTCAGGGCTGACCTTTTGGCCTTGCTCCTCCCAATCCTACTGTGTGCTGCACATCTTTGCAGACAAATGTGCACAGATGCTACTCAGGCCTGTCATCCCCCAAAGTCTACTGACATTCACGTGGCTATTTCAGGTTGCCATCTTTTAAAACGCTCTTCCAGGTGTGTGTTCACACTCACGTTTTACCCACGTGTAAATTAGAACAGACTCTAGAATAAATACTACACAGGCACCATCTTGGAATTTACACTCTCAATTCATGTCTTCGGGGGTCTGTGGTATAAATCATCACATTCCCTATAAGAATGGCTCACAGGTCTTTTAAATTTTCATATTAACAGATGAAAATGACCACCCAAGCTCAAGGTGGAATGGTGTATAGATTGGACAGTGGAAGAGAAGGAAGAGAAGGAGGAGGAGGAGGGGGAGGAGGAGGAGGAGGAGGAAGAGGAGGGGGGGAGGGGAACTGTGTCCATGTGGTTCAGCAACATGTTACACTCCACCACACACACACTTTGCCCACATCAATGGATGTTACAGGATATTGGGCCCCCCAAGTTCATCGCACCATTCCGTGCTCCAGCGTTTGTGAGCACAGCATCTATCTCCACAGTCATCAGCTTTGCCACTTCTAAAGATCAAAGCACACAGAACAGGAGCTTGGGGTCATGGATTCGGTCTAACCAACCACAGAGAATTATTCAGGAGTTGGCCTGCCCTCTCTGACCTCCCATTTCCTTACTACAGAATCTAAAACCACTCCACACCCCTGGGAAGGTGAAGTTCACTGAGATATTTACGCCACTGAAAACCACACTGAGGGTAAGACACTTTGGTATTTCCTACCCTTTCAGGACTCAGAATCACATAAATCCAGAGCTGGGAGTTGTCAGTGACCACCACCCCAACCACAATTAGGTTGAGCCCAAAGGACACCAGAGACAGTGACACAGAGGAAACCAACTCCTTCAGACAAAGCTTTGCTCAGACTCACGTGAACAAAGAAAGCCTGTTCCCCAGCCCCTCAGCCCCAACGCCCCCACCCCCTAGCCCCTGGAGCCCTTCTAGTCCTGGAGACAGATGAAAGGCCCTGTGTGAGCTGGCCATTCATATGTGGGAAGAAAACAAGAAGGAAGGGCTCCAGATCTGCCTTTCTTAACCTGATGGAAGACCAAGGATGCGCACCCCTCCCCCACCGCCATGGAGGGATTCAACACCTCCCCCCCCCCCGCTCTGTAATGCATGGTGTCCTCAGAGACCCAGGCCATAAAAAGACTAGATTATTTATTATTATTAATAACTTATGGCAATTAGTCTGGGAGATTCCTGAACGTGGCTGATGAGAAATTTTCTTGAGTACTGCTCACCCACACGGGTAGTGTTTACCTCTATTAAAAATGATTTAATTACACTCTGGGTGAACCCCTGTCTTGGGCCTGGGTTAATAATTAGCAGCGCACAGAGCCACGCGGGTTAAGTGAGTCGGCTGTCCTTTATTTACCTATTGCTCTGTTTTATGAGGAGAAGTGGATGGCGGTCTTACTGCCCATTCCGTCTGCTCGGAATAATTTACTATTTCAATCCGCAGTTCCTGACTACGGGTAGAGAAACCTCGCCATTATTACAGTATCACACTTAGCCCACACACCACAGCGTTCAAGATCTACCCGACAGAAGGAGTGTGCATGACTTGTGGGGGAGGGGAAGTTACTACTTCTCAAACGATGTAATCACACTCATCTCTCTACTCTTCTTTCTTTCCCAGGTTAAATTATATATGAGGGCAGTTTAGTTTCTTGAAAATGCATGCACTTAACTCCCATTTAAGAAGTCTCACCTGGGGAGACAGCTGTCTCCTCCTGTGGTTTGAGCTACTGAGAGAAAAATCCTTTTTTCAAGTCCGGGGCTTTTACAGTAAAGCGCTATAAATTTTAGTTGCACCCAACTAACCGGGGCCGGGGAAGGGATCTGGACAGCAGCTGGAGTGAACACTGCTCCCTTGAAAGAAGTCATAGTCGCCATTAACTGAAGTCACATTCAGTATCAGTCTCCATCATGGAGTCCCCAAGCCCAGTCAGCCCCACGCGTGGTCCAAAGGGTAACCAGAATCCAGATGAATTCTACCCCTGCCAATCAGTAAGAATGAATTATCTTCTGCACTGAGGAGCAGGATTGGCTCATGCTTCCTGAAGACAAGCTCTCCGTTTTTATCCATTATCTTACGTTTTATTTCAAAATGTCCATGGGGGGGGTTACATACTTATAAGTACTGGTGTGTGCATGTGTAGTGCAGTTTCAAGGTGCACATGTCTGAGCCTGCATGTATGATCGTATTTGTGTGGAGGTCACAAATCAATATCCTAATGTCTCTCTTTAATTACCCTCTACCCCTTCTAGAAAGAAACTCTTGCTGATTCAGCTAGCCTAGTCAGCTGGTGAATTTCAAGGATCCACCTGACTTGGTCTCTAGCTTCTATCAACTGGTGAACGCTTCTACATCAGTCTGGTTTTATGTATGCATCCTGGAGATCCCAACTTGGGCCCTCATGCCTGCAGAGCCCCTTAACAACTGCATCACCTTCCCAGCCCAGCACGCTACCAGTCCATTTTAAGCTGACAAAACTGAAGTCCAGTTTTACCACATATATGTGTTGGTCCCAAAGGAGGCAGGGTACCACCTCACCATAGCAATGGTCACTGTATCCCGAAACCCCAGAACCAGGACTTAGCCTTCTACCAGGTAGACAGGAAAACTGTTCTGTCCTGAATAGAGGAGAAACTCTACTTATCACAGGAATCTCATGTGGATCAAGCAGACTGAGCTTGATACTTCAATCAGCGCACACATGTGGACGTCGTAGTCAAAGACTTGATTGAACCTCGGCTGAACCACCTTCCTACCCAGTTCCAAGTAGCTGCTAGATTCTTTCGATCTTGGTTTCCTCATCTGTACGCGCAAGAAAACCGATCTTTCTCTCAGACTTCCTATGAGCACCATCAGGGTCTCTTACATGTAAAACCTTTGGTGCTTGAAGTTGGTATTTCACAAGTGGAGTCAATGCTATTGTTATAATAAGCAGACTAGAACACAGCTGTCCCGTGCCTTGGTCTTCTCTGACCCCCAACATTCTAGTAACAATGTTCTTAATGCTAAGAAGTAGCCAGAAGAACTTGATGCCCAAAGCAATACCTGGGTTTATGAGACCTCAACGGCCATGGAGAGAGACTTAAGTAATACACGAGTGACAAACCTGGGCTGTGTGAGGCCTTCTAGGTACTGTAGTCTCATGACTCAGGGTGTTATAACCTTACTGACTGCTTGCTTGAAAACCCGAGTGACAACTGTGGTGCTGTACAAAGAGCAGGGTGAAAATCCATTATCTTGTCACGCTGGAGCTACGTGCTAGTTAAGAAACCCCAAAGGAGTTCTCAAATATGACCTCACGAGTATGAACTTATGAATGTCTTATTTTGGGGCCTTGAGATATATGGGACCCAATGACATCCAACCTTCAAACGCCAGAGCAGGAAGAAGGAGCAAGCAGACCTCAGAGATTGGAGAAACCCAGGGCCTGGCCTTGTTTCCTCTGACCTTTCTCCGACCTCTCCTGGCCCGATCTTACTGAAGGCCTCCAGTTACAGGGCTTGCAATGGAAACACACTTTCTATCGACTAAGTCAAAATAGGTAGAAACCACCTGGGACAGCTCAAAGAATTTGCCTGAGGAAACAGTTTCAGTACTTGATTAAATATACCAAGGTTTGAGCATAACAGAGCCCCTTCCTGCCTGGGTGCAGGTCTGTCACCACTGGAGCAGAGCCAACGTCACGCTCTCCTCCAGAGGCCATCCCTGCCCTCAGTGGCACCACACAGGCTGTGATTTAGTTTTAAGTGTCTCCAAAGCCAGACAGCTCACACAGCCAGTACCCACAGGCCTCCCACTTCCTCCTGGCATACACACAAATAGTTCAAAACTGAACCGAGTCCCCAAGAGCCTTGGCAAAGCTTTAGTGACTATCTCAAAATGGCTTGGATTCCCTGAACTAACCCCCTACACCGGAGTCCCTTGGCCTTAGACTACCTCCCTCGCCTTTTATTCTTGTCCTGTTCCAGATAGAGGCCCAAGAGAGTTCTGTCATGTTCCTCCGTCCTGCACTTACCTCACCTTTCATCATGAAAGAAATTAAGACCAATACTTTGCCTGTCACTGGGCTCTGTCTGAAAGCACTCCACTCTCAGTAAATGTCTTTTATTTGTAGATAAGAAAAAAAGAACCACACACAAAATAAAAAAAAAAGTATCTTCCTGTTATGTTTTCTAGAGAGGGTGCTTGCCAGCATCAGTCTTCAACTGTACCATTGTATCCCATCAGCCGACACTGACCGGGGCAGGTGGTGTAAAGGACAGCTAGTAAAAGTCCCCAGCATTTTATGACTTCCATCCCTAGTATATCTCACTCCTACCACCGAGGTATAAAGCTCTTAACTACTGGAAGAACATAAAAAAATAGATTTAGGAATAATACCTTTTATGATTGCATTCTGTATACTATGAAAGTTATGTCCAAGTCCTCTGGTGCTTTACGGAGCTGATAAAGTAGAATGGTGTAAATTTCTAGCCTAACCGTGTATTTTATACCCTTTAAAAATATTTTCAATTGAATTATTTTCTGAGTAATTATAGTAAGGCTAATCTAGGCTTAATGAATTCATGTACAAATACTTTAGACTTCATTATTAAAATCCCTATGATATGAAACTTTTAAATTCGATCTCTAGCAACCAATGGTTTTCTTTGAAAGGAACAGCATACATGACTTTCTCTAAATTCTTCTGAACCTGCTGAGAAACCCTATGAAGCTATGTTAATAGCCCAAACAGAGGAGGAAGCTGAAAAATGACATCATTCTAATTCCTCCAAACTTTTGTAATCAGGTATTAATCAGGAGTCATGAAGTGCTTTTACTAAGTATCTGCACACACCAAGAGCTGAGGAGTTGCCTTATATTGCAGCAGAAATCACACTATAGCTCTGATCAGCAGAGACACAAAACTAGGATTAGTAAAACACTTCCTGTGGGTAGCAAGCCTTATAGTCTCGAAAGTCTCCAAACCCAGTAATTTACCTATCTGAGTCCCAGTCCACGCTCTAGGCAAAGCCACTTCATCCTCTAGGATTCATTTTCTCTGTCTGCAAAATGATATGCACTAGGTACAGACTAAGGTCCCTTCCAGTTCTAAAATATGGTGGTTTTATGCTTAAAATTACACACATTACATCAAATGGGCTCTTGTTGTATATAGCTTATTCATCATCTTATCTAAGCTAAATTACATTCAGAGAAAAAAATTCACTCCCTGCAATTCACATATATCCACAAACACATCCATAATACAACCTATGATTCTGAATTTATCCCAGGATATTATCTCCATGGTAAAGTGTTTTTCCCATTATAGATGAATTATAAGTCATCTGAAACCTATAATGCTATAGCAGCTCATAGCCTCAACTCCTGATCCCCCCCAACACCCACCCAACATACACTTCCTGAAGCATCCTCTTGTGTCTCTGTTTTCTAGTCAGCTGATTAATTTCATCACAATTGTATTCCTCTGACGGGTCTGAGAAATCCAGGTTTTAGTCAGATTGGTTACCCAGTCTCCTAAATTCAAAGTAGGCATTTATAAATGTCCAGAAGAATAAATCTCCTTCTCTGTTAGGTGATCATTACCAGGATGGACAACTTTAAAGCAAATAGAAGACAATGGCCATCATCATTATTTTGATGGCTTGGCACAAATTACCATCAGGAGAGCTCCCAGGAGCCAGAGACAATTAAAGTCGGAGGTCTGAGAAGCTGCCCCTCACAGTCAAACATTGTTGATAACCATGAAGCAGGTCCAAAGCCTCACAGAAGCCTGGGGACACAATACCCCTAGGCTGGTCCTCATCTCAGGATGTGGCAGATGCTAGCCTGGCTCCACTCTAAATTACCTGGATAGATGTGGGGAAATTGCTGAAGCTCATGGATGTCTTAAAGGGGTTTCAACAGAAAATATCTACTTTAGGTCAGGAAGGTGTCTGCTCCTGTAATCCCATAGCTGGAGAGGTAGGTCCTGCTGTAAAGTCTTTGCTGTTACAAGCCTGAAGGCCTGAGATCACATGGCCAGCATCCATATAAAAACCTGGGTGCAGCATATGTAACCCAGGGCTGGGGATACAGACACAGGCAGATTCCCAAGACTTGCTAGACAGCAATTCCAGCTGAATCGGTCAGCTCCAGGTTCAGTAAGAAATCTGTCTCTCTGTCTCTGTCTCTGTCTGTCTGTCTCTCTCTCTCTCTCTCTCTCTCTCTCTCTCTCTCTCTCACACACACACACACACACACACACACACACACACACACACAGAACAACTATATGCAAACTATTCCAGCTCCTGAGTTCCAGAACTAGGCCCGTCAGGACTGTGTTTTCAGGACACACGCACATCTGCCTCCTGTGAACTCGGATACACCCTCCACCTTCATTCTTTCTGTCTGACTAGGACTAAATCCAGGGATATGATCACGGTAGTTCCAAAGCCCAGTGTAAAACAGTAGCCCATCCTAGGTGCATATTAATGTTAATAATTGTAACGCTTCCAGAGCTTTCCTTGCACCTGGTTCTATTTTAAGGTCTTTCAATAGACAAACAATGCTCTCAATCACCCCACAGGAGAGCTGTTATGACGCTTGTTCTACAGAAATTGAAACATATCACAGAGAGGGTAAAGTTATCAAAGGTCAGAGGGAAGAACACAGCTAGGATGCAAGTTGAAGCAATCCGGTTTCAGAGGCCACCATTTGTGTACTTTGATACAATGTCTCTTGCGAATGCTTGCCCAGTAGTCATACAGGAAGGAAGGGCAAACAAACTAACCTCATGCTTTCTACAGCCTCCTAGAAAGGAGACAAATACCCAACATAGTATTACACCAGCCATGTTTCTAGACACAAAGACACACACACACACACACACACAAACATACACACACACCACGTTTTTTCTGTAACTCTACTCTCTGTGAATTTGGGGTCCAACTGCAGAAACCACCTCAATACATATGCCCCATACTCCTTTTAAGTTCACAATCTCTCTTTTTAAAAATGTATCTACTTAGATAGCTTAACGGCAAAGGCTAGAGTCATGCAGAAACTCAGAGAAAAGAGGCTGAGCTGGGAGAGAAGTTGGCAATTTTAAAACAGAGCAAGAGAATGGAGATTAACTGAGACTGGGGTGGTGCTAGAGCTACAGGTGTCTGCACAGAATCCACCCCTGCAGGGCTCATGAAAAGGAGGGTGTTCCAGGTGGGGGACAGGAAGAACACTGTAAGAGGTAGTGAGTGCTTAGCATGCACTCTGAGCTCCGGAGTCAGAGGGAGGGCTTGAACATGGATCCTAATCTGACCCTGGGGAGGTCAGATGCTGCCCCTAAGCCTCACCATCGCCATCTATAGACTGTACAGGGCTATTGTGATGACTGGTGATCACAGCTCCTGTGTGAAGGTCTACCAATCGACTGGTATACAGAAGGTATTTCATACGTGCAGGCAGCAGTTTCTAAGGGATCTACTCTCAGGAGTCCTGGGTAGCTAATTAACCTCTCACACCATTGTCTCACACCATGGCTGTGGTGTGTCCAAAGTAAATGTGTAGCTGGACTCTTCTATAATAAAATGGTCATTTCATCGAAATAAGAAAAATAAGAAAAGAGCTTAAGACCCTTCACCAATCACCTCTGTAGCCGTGAATGGATCCTAACCTGAGAGGGCTCATCCGTGTGCGGTCAGAGTGGTTACGGCAGCTCACACCCCACTAAGTGCCCTTTTAAGAAAAAAGGAAGTTCGCCTGGCCGTTTAAGGTTCTTCTAAACCTGTGAGCTATTATTCACTGGCCACACACAAATCATAAGGCATAAATGTCATTTTCACGATGGATTTGTGCGGCTGGCTTGCCAGCAGCTCCCCGAAGAAGGAGTTCTAAGGTATCACAAAGCCTAAAATGTTTAAATCATGCTTTATATATAATTTGTTTTTAGCATGGTGGTTGGCACAGAGGTCCTCTTCCCAGACCAGGCAGCAATAAGTTGCTGCTTGGAAACAGAACAGAGCTCATCAAAAAAAAATCAAGGCTTCTGGTACCTTGACCTTGAAATTCTCAGCCTCCAAAATCTATGCAAAAACACACCTCTCGTCTTTATAAATCACCTACCAGGCTGGTTAGTTTTTGTCAACCTGACACAAACCTAGGGATGCGTAGGAAGAGGGATCTCAAATGAGAAAATGCCTCTGCTCGCTCAGCCTGCTGGTATATCCGTGGGCATTTCTTTACTGCTGGTTGATGTAGGATGGTCCAGCCTAAGGGGAGTGGTGCCATCCTGGGAAAGTGGGCCTGGGCTGTATAAGAAAAGGTAGCTGAGCAAACCGGGGCAAGCAAACCTGGAATCAGCATTTCTCCATGGTCTCTGTTTCAGTTCCTATCTTGAGTTCCCACCTTGGCTTCCCTTGATGATAGACTGTAACCTGCAAGGCAGGATAAACCTTTTTCCTTCCGAGGTTGCTTTAGGTAATAGTGTTTATCATAGCAATAGGAAGGAGACTAGGAAAAACCCAGGATAGAGAGTTTTGTTATAATAGCACTAAAGGGATATGAAACATGGCCATAAATTTGTTTTAAAAGTGTTTGAGGTTGTTAGTACACTGTTAATGAGAATATAAAGTGTCACTATGGAAAACAGTCTGGAAGGTTCCCAAAGGGTTAAATAGAATTTTCCATATGACCCAAGAATTCCACTCCTGGGTGTAGGCCCTAAAGGAATGAGTATATGATCTTAGAAGATGACTTAGTGTATAAAGCAACTGATTCACACATGTAAGGGCCAGAGTTTGCATCCTCAGAATCCACATAAAAGTCCAGCAGGCGTGGTGGCCACCTGCAATGCCAGCACATCCCTTGGAAGGCAAATACAGGATATCTCTGGGACAGTGTGGATGTCAGGACTAGCTCATGCTGGAGAATGCTGAGTTCAGTAAGACACTTTGGCTCAATAAAGTTCAGAGTGATCAAGGAAGGTCGCTAACATAAACTTTGGGCCTCTACACTAAGATACACACACATGCAATCACATGTAAACACACACACACACACACTTACACACACCACTCGAGTAACATATGCAAACCACACACAAAAAAACAAATGTACCTGCACAGAAACTTGTGCACAAATATTCACGTCAACATTGTTCCTAATAACCCAAAAACCTAAGCCACTGAATGACCAGGTAAGTAATAAAGGAAGCAGTAATATGTGCTATACAGGACTGAACCCTGAAGACACTATGTCAAGTGAAGGAAGCCAGTCACACAGGACTATATATTATGAATACATGAGTAAATGAAGTACATTCATACCAAGCATCCACAACACATAAACCCACCGACAGAAAGGGGGGCTAGTGGATGTGAAGGAACAGAAGGGATGAGAGTGAAGGGAGAAAGGAACCACGAGGTTATACCGAGTTTCTTTTCAGAGTAACAAGCACATTCTAAAGAGACTGCAAGGTAGACCCTGCAACTATACGAACAGACTTGACCCCCTCTGAACTCCATGCTTTATATGGTGAAGCAAAATGCCCCTGAATCATATCCAATAAAGCTGCCCGAAGATCTGAATTCATTTCTAATTGCTAACACGACCTCCTCCATCTCTCCAAACTCACACCCTATCCCAGTCCTCCCATCAATGAGCACATTTAAAGAAACAGACACAGGAGCCTGATATCGTGACAAACATCCAATAGGTCCAAATGAGACACTTCGTTCTGTCTCTCAAGAGGGCGGCTGCAGGGTATTGTGACTCCTTGGGCTGTCCAATATGGCAGCCTCCAGATACACGTGTCTCCTAAGCAGGAGGAAGCAATGAGTCAGCACAATGAACAGCCTGCTTTCAGCCAACACATTCCAATGACTTTCCTTGGAGGGAAAAAAATGCAATAGCTCCTTAAAAAGTATTTATATTCAAGCAAATCCTGAGATATGTTCAATGAATTGACAAAACATCTGCATTAAAATTAACTTCACCTGTGCTTCTTACGGTTTAATTCATCTGAGCTTTTTAAAAGCACATGTATACATGGCTTACACTGTATTCCTATTGGATGCTGCTGGCCTCCTGCTTCCTGATCTTTAAAGTACTTGAGGATCAAGTATTTATTTCTAATAAAGGAATAAGTCACTGAAATTCTCCTGATCCCCAGTGTTTTAGAGGATTATTTTATTCAGACTTCTAAATGGTAATTAACTTTGAAGTCCACTCAGCAGTTATAAAATGCCTGCTGCTCTGTAATTATGGAGACACAAACAGTTCCTTGTCTGCTCCCCACAGCCAAGCGGTTTTCCCCGGACTAGGGTGGAAGATGTTAGCCATGGCCTTTAAAATATTGGCATGCCCTGGTCTACAAAGCACAAATGTTCCCCAAATAAAACAGGCCCGGGAAACTTTGCCTGAACTCTTTAACATTCATGATCAAAGGGTCGCCTTTGTAGAAATGACTGAAGCTCCTGCATGAGAGGACAGACCACTATTCACAGAAAGGAAGCTGCTTCTCAAAGACATTTCATCTAGAAGGGGCCTTGCATGTCATCTGTGAAGACCTCCCCCCTTATCATCCCATGTGCATGAACCCTGCAATATTTAGGGTCTTTTGCTTTTTTGCCATACTCTTTGATCCACAAGTTCAAGGCAATGAGAACACGTCAAACTATGAGTCAGGGGAAAGCTATGAACAGTATCAGTACTCAAATTTTACTTAAAAAAAAAAATTCAGAGATACAGCTGTATCCAAGAGAGGAAAGAGACATAGAGGGTCCCAGGGATGGAGATACTATCATGTTACCAGAGCCAGGACACCTAACAACCTCTCCAGGTGCTTGGTTTTTGTTGTTTTGTTTGAGAAAAGCTCTCAAGTAGCCAGATTAGCCTCTCTCTAGTCACAGGTGACCTTGAACTCCTGATCCTTCTGTTGTTACATATTGTAACAATTTCCTTAGAACTAAAACATTCCATCCTGGAGGAAAGCTCCTTAGGACTCAAAAAAAATAAATAAATAAATAAAATAAACAACTCATACATCTCAGGAAGTCCCTGAAACTTACCAGATTCCACAGGCTCCATCCTTTCCAAAGCTATATAAGCAGTCAAAATGGTTGAGGAAAAAAAGACCCTGTAAAGTCTTTGAGTGTCTCCAAGTGCTAACAGAAATCTAGGGTTCCTTCCAGTTTCTCAACAATGCTGGGATGAGCTTTGGGCAATGCAGCTACCTCTAAGTCATCTATACTTCCGTAACTAACCCTAAAATAACCTCACTGGTCCGCCAATCTGGACTTTGGTGGCTATGGATACATCGGTCTGTTAATTAGTTCCCTATCTGAAGTATGTTCCCTATATCTTCTTCATCTCCCCCTGGAGTAATATCAAATAACACTCTACTTCCAAGGGCACTGAGCTGACAAGCATGAGCCACTACACTTGGTTTATATACTGTTGGAGTCTAAACCTGGAGTCTGAACTGTGTGCACTGGATAAACATTATAAAAGGCGCTACATTCTCAGTTCCTGGTTTCTCTCCTTTATTTAGCCAGTGCCCAAAGGACTGTGTCAAGTGATACTGTCACACTGGCTCTTTGGAGTTAAGGAAGGAAATATGGAGGAACAAAGGCATGGGGCCAAGTGGCAAAGTCCTTACTGACAACCAAGCCTTTAATAAGCATAAGGCTCTGCCACTTGCTATGCACTATGGGAGTAAAAGGTTCGGGCCAAACTTCTTAAAGGTACAAGAACCAGAATCCTACCTACCACTTCAAGAAAGACTCTCATATATGTGGAATGAACTTGTATTTAGAATTCCCGGACAACTGAGTCCTAATTGTCTGCACTCAGTGCATTGAAGAAAGAGAACAGATATTCCAGGGATCTTAATGTCTTCTGGGCATGCAATGGGTCCAGTGGAAAATACAGACTTAATCCCATCTCCTGCTCCATTAGGCCATTTCCTCTACGTGCTGAGAGTGCACACACATTACACCTGTTCTGGCACCCTGGACGGGCCATCTGTTAGGCTCATTCTGGGTGCGGACATAGCTGAGTATATCCCCAGTCCCCTCTTCCTAGAACGTTCCTCTGAGCCTGCTGAGTTGTTTTAAGGGAGCCTGGGTGGTGGGCAGAGCAAGCTATAAAGAACAAAGCCCATTTCTGGAGCCAGTTTGTGGCTTGAAATGTCTTCAAATTACAGACGTTGTTACAAAATGTACCTTGGAGTTTGAAAGAACTGGCTGTAATGTGGCTATTTCTAGATGGACCTTTTCAGGCCCGATAATCAAAGCCTTCATTTTCCACTCTCCTCCCACCACTCCCATTATCAACCAGGCATGGTGGCAGCAAGCAATCTCCTGCCTTAGAATGCCCTGGGTGGTATGGCTTGATACACTGAGAATATCCCTGTTGTACACCAGAAGTCTGGAGATAAAAGAGATTTAAAGGTGTCTTAGCATCTCCCAGGTAGGGACTCCTAGGAAGCCAGTCAGAATACACGACTCCAAAGGACAGGAAGGGGGCACAACCCTTTCTGTTTCCAGCCATGGTGAAGAGAATAATGGTGTCCAAAGGTGCATGTGAGCTGGAGATGTAGATCAGTGGTAGAGCATGTGCCTACCTATGGGAGATTGAGTTCAGTCCTTCCTTAGTCTCATTCCCATTCTCCCACCCACCTCCACATCTCTTCCCTGGCTTCTCTGGAACCTTTGTATTTGTGCACACAAGATTGGTCTTACATGGCCGAGATGGTGCAAGTGTGTTAAAAACTGAGGAGGCTGAAACAGGGAGAGTGTCCTGGGTTCTCCAGGTCGGCCATTGTCATGCTTGACACTGACAACTTGACCACATCGAGAACAACAAAGAGACAAGCCTCCAGGAAGCACCTATAAGGGAGCTCTAGATTATGTTCACTGAGGTGGGAAGGCCTACCCAAAGTGTAGGTGGTTCCTACCATTCATTCCCTGAGTTGGGGGTCCTGGGCTGCACAGGGAAAGAAAGCTAGCTGAGGTACAGCTTTCAACTCAGTGCTTCCTGACTATGGACACAGTGTGACCAGCTTGTGTAACCCTCACCATACCATGATGGTCTATGCACTTAACTGTGAGTCAAAATAAATTCTCCTTTCCCCAAATTACTGTTGTTGGGTATTTTACCACAGCAATGGGATAAAATAAATAATAGTCAAGTAGCTGAATCCACAACAGTCAAGACTTTCCTAAACAGTTGTGATAGTGAAAGAAAGGTTGGAGAGATGCTGTTTCTGACCTTGAAGTTTGTCCACAAAGTAAACAAACAAACTAAAAATGTTCTTGTGCTCTGGTCTTTGGGGGCATTTGTCATGTAGTCTGACTAACATGTGTTTACTTTAAACAAGGAAACAAGATTCTCCTTGGGTCCTCCAGCTGACACGTCACTGAGATGGTTAGTGGACTTCTATCCTATAGACCTACCTGCTAACTTGGTTGTATTGGCTAAGACACTGAAATTGGGCTAAGGTGTTACTGCAGCAATAGGAAATTCATATAGCACTTATGTGCAACTAAATAGCGAGGTGATCAGGCAAGGAAGCCAAGTGACCAGGGCAGGTGTCAGTCAGTAAAAACCCAGATTAAAGAACAAATACTACAGAGAGTCATAAAGTAAATCGGGTGGCTTTCCTCCTGGGCAGAAACAAAGGCTACTTTTCTGTGGACAATCTGCTTAATTCTGATGCTGTGATGGGTAATCTCCATTCACTATCAGCTTAATTAGGTAGAGAAACACTTAGATCTGTAAAGCACACTTCTGGCCATGTCGATGATGGCACTGCAGAGACATACACCATCTGGGGCTGCAACTCGGGGAAAGATTCACCCCAAGTGTGGGTGGAATCATCCAATTGGCTGGGAGCCTGAGTGAAACAAGACTGCAGTGGATAAAAGAGATTTCACCACAGTCTCAAGCACTACATGGTCCTCAGTTAGTGACACTGTCTGGAGAAGCTTGAGAGGTATGGCCCTGTTGGAGGAGGTATGTCACAGGACACAACTGGTTTTGAATTCACTCTCTTTGCTTCGTGTTTGTGGTTCACATCAGCTCCTGTGACCATGTCCTCATTCAGCCATCATGGACTGTAACAGTCTGGAACCATAAGCCCGAATAAACTTTCTCCTCTGTAAGTTGTTTGAGTTTTGTCATAGCAACAGAAAAGTAACTGCCACAAAGACTAGAAGGAGGAGGAGGTCACCCACCACTGCAGGCTCACCCACACTTCCATTCTTGGCTGACACGGGGTGAACAGCTTCCCCATGTTCCTGCCACCCTAAGGCTCTGCCTTACCTCAGGCCCAAGGCAATGGGCCACTCTGACCCTCTGAAAGCTTGAGCCAAAATAAATCTGCCACTAAGTTGTTCTTTGTAGCAATTGTCATAGCAACAAAGTTGACTAACATATACACATTTTAAGCAAATAGATTATACAAATATATTATTCATTAAGGCTGGATGTTTATAGGAATGGATAGGTATTCATCCTTTCATTTTGTATTATATTGTATCGGTGTGAGTGTCATGTCTGCCTATATGTACGTTTGTGTGCCACACACAACTCTGTGGGTATGTCTGGTATCCCCAGAGTCCAGAAAAGAGGCTTGATCCCTTGGAACTAGAGTGATAGATAACTGTGAGCTGTCATGTGGATGCTGGGAACTGAGTTCATGGTCTCTGCAAGAGCAGCCAGTACTCTTAGCCACTGAGCCATCTTTCCAGCCCAATGGAGAGAGATACAATAAATACGTATACAGTAAGAATAAGTAAATCTTGTTTTAAAAGATGAAGTTTCATCTAAGAGAGAAAAAAAATCAGTCTATCTTATCTGACACAAATAACCACGTTCTAGGGGAGACTTTTCAGTGCTGGGGATCCCCTTCCACACCCTGACCAGGGTCCTTCTAGGCTCTTCCCTGAGCCTGTGTGTAACTGTGACTTTTACTCTGAAACCTGAAGAAACTTTTTCTGCCTCTCTATACCAGGCCAAGTTCTTCATTTAAAAGAATAATCACAAACCCCTCTGAATGTCCCAGAGTCCGGGCTTCATCTCATCAACCCAAAGGCATCGCAGAACAGCACAAGAGAGGGCTGGGGACTTACTCACATGTTTACAGTGGAGCTTGTGAGTCTAAGAACTCCTGATGCCGACACCCGCCGCCCATCCCATCCCCAGCTCCTCCCATGTACTTCCTGATCTAATTTTTGACAGCAATGCTGACAGACAGAGTACTCCCATCTCAGAGCTAGAGAAACTGAGACCTGAAGCACAAGCAGGTCTCCCTTGTGCTAAAACCCAAGATCTCCTCACTCTGCTCAGTGGGATGGCCGGTAACATGGAGGCAACCCCTTCTCAGCAGCTGCTGGAAGGGCTGCAGTCAAGACAGGGGTGTCTGTAATGGCTGCTGTGTGTCCTTCCCCACTGAACTCTATCTCCTCTCACAGGGCAGTGGAAAGCTTTTGGTATAAACAAGCTCATTTCTAGGCTAGAAATATTTACTGAGTCACCATTAGGCAGGTGCCATTCATATAAACAGATCAGAGCCTTCATTCTCAACCCAAGAAACCAGGTGCCTGCGGATGCACGAATGCATGCACACCTGAGGGGGGAAAGTTGGAGGGAGAGATGTGGGAAGGGAGAGGGAGGAGGAGGGAGTAGTGAACCTTCCACAGGCTCATGCTCTGAGCACTTGTTCCTCAGCTCTGCTTCCTGGTTTACTGAGAGGAGGCTGTAGGATGGACCCACTGGGCTACGGTGTGTGCTACTTGTCCTTTCCTGCCATATTGCCCTGAGATCTCTCTGCAATGGTGAGCCCAGATAAACCTTTCCTCCTAAGTTGTTTCTACTGGGTACACATGTCTGTCTGTCTATCTCTGTCTCTCCCTGTCCCTGTCTGTCTCTGTCTCTCCTTCTGTCCTTATCCTCCCTACGTAATCCCCCCTCCACACACACACATACATACATGCTTAAAAGATAAGTACTTTATCAAAGCTATCGCAAGCAGAGAGTCACAGAAATGAGCGGTAGCTACAGCGGCCGATAGAGTAAATGACACAGGATAGACACACAGTAAAGGAGAAAAGAAATACAGACTGTCTCTGGCTGGATAGAGCATCACTATGTGTCTGGAGCCCAGAAAAGATGGACAGGGAGCTGGCAACGGGCAGGACCACAGCGGACTACAAATCAAGAGAGACTTCATGATGATGTTCAGGACTATTTGGGTTTTTCTTTTAAAAAACAACAACAGCAACAACCCAAAGCACTCATATATGCACTTGAAAATTGTTGAATGAGAAGCACAAAGACGTTCTGGAAGTGAAATATTAACAGTTCAACTGAAATCTGATTAAGTCAAGAATGAGTCCAAACAAGGGCAGGTGGACCCTTGGGAAGGGACCCGTCAAGCCCAGCGTGTGTCCTCTTGATTCAGTTAAAGAACCAACAGGGTCTGTCAGCCTACATTCCCAGTCCCAGAATTCTCACTTGTTCTGTGACATGAATTAAGTCAAAACTCCGTGAGCCTCGGCTTCTTCACACCTTAAATGGTAATATGGTTGAATGGCGATCCAAGCCACAAGCCTTGCTACAACATCTTGCCTCATGGTCATAAATTCACATCATCTAAGCCATGGAGATACGTCTTCCTCCGATGACTTGGACTCATTGTGGATTCAGATCGTATAATTGATAGAAAGCACCTTTTTAATATAAGTGTTGGGTAAATGGAGGGTGGAGCTCTCACAGACACATGCTTTCCTCTCCTGCTTCTGATGAGTATTTCCTTACGGTTTCCTGTCCTGTTTCTGGTGAGCACCCTGTTTCTCCTTTCCCACATTCTAGACCCTTTCTTTATCCTCCTGCCTGAAAACACTGGCCAGCCCTCTCCCAACTCACCTGCTTAGTGAAGAAAAATAATCTGTTGTAATGCACCCATAGATTTAAATTCTAACTACGGTATAAAAGCTAATGCCCTGTGGCAGTCGTTACTTAAAATTTCCACATCTAAATCAAGACCTCGGCACACAAGCTTACTGAAAACTCATTCTACCAAGCTGTGAACTAACTACACTTCCCCTGCCAACAGGACTGGATAGAAAGTTTTCTTCACAAGATGGGCTTAACCACAGTAGATGAGAGATGTTATCACTGGGATCAAACTGGAAGTCTCAAGTGGAGGGATCAAAGAGAGGGAGAGGCGAGATGTGGCTGGTCCACTCCTTTCAGACCAATTTGCTTTCGTCTTTTTGCAAAGAACTTGACCGTTGCTACTTGTGAAAGTTTCAGGTAAAGAGGAAGACTCCCCCCTTGAGGTCAAACAGTCCCAACCAGAGTGGTTAGACTCCAGATTGTACTAAAATAAACAAGTTAAAAATTAAACATACTCCACGCTGTTCAGAAATAATGTGAGCAAAACGTGCCGGGTGACTCCATCCCCCCAGAGTGTGCCTGTGGAGTGAGGAGCTGGCCAACCTCCAAGAACTTGTCTTAAATGGCCATTGGTTGATTTAAGAAGATGACAACTTTACTGCCTTAACCCCTCTTTAAATATACCCCATTTGAATGAATCCATTTATTGCAAATATCAAGGCATTGTGTTTAAATTTTCAATGCCCAAGTTCCCCAACATTTTTCAAACCTTTGGAGCTATTTAAATGATTCTTAATTAAAATTAAAAAAAAAAACCTAAGGAAAAAAAAAAACCAAAACAATCCTGTGTTTAATGACGATGAAGGACTTGTCTATTTTTGTTAAAAAAAAAAATCTCCACAACAATAATCTATTATAGGGTAATTAAACAGAACATTCAGTATAGATAGGAAGAAAGGGAGAACTGCAAATTACTTTGACAACTTGTTCTGGAGTTTCCTGAAGTGGAACATATTTTAATCATTAACCTTCCTCAAAGGTGTTAAAAGGGATCAGGAGGGCTCTGTGAGGCCAGGGCTTCAAAGCCTCAGATCTTCCCAGGGTCCCACCTCAGTGTTGGCAGCAGGGAAGCCCCACCTCCCACAAACACCATGTGATCACTGTTGGAAGCCCCTGTGCTGAACCCTTCAAGGGAGCCACTGACATCTTTGACCTTTAATTAAATAAGCTTTGTACGTTCAGGCCAAAAGATAATTTTTGTTTGGTTGTTTGGTTTGGTTTTTTGAGACAGGGTTTCTCTGTGTAGCCCTGGCTGTCCTGGAGCATGTTCTGTGGAGCAGGATGGCCTCAAACTCAAAAGAGATCTGCCTGCCTCTGCCTCCCAATGCTGAGAGTTAAGGCACGTACTACCACTGTCCATCAAGACTAAGTTATTCTAAGCTAATGTCTGAATCAAGACTCAAATCACCTTCAGATCAGATCTTTCCTATTATGAAACACAGTGTGTGTATGTGTGCGTGCGCATGTCTGTCTGTCTGTCTGTCTGTGTGTGTGTGTGTGTGTGTGTGTGTGTGTGTGCGCGCGCGCATGTGTGTATACACCTATTCCTTAGGTACTCATGAGGAGACATGTATAGGTGAGGCAGACATCATTGTTAGGTGTCTTCCTCAGTCTCTAAAGGTCTCTCGCTGAACCTGTAACCCAGGACCCAGCTGAGCTGACTGACCAATGACTTCAAGGATCCCCCTGGGCCTGCAGCACCCCCACCCCACCTACCCCCACCCCATCCCAGGGTTCGGATTAAAGACATAGGCTGTTGTGCCCAACTTCTACAGTACTGCCGGGGATCTAAACTCAGGTCGTCACACCTCAGTAAGTGTGACACACACTCTACTGATGTTACCATGTTTTCTACCCATCATGGAGGAGTGGCAGAGCCTTAAAACATAAAAATTCCCTGCCTAAGGTTTCTCCAAGGCTAGCTCAGAATAGCTTAGAGCAGAAGAGGTAATACTTCCTCCATGCGGACACTCCAGGCAAACACTGTACCAGCCAGGCCAGGTCCCAACCAGACACTGGGGCTCTTGCTATAAGTGCCCCCAGATCACTGCTCTCTCCTGGGACACACATCAGTTTAGACCAGGAGCTTTCCAGAAGCAAAGCCTGTCTACTCCCTTTACTACCTCTTACCACCTCATCCACTGCTGTCACTCACCGGTTGCTCTCTATCTACCAACACCACCTTCCTCCCGGGGCATCTGTTCTGCCCAGTCAGCTTCCTCTCTCAAACCAGAGCCATCTCAACCCATTGCCTGATTTCTTTTAACAAGCGCACCTTGTTTCTCCATTTCCCCCAGCATAAATTATGCATAAAGGGCCAATATTACAAAAAGCACAGAGGTGGAGGGTTTTCTCCTTAGACCACAATATATATATGTAGCTTTGAGGAAGAATCAGCCATTTACCAAAACCAGCATCCCTTCCTGTGGAAGCCAAAAACAACAGCCCCCTCATTAGTGTGGCTGGGTGTATGGCTTCTCTGTCTCTTTCCTAGGCTCTTGGATGGAAGGACATCTTTAGTCACCCCTTCTGGGAAGAAAGCAGACTCCTTCCCCCACGAAGATGGACACAGACGTCCATGCTATGCTGGAATGCATGATCAAGCCCGCTGGAGTTTTTCTCCTCACTTCTCCAGGAAAGTGTTGACAGCCATCTTGCCTCTGTGTCCCCTTCAGGGAAGAGATGTCATCTGTGGGAACCCATCCTGGTCTTAGTTGGTTCAGACTGAACCTACTCACATCTAGACAGCTTCTCAGAGACCACTAAAATGAAGAGATGGGCTCTCACCAGAACCTGCTATCCTCAACTGTAACAAATGTGTCTAACCTGGAACAGGGAAATCTCCATATATTAATCAATGATGCTTGGATAAGACCCCCAACAAAAGAAGGTCCATTTATTTAATTCAGTTTAAAAAACAACAAAAAGAATAAAAATAAAATACTCTTTGTAGACATAAACCTGCTGTTCTGTAAACTTTCCTTCAAGAGTGAAACATCCATCCTTCAGGAAGCTCCTTGTAAACAACTCAAAATAGCTTCAGGAAGTCCCTGAAACAGATTAAACTCAATAAGCCATTCCTTGCCAGAGTAAGCAAAGAAAGCTGCAAAGACTCTTGAGACCAGACCAACTGTCTGGAAGAAGCAGAAACCAACCCTGGATGAAGCTTAGAACAACTGACTCCAGGAAAGACTGCTCTCAAGCTATTGAGCTGCCTGCAGCTTCAAGTTCCCAGATTTCTAAGACTGTCCCCCACGCTGGAATGAGCCTCGGGGATGCATCTGTCTGTGAGTCATTAATGGTTCACCAAGTTGGACATTGATGGTTTTCACATTTTTATCTGTCGTGGGAACCCTATCTGAGGTGAGTAGATGTGTGTTGTGTCTCCACAGGAAAAGTTTGTCACACAGCACCTGCTAACTCCATCACCTCCTCAGAATGCTTGGTAGTTTCAGGCAGTGCATGCAGCCTCTCCATATCCTGCTACTGTAAAAAATCATAATATAAATTATATTACACATGCTATTAATTACTTTTCTGTTATGATAAACCACCATGGCCAGGACAACTTAGAGAAGAAAGAGCTTAATTGGGCTCATGGTTCCACAGAAGGAAAGCACAGTGCCACACAGCAGATATGATGTCTTCTAATCCAAAAGCAGTGAGAACACACTAGACATGGGGTGAGACCAGTGAGAGCAAACTCACATGGGCTAAGACCATAAATATCCCAAGCCTGCCCTAGTGACACACTTCATCCAGCAAAGCCAAAATCCTAAACACTGTTGCCAACTGAGGACTAGATGGTCAAATATCTGAGCCATGGGGTATACTCTCATTCAAACCATTATACATATGTACATACAGAATTATATACCTGTTGCCCTCTGCCTAGATTCTAGGGGTAGAGCAAGAGCCTCCACCACAGATGAAGGGAGAGATAGGAAATTCAATACTTAAACACCAGATCTCAGCAAGCAAGCAATAACAGAATGATACACCATGACTGGTCAGCCAAATCAAAGAGAAAATATATGTTATTACAATGGTACACATTGCAACTTGCCTCCAAATCACCTCAGGATCTCCAGGCTGTTAAATATCTTTTTCTGACCTCTCAGTTTCTCTACAAAAGAAATAAAACCAACAAACCAATGGCATGGTAGGTAGATCAAAAATAAACAAACAAATAAAGCAAGCAAGAAGTATGCCTCTTTCCCTTTCTCCATCTTTTTTTAAAATTAGGTATATTCTTTATTTACATTTCAAATGTTGTCCCCTTTCCTGGTTTCCTGGTGTCCCCGAAAATCCCATAAGCCATCTCCTCTTCCCCAATCAACCCTCCCCCGATTCTCTGTCCTGGTATTCCTCTACACTACGGCATCAAGTCTTTTCAGGACCAAGGGCCTCTCCTCCCTTTGCTGTCTAACAAGACCATCCTCTGCTGCCTATGTGTCTGGAGCCATGGTTAACTCCATGTGGACTCTCTGGTTGATGGTTTTGTCCCTGGGAGCTCTGGGAGTAATGGGTGACCCATGTTGTTGCTCCTCCTGTGGAGCTGCAAACCCCTTCAGCTCCTTGGGTCCTTTCTCTAGCTCCTCCATTGGGGACCCTGTGCTCAGTTCAATGGCTGATTGAGAGTGTCCCCCTCTTTATTTTTCATGCACTAGGAGAGCCTCCCAGGTGATAGCTATATCCAGCTCCCATCAGCCAGCACTTATGGGCATCCACAATAGTGTCTGGGTTTTGTACCTGTACATAGAATGCATCCCTGGGTTCTCCATCTTTACTCTCTGTTCCTCTTGCAGTATCCAGACTCATCCAGTTTGTTCAAAGTAGCAGGACAACAGACACTCCCTGCCAATCAACATCTGAAAAGACCTGCCCGATTCTCAGTCATCACTTTACTCCCAAACAAGCTCTGGCTACAGGACCTCCCAGAATGGCCCTAAAGCTCTCACAATGTCAAGAAGGAACTATGTCAAGGGGCTCTTTTGGGAACACAACACCTGTGTTACCTCCTAGATGTCACAGGGCCACCTCTGAGAGGCTGATTAGAGAGCTATCTTTCACTCTCCACTTCAAGGCTCACAACACTGGTTCCAGATCCCCCCACCCCCACCCCCAAAACAGACATCCTGAGAACCTTCAGCTCTTTCCAGAAAGCTGACCCCCCCCCCCCGAGTCTTGTTTTTACGCTGTGTTTTACGTTAGGCTCAGTCTTCCAATAAATTTAACACCTGAATTATAGACAACACAAAGTGCAAACGAGCCCAACTGGCTCCCTCACCAGCTCTTTCAGGAGCAGGTGCTGGAATCCGCTGCACAGGAAAGCTTGTCTTTCAGCACAGAGGGGCCCTGGGGAAGGTGCCAGCAAGGTAACCTCCCTGTGACCCCGAGAGGGATCAGGAAGACTTACTCCATCTTGTAAGTGTCAGAAGAACACAGCAAACTCCTCCATCTGACTCCAGCCTTTAGGCCATGGCATGCCTGCCTTCCCAAGTGCCTGGCTAAAAGCTGACTCGGATCACAGCGTGTGTATTTACACGTGTGACACATGCCATATGCAGCCCTCACTCTGTGGTCTCTGTGGCCATTTCTCTGTGGACAGAATCCTTTCAGGTTCACTGAGAATTACTGGAGAGACGGGAACTAATGGAAAAGCCTAACATCCCCTTCCCTCTGCCACGATTGATCATAAGAGATATTTATTTAACAAGGGCTCAGAATTATGACTTAATTGGTTGTAATCTGCTCAATGAAGGAATAATGTCCTAGGCCATTATTCTAATCTGGTCCATTTAATCTAAAAATCTATGGGACATTACAGTTTTTTCTGAGGCAGAATATTTTGATCTCTTTCTCCACATTTGCATTTCAACTATTGACATACAAAACAAATGGCCACTTCTTTTAAGGCTGAGATACAAACGAAAAAAATCTATAATTTTTACCCATGCTGAATGTTAGCACTTACTAGCTATAAAAACCAGCATTTGCAAATCTGAAATGGGGCCCCCAAAGCTTCTGTGGTTTTGGTTTTTTTTTTTTCCCTATTCCCTCCACTGGGCTCAGACTGATAGAACGGAAATTTCATTCCTTTACCTTACTTGTGTATGTACATAGGTATATATGTCAGTGGTATGTGAGCATGTGTGGGGTGCTGAGACCAGAGAATGCCAATATCCTGTTTTGTCGCTCCTGGCTTTATTCCCTTAAGGCAAGATTTCTCTCAGAACCTGGAGTCAGGTTGGCAGCCATCAAACCCAGAGATCCTCCTGATATTCCCCACCAGTTTCCAGTGGAGGTCAGGGGCTAAGTGTGCATGGTCATGCCTGGATTTTTATGTGGATGCTGGAGATTTGAACTGAGGTCTTCATACGTGCACAGCAAGCACTCTTACCTACTGAGACATTTCCCTAGCCCCTAGAGCAGCAATCTCAAAGCAGGTATGCCGTCACCCATGTCCGGCTATTTTAGAGACAGAAAGAAAAGTATGTTTATGGAGGAAGGATAAAGTCATTGGAGGGAGGGAGGAGGGGGAGCAAGGGGAGGGAAAGGAAGGGGAAGGAAGAACAATCATATTCATCTGCATTTGTGGGTTTACATTAAAATATTAATGTTTATAGTCCCTCCTACCCTGTCATGTTGACAAATTTTGCTCTAGACACTATAAAGCTTTGTATTTCTCAAGGTTCAGAGAATCAAAATGCAGATCACGACAGAAACATTTCTCCACATTTTTGTTTTATAAATATTACAGTGCAATTCTAGTGGGGTTTTGCTGGATATATATATCAGAGGCAAAAAAAATTCTTCTTCAAGTAAATCATTATAAAACCCCTTTCCCTTATACCATGCTGGTAGTGCCCTGTCTAAAGGTCTTTGGGGAAAATAAATAATGGGAATTTCGTTATTGATCTCATGCAGAGGCAGTGGATCTAATGAGTTATTGTTATTTTACCCAGAGCAAATATTATGAGGTCCAAAATAATAACATTCAATTAAAGAAAGCTAGCCTGATAGGATAGAAGATAAAAAACGTAATGCAACAATGAATCCCTTTCAGGACTTTCTAAATGCTAATTTAGCTTGTCATACATTTAGAATGAAATTCTTTGCAAAATGTAGTTTCCCATGCCACCATAATAATTAAAGTGATTATTTATCTTGTGATAGACAAGTATCATCTCCAACAAAAGGAGGCTGCTGCTCTTCATTAAAAGATAATTTATACTTCAGATTCATTTTTTGAGTGTAGCAATAACAACAGAAGCCTTAAGCTGATAGCCCAGTCTCCCAGGATTTACCAAACACTTTGAGAGTTTACTCCGAGCAAATGAATGAACATTTTGAATGTGTTACACAATAGAGCCCTGTTCAACGGCTCCCCAGCGCAGGTCGAGGATCTCTGGATAGTAAGGTCACTATGTGGTCTGCAGAGTTTAGCTGGATCCAAGAAACTGTAGCACTTCATAGATGGAGAGAGACGATACCAACAAGCAAGTGTCCTTGCCGCTTCCCTGTGGAGTGATGTAAAACATGGGAAGGCTCTGGCTGCTAATGCTCTGTCTCTGTCCATCAGGCCACCAAGAAAATCTAAGTGACTGAGTTTGGGGAAGCAGCCGGTTTGCTTTTAAGTCTCCCAAAAACAAAACCCTTACTGTTTCCTCCACACGGACCTAATGTGCTGGCCTCTTGTTCCCAGTGTGGTGACCAAGCTGCCTCACTGCTCCCCACTGCTCCCATGCCCACATCACATGCAGTTCCCCTTCTTATCCTTCCTGATGCCTGGAGCGCCTGGCCCCTCTTCACACAGTAAAAAATGAAGACAGGAGCATTGGTAGCAATGAGTATTTTCTTTCCCAAGTCACCACAAAACCATGCCTACAAAGAGGCGTTTTCTAGGGATGATGATCTCCCCCCAAGACTTCAAATCCCCAAAGCCAAGCGCTATAAAGAGCAAACGAGGGCCGGAGAGATGGTTCGATCAGCGGGTAAAGTGCTTGCACCACATAAAACCTAGCTGTGCTACATATGCAACTGGAGCCATGTATACTCCTTGGTTGGTGGTTTAGTCCCTGGGAGTTCTGGGGCGGAGGGATCTGGTTGGTTGATATTGTTACTCTTCCTATGGAGTGGCACCAACAGGAGGAGAGGCCCTTGGTTCTGTGAAGGTTCAACAGATAACCCAGTGTAGGGGAATTGAGGGTGAGGAGATGAGAGTGGATAGATGGGTAGAAGAACACCCTCATAGAAGCAGGGGGAGAGGGAGAGGGATAGGATAGAGGATTTCCAGGAAGGGGGGGAGACAGGGTAAGGGGATAACACTTGAAATGTAAATAAACTTAAAAAAAAATTAATTAAAAAAAAACTAGCTATGGTGGTCTCTGCCCAGTATAGACAAAATGCAAGCTCCTGGTTCAGTGAGAGACTCCGTCTCAAAAAAATAAAGTTTAAAAAGGTAGAGAAAGATAGCAGAGGTTGACCTACACACACACACAGAAGCAAGTACATGCACAAACACTTGTATATACAGGCACAAGCACTCTCTCTCGAGCGTGCACACACACACACACACATACATATGCACACACGCATGCACACACACCACATGAATCCTTTAGACCACGTGTCCTTTAAAGACAAGTGACCTTCCACAGATGGTGGTGCTGCGATCTAGAAGCTGACTCTTCTGCCATCAGTCATGTGCTAAGAGCCTTAACCAACATGGTGAAAACAACCACTCCTCACACACAAGACCTTGAGCTTAAGGCACACCCATCTTTCTTCAGAGTGGATGGTTTAAAATTTCACAACTCAGGAGATTTCTGAAGCGTGTGGCTTTGCAAAACAATACTCCCGTGGATCAGAGTGACCTAGGCCTCCGCCAGCAGAATCTGAAGCACTTGTAAGACCAACAACAGGGGTAAGAAAACCAGTGTGTACCTTTCCAAGAACCTGTCACCAAGAGGTTCATGGTCCCCGGCTTCATCCAACTATCTTGTGAGCATTTCAAATTGCCTGGAAGAGACTGGGGAAAAACAGAGGGGCCCTGCAGAACCAAAACCTGTCACAACAAATCTCAGCTGTGCAATTTCAGGGTTTCACTGTGATGGGAAAACACGAGAGACCTTGCAAGCCTCCAGCTGAGGGTCCCTGCATGACTCTCTGGACCACATCTGTATCTTCAGCTGATCCAAGCGGCAGCTCAATGGGTAGTAATACTCGGCACCGCATGACGCAGATGAGTTTGGGAATGGAATTAGACTGTGTTGGCTGAAGTTCCACTTTGGCACTGAACGGAGGTTCATCAGAAACAGGTACCATCTGGAATTGATGGGACAGTCAAATTGGATGTCTCTACACATGGAACTATTTGCCATGCTCTCCATGATTACAGAGCACAGGTGGGGACTGTTGCTGTTGCTAAGGGCTGGGTTGATTAGCACTGGCTAGATGCAAGCTCTGCTCATTCTAGAGACTAGCTAGAAATATCATTAGATCCGTGCAGAAGTCTCTATAACACTAAGAACATTAAGAATTATCTTGCTGACCAGCTATTCTTACTGCAAGACAGTGCAGAAGAATCAAGGATCCAAAATGTAAGCCAAAGCACCCAATTCCCAAGCAAGAGTTAACAATCCAGGAGCCAGGACGGAGGCTCAGTTAGCAAAGCACAAGCCAAAGGAGTCTGAGGACCTGAGTTCGACTCCAAGAACACCCATTTAAAGGCAGTGTGCATCTGTAATCCCAGCACCAGGGAGATAAAGACAAGCAGATCTCTAGAGCTCACTGGCCAGACAAGCTAGCCACATCAGTGAACTCCAGACTCACCAAGAGATGCTATCTCAAACATTAAAGACAAAATTTGATGTTGACCTCCAGCCTCCACAGCATATCTCTCACACACACACACACACACACACACACACACACACATACACACATACACACACACTCACACAGACATAGACACAGACACTCACACATAGACAACACACACAGAGACACAGACACACACACACACTCTCACACACACACAGACACAGGAAAAAAATGGTTATTTTCAAGAGAGAATTCTGTAAAGTTGTCAGTCACAGAACAGCTGTGTTTACACACTAGATGAAATGGAAAACTCATGCAATTACCCAGATGATTTTCATCAAAACATCCCTGTAACTGAAATATCCAGAACATTGAAGACATCAAATGGAAGATTCCTACACTTAGGGCTTGAGTTTCCAGATAATTGCTCCGTCTCTCCAGTCTTGTTTGGGCCTAACCCCAGCCTGTGCACTGGCAACTGGAACCATTTACAGATGCCCATGTTTAGGGACCTGAATGTGTACAGTGACGGGCACACACAGATGTCGCCTGGCATGGACCAGATTCGGGTTTTAAGTTTTAGAAGCTTATTTTGAAGATGTAACTGAACACAGCTCGTCTCTTTCCAACTCAAGCCCCTATAAAAAGTCACTTAAGCAAGTCAATTGTCCCAAACTAATCAGATCAAGTAAAATGATTCACTAATGGTGCCCTGATTTGATTTTGGAAGACAGCATCTGAAAACAGCGTTTTTTAATAATTAAAAATGAACCCCTTTGTAAACTGCCCTCAATTTGCTTCAGAAGCCACATTTGCATAAGAAGCTTCCCTTCTTTTGACTGTGCACCATTATATTTATTATGTTAGCATGTCCTCTGATGGCACACTTGTGGGGGGGGTCACTGAACAACTTTGTGGGGTTAGTTCTCTTCTTCCACCATGTGGCTTCCAGGGATCAAACTCAGGTCACCAGGCTTTCAGCTGAGCCATGTCAGCAGGCCTACTGTATCTGTTTAAAATATACACTACGGTGCCTCAACTCACATCCACGTAGTAGGTGGTTACTGCAGTCAACCCACATCCACATAGTAGGTGCCCACATCCACATAGGTGGTTACTGCAATCAGCTTACATACACATAGTAGGCACTCACATTCACATAGTAGGAACTCACATCTACATAGTAGGTACTCACATCCACACAGTAGGTGGTTACTGCAGTCAACCCACATCCACATAGTAAGTACTCACATCTACACAGTAAGTGGTTAATGCAGGTAACTCACATCCACATAGTAGATACTCACATCTACACAGAAGGTGGTTACTGCAGGTAACTCACATCCACACAGTAGGTGGTTACTACAGTCAACTCTCATCCACATAGTAGGTACTCACATCTACACAGAAGGTGGTTACTGCAGATAACTCACATCCACATAGTAGGCACTCACATTCAGATGGTAGGTACTCACATCTACATAGTAGGTACTCACATCTACACAGTAGGTGGTTACTACAGGTAACTCACATCCACATAGTAGGTAATTCCATCTACACAGTAAGTGGTTACTGAAGTCAACTCACATCCACACAGTAGGTGGTAACTGCAGTTAACTCACATCCTCATAGTAGGTACTCACATTCACATAGTAGGTACTCACATCTACATAGTAGGTACTCACATCCACACAGTAGATAATTACTACAGTCAACCCACATCCACATAGTAAGTTCTCACATCTACACAGTAGGTGGTTACTGCAGTCAACTCACATCCACACAGTAGGAGGTTACTGCAGTCAACTCACATCCACACAGTAGGTATTCACATCTACACAGTAGGTGGTTACTGCAGGTAACTCACATCCACATAGTAGGCACTCACATTCACATGGTAGGTACTCACATCTACATAGTAGGTACTCACATTCACACAGTAGGTGGTTACTGCAGTCAACCCACATCCACATAGTAGGTACTCACATCTACACAGTAGGTGGTTACTGCAGTCAACTCACATCCACACAGTAGGTGGTTACTGCAGTTAACTCACATCCTCATAGTAGGTACTCACATCCTCATAGTAGGAGATTTCTGCAGTCAGACGGGTTAACTTACTCATGTAATGTTTTCTTAAGTCAACCAGAAAAATTGCCTTCTTTCTCAATAACTTCCTTTCACCTTTATTTTTCATGATTTACTTTACCTTTCCCCAATTAAATTTCCTGTGATTTCTTATGCAGAATTTAAAGTCTTACTACACGTATGCTTCTTGCACCTCTGATATAGCTGACGTTGGAATATAGTCTCCAGCTACAGAATCTGTTCAAATGTATAACACAAAGGGGAAGCACAGAATGCCATTAACTCAAACCCGGCCCCAAAGTATGAATTCATTTTAATTAAAGATATTTGATATGAGCTCCCATGCTGAAAGAAATGGGCAGGGAAGGGGGAGCACAGGAAAAAGTCCTATCTTTTGCAGAAAAATTAAAAATTGCATGAAGAATTCAATAACCCGGGCAGGTTTCTGGAAATCTATGCACGGCAGACAAAATGGCTAAAATGCAGTACTTCTCATTTTTGGTCAGAATGGTAACCTGAAATGATACAGGTATACAGATACCAACTGAACCAAAAATAAACAAATATAAACAAACAAATAAATAAATAAGCAAATAGTAAATGTTACATAATTAATAACCAAAAAGTTAGAAACCAAGAAATTAACTAGGGACTGGGACATACAGTAATTTATAACTTAAGCTGCATAATTAGAATCGCCTGAAGTTTAAAAATAATTACCTGTGAGCCTCTCTAGGTGACAGGACATTAGAGCCCAGCGATAATGCCAGCATGTCACCCCCAGAATAACAATGCCAGGGCCTTGTGAGCGCAGCCATCATAGGCTAAACCCTCATCTAGGAAACTCTTGCTATGCTCCCAGCATGCACTCAGAAGACCAGAAGCCACACATCTTGAAAAACAAGCCCACAAGATCTCTGTTGAATGAGCCAGGACAAAGTATAGAAAGAAACAGAAATCCTTAGAGTGAGTCCCAAGGGTACTCCTGCACGGAATGATGGATAACTTAAAAATGGCCAAGTACCCAGGAAATCCAAAACACCCACACAGCAAGTCGAGATTGACTCTGACAGCTACCTTTAGGATCCTATACAGGAATCCTACAGAAGGCCACCGTCACCAAAGACAAACCTGAAACAAACAGCATCATAGAACCCATGAAAGCAACCAACGGGTGACTGTGACAACAGGTCAACCTGAAAGGCTCTGAAATAGGTAAGGCCATCAAGACACAGAAGGACTGGAATCCCCAAAAAAGATATCTCAGGGGGTTGAACAAGGCTGGAGCTGGTGAGATGGCTCAGCAAGCACTTGCCAACCAAGCTGATGACCTGAATTCAATACCTGGGTCCCTATGAAGAAGGAGAGAGCTGACGCCTGAGACTTGTCCTCTGCCCTGCACACACGTGCGCTCCCTAGACAGACAGACAGACAGACAGACAGACACAGACACAGACACACACACACACACACACACACACACTGTATGATCTTTACCAACCCTACATTCGACAGAGGGCTAATATCCAATATATACAAAGAACTCAAGAAGTTATTTTATAAAATATTTTTAAAACACCATATAGGAATTTAAAACTTGAATATACAGTAATCAAAATAAAAACTCAATAGATGGATGAGTTCGATAGAAGGCAGTGAATAAGCAGGAAGCTAGACTTGAACACTTAAAAGGCACATGAGAGAAACAGTCTGAGTTGATGGGACAGAAGGATAAAAAACTGCTCAGAAGGAAGACGGCTGTGAGAATGGAAAGCATTAGGAGGGAAATTAAGCAGAAAATCTGAAAGCAAAATGAAGATGAATTCACACCGGGACAATGCATTATATGACGCCAAACAGGAGAAATTAAAAAGCAAAGCTGGTACAAAGAACTCAAGAAGTTAAACTCCAGAGAGGCAAGTAACCCTATTAAAAAATGGGGTACAGAGCTCCACAAAGAGTTCTCACCTGAAGAATATCTAATGGCTGAGAAGCACCTAAAGAGATGTTCATCATCCTTAGTCATTAGGGAAATGCAAATCAAAACAACCCTGAGATTCCATCTCACACCAGTCAGGATGGCTAAGATCAAAAACACAGGAGACAGCAGTTGTTGGCGAGGATGTGGAGAAAGAGGAACACTCCTCCACTGCTGGTGGAATTGCAGGCTGGTACAACCACTCTGGAAAGCAGTCTGGCGGCTCCTCAGAAAACTGGGCATGACACTTCCGGAGGATCCGGCTATACCACTCCTGGGCATATACCCAGAGACTTTACCTGCATGCAATAAGGACACATGCTCCACTATATTCATAGCAGCCTTATTTATAATAGCCAGAAGCTGGAAAGAACCCAGATGTCCCTCAACGGAGGAATGGATTCAGAAGATGTGGTATATTTACACAATGGAATACTACTCTGCAATTAAAAACAATGAATTCACGAAATTCCTAGGCAAATGGTCAGAACTTGAAAATATCATCCTTAGTGAGGTAACCCAATCACAAAAGATCACACATGGTATGAAGTCACTGATAAGGGGATATTGACCCAGAATCTCAGAATACCCTAGACACAATCAGCATATCAATAGATTTCTAAAAAGATGGAAGGAGAGACCCCTGGTCCTGGAAAGACTGGATGTAGGGGAACGCCAGGACAGAGTAATGAGAGGGGGTTGAACGGAGAAAAGAGGGAGGGAAGGGGGCTTATGGGACTTTCGGGGAGGGAGGAAACGGGAAAGGGGAAGTGATTTGGAATGTAAATTAAAAAAATAAAATAAAATTAAATTAAAAAAAAAAAAAAAGCAAAGCTGGGGGTTGAGGAGATGGTTCAGTGGGTGAAGAGCCTGCCAGGCAAGCATGAGGATCTAAGTTTGAATCCCCAGCACCTGTATTAGCAAACATGGAGACAGGAGGATGCCTCGAAGTTCATAGGCCAGCTAGGCTGGTGTACACAGCAGTCACAAGAGATTGTCTCAAACAAGGTGGAAGCAAAGCTCTCATCGACTCCCGTATCCGTGGCACCCGCTCGCGCACCTGCACGCACACACACTCAATTACAAAAACAAAGCCACATCTAAACCCGTGAAATAAAAGCAAGTATGAAACGTTAACATATTAGACAGAAAGAAAATTAAGAAACAATATGTAGACTGATAGCCCAGTCGTAAAATGCTGAGAGAGACAGTTTTCCAGTGACACAGAATCTACTCACATCACCCTGAGCTACAAGATGACTCTTCTGAAACTCTGAAGACTTGTCCTCTAGAAGGATCCTTGGGATTGCTGCACGATCCAGCTTCTCTCTGACCCTCACGGCCACTATCTGGAACTCTCCAACATGATCAAAGTGTGGTCCAGGAGGATGCAGAGGGGCAAGAAACTGGCTGCCCCTTCCTCCAGCAAACCCAGCCTTGCCCTGTTTCATAGCCTATGTGGGAGCCTACTGTAGAGAAAGGCATTATGTAAAAAATGTTTATCAGTGCCACCCACCCAAATTCTTAGAGAAAATAACTCTGAAATCTGAATGCTCTAACTAAAGAAACTACTATCCAAAGAGCAAATCAAGACATTTGCAACATACCCAGGGCAACTGAACACATCTGAAAATAATTGCTTTAGGAAAAAAAAAGCATCAAGAATTATAACTTGGTTTTAAAAATGGATAAAAAACAAACAAAAAAAACAGGTAAAAGAAATGTGAAGACATCTTACGCAAAAGAGAAGAAACAAGCAGACAAAAAAGTTCAGCATCATAAAATAAAGTAAAATACACAACTGGAAACACCATTCTACGCACCCAATAATGGTTAAAATCCAAAATCATGATAACACCAAATGCTGGTGGAGATGTGGAGCAAATGGAACACTCATTCATGGAGAGTGGACAGCAAGACGGAGCAGCCACTCAAGCCAAGCACTGGCTTAAAGCACAACTGAGCACCCAGGTCTTTTTACTCAAGTGAATGAGACATTTAGGTCTATAGCACAAAAGTTACAGGGTACACAATGGCTTTCTGGTTGAATTTAAGCTTTTTTTGTCCAGTCCTGCAAATCTGGACAAGAATGCAGGTTTGGAAACTCATAGTTCCCAGGGCTGAACTTTCGTACTATTATTCTGCTAAATGGACACAGTATCAAACTGCCCTCCGAGTTTGTCTTTGTATGCCCAGATTAGTGCAGCTCTCAGGCCTCCTCAGAGACGTTTCTTTGTGCAGTGGACAGTGGTCAATGCAGAGACTCAAAACTGGTAAAAGTGCAGAGAGAAAGCATTAGAGGAGTGCTCTGCCGGCAAAGAGACTTTGGATCATATCCCTCCTCAAGGCGCAGGGACCATTATGGAAAGTGGTGGAAAGATCTTAAGAGCCAGAAGGTTGGGGAGAATCAGGACGCCTTCTGGAGTGACAGGATGGCTGCACACGTGAACTCAAAGCTATGGTTGCCTGCACAAGTCTAAGCCAGTCCACGGTCCAGCAGAGAGGAGATGAACTCAGGAGTCCCCACCCCAGCTGAAGATCTTTGAATAGTCGATGGTATCTAACGGAAGTCAGTTCTCTTTAAGATTTATTTTTATTTTATGTGTGTATGAGTGCTTTACTTGTATGTATGCTTATGTATCGTGTGTGTGCAGTGCCCTTCAAGGTCAGGTATGGTGCCTGGTTTTTCACACTTCAGTGGAAGGAACCCAAACTGGACCGAATAATTAAAAAAAAAAAAAGGATTTGAGGTTGGAAGAAGCTGTGGAAGTAGAAGGTGGATCTGGGAAGAATTAGAGGGAGAAGGAGGAGTGAAGTGGATCAAAATGCATTTTGTAAGATCCTCAAAATATAATTAAAATATTATATAAAAAACAAAAAATTAGATCTGACCCCAAATCCTTGGCGAAAATATTTATAGCTTTATTCATAATTTTCTAGAACTGGAGCAGCTAAAATGTGAGCCAAGACACTTGTCAACAGGGAGATGGACATATTTTCATAGTCCTTAAATTGCAACACAATTATTCAGCAATTGACAGTGAAACTAAAGACAGTGCTAAGTGAAAGAAACCAGTCTGTATGGCGGCAATACTGTAAGACAGTACAATCAGTCTGTAAGGTGGTACAACCAGTTTGCAGTCAGTACAGTGGCACAGCTCCTGCCATACTGTGAAGACAGAAGCTAGTTCCCAACGGGAAGAAGAAGGGGGGATTTTTAGAGTTGTGACACGATCCTGTAAGACAGTGATAGGGTGAAGGACAGTCGTGGTACAAACCTATAATCTCAGGTACTTCGAAGCCAAGTCGGAAGATTGCAGATCACCAGAGTCAAGTCCAGCCAAAGCAACTCAGGAGACCATATTTCAAAATGTTTAAAAGATAAAGGTGCTATGCATTTGTCAAACCTAGGGAATCTCATGCTGTAAATATAAACAGTATACTTTAGGAGTAATAACGTATCCATATTATAGCATTATATGGTCTTGCTTGTAACAAATGTATCACACTAAAGCAACATGGTGGAATTGACATGGGAACTCAGAACTCCATGAGCAAGTCTTCTGTAGATCTAAACTTTTTCTTAAAATTAGAGTCTTGGAAAAGAGAAAAGGTCAAGGCAAAGGTTCCTGAGCAGAGCAAGCATGCTAGGCAAAGTAACTATTTCCAGGTCTGTGCCAAAAAGACAGTCTACCCAGAGTAGGCAAAGATGCTGGTTAACATGCTATGAGACCGAGATATGGCAAGGACTTAAAAGCAAAAAAAACCACAACTGACTTTGAAGGACTTAAAGGGAAGGTGAAAATGTGTACTGTATCCCCTTTTATGTAACAATCATATCTCAGCAGGGCATGGATACCTCATAACCCAGTCAGTCATTCTATTTCTAGGTAGAATACACACACCTATGTTCACAAAGTGTCCAGAACAGTAACAGGATTGCAGCAACACTTGTCATTTCAGACACACACACACCAAAAAAATAACATAATGTCCTTTTCGTTCATGGGAAATCCTCTTGGTAATGGACTGAGACTGGACAGACACTAGCTCCACAGCATCAGGGTTCTGGAGGGACAGAGACGTCTGCATGAACAAAAGGGCCTGTTGCAGTGAGCATGCCCAAAACAGAATCTGAAGTGACGCCATTCAAATTAAAAACAGCCTTACTCCCATCCCACCCATCTCTACCTCAGCCAAAGGCACTGTGGGCAGCCAGGTAAACAACAGTGGGATTGCACAGCCACCTACAAGTCCGCCTTGTAGGGGAAGCCTTGATTGCTCTCCACCATGCCCAAAGTCTACCAGTGTGCCCTGGAGGCTTCTCATCTCTAACCTCCTACCTTTCCACCCCCACACCCAGCCCAGCTGACCCCGGAGAAGATCTGGAGCACAGGCTGCAACTGCTTTCTTCCTGCCCCTCCTTGCCTGCTTGCAATAAAGAGGTTTTCCTAAATCACAGCACTGACCTCTCCCAAACCCTCCAGTTCCTTCTAGAGCTTCTCATCACACTTGGACCTTCAGGGTCTCCAAAGCCTTGCAGCGCCCAATCACCTCCCCAGACAGCTGTCGTGTCCCTCTCTCTCACCCATCCATAAACAACACTTAACTTAGACCATATGAACCTCCTCTATTTCTGAGCCTGGGCTCTGAGTAGCTCCCCAAATTGAATAATTCTTTACCAAACCTCACAAGGCTGTGACACTCCCTAAAACGGTACCCACTGAGGCTGAAGCTATATCTCAGAAGCCAAACACACCCACAGTTCTTCCAAAGGGCCAAATTTTGGGTCCCAGAACCCAACCCAAGTGGAGCAATTATGACCATTTGTAACTCCAGCTCCAGGGGATCCAACCCCTCTCTGGTCTCCTTGGGCACCAGCACTCACATACACATATCCACAAGCAGACACACACACACACACACACACACACACACACACAATTAAAATATAATAAAAACTATTAAGGAAAGAAAATACAACAGTATCCATCCTGTTAGTCTGCCCTGACCATCTCCTCTGTCCCAATTTATGATGTATGTCCCCCTAATCAAAGCGTAGGCCATGTGAGAGCAGGGGTGTTCCTTGGCATGCCCCTCACTGTATCTCTGTTATGTCTGGCTGAGAAAAGACTCTTCATCAATTATTCGGTGGCATTTGAGGGATAACTCAGTTGTTCCTATGGTGATTCCTTTTAAGATGATAATGAGAAAATGGTCACATCTGCTCACGGTGGGTGGTAGATCATGGGATTCTCTCAAAACCTAGTGTATATCTGACATGAGACTTCTGAGCCTCAGGCAGCAAGCAGGAAAGCCACCTGTGAGTTCCACAGACTGAGTCCCTCCAGATCTGTGGCCTGCACTCCTGCCAGGAAGAGACCTGGTAGGAAGAGGGAAGGGAAGAGGAGGAGAGGGGAGGGGAAAGAGGGAAGGAGAGGCAAGGGGAAGGGAAGGGGAATTAACCCTAGAGCTGGAGTCCAGCAGGCTTCTCAGGCCAGGCATAACACCAAAGCTTCCAGATTCAAGCTTTGCCTGCAACACACAGACTTTTCCCAAGCATGTGGAACAAACCACAACTCTCCCTTCCCCTGGAGCCTTGTGGGTAATAAGCTACACTTTGGGAGGCCAGGTGACTGGCCTCAAGATGACTTTCAGACTTTCCATGATTAGACAGGACAATGATTCACAACCCACTTTCTGCATTTTAACCAAAAGCTTCTCCAGGCTCCATTTTCAAAAGGGCTGGGATTCAGTGTTCCAAGCTGTCTGGAGTCCATTCCCCTCACACGGCTGAAAGAGTATCAAAACTCTAGTTCTGCCCCGTGTTTTTCTCTACGGCATAGGCTCATAAATCTATAGTCCTTAGAGGGATATGAAAACAAGCCCTGTTGAGAAAATCAAGGCTGGAGGACTAAAGGGTCTGCGTAAGAGGGCGTGGTTCTCTCTGAAAAGACGTGAATGAAATCTGTAGTGCACAAGCCCTTTGCTTTTCCCACATGGGTGCAGTTGGTCCTTCTCAAATGTGACAATGACGACAGTTGCTTCCACGGTGCATTCCGAGGTTTAGCTGTAGGCTGCATCTGCAGGCCTGCTCCAGGCCTGCCCCCACCCCGAATGCTACCACCATCCCTAGATGACTTCTCTTGACTCATCACAGCCTGGCCTGTCTCCTGCTCCTTCATGCTGTGCACTCTTGGTCTTTCTCTTTCTGGAACATTCTTCCCACCCGACCAAACCAGCTCCATTACAGTCCTCCTAGCAACACCTGCTTCTCCTGGAGGCAGGCGTCTTATACAAGATTCTCCGAGCATTAACCCCTCGACTGCTAGAGCATCCATGAAAGGGGCCAACTCTGACATTGCTCTCTGTTGTAGCACATGTACCTGGTTTGGGATGTTGAGCCCCAGAGATTCTGAAGTATTTTAGCCGGTGTACACACAAAGAAATGCACAGAGCCACTGGGAGATGTCAGACGTCCCCCTGTCAGACTCTGATCAGCATCCTCCAGCATGAAGAGCAGATACAAAGCTGTGAGTTAGTGACAGTGACTTCTTAGTGACAGTGTTTTCAAAAAGCTGCCTGCCTGTGGACCTCTTGCAGGTTCTAAAACCGAGTTCTCAGTGAGGGGTTAGTCACATGTTCCTATACTCTCCACCACTCAGGGTGCTCAGAGGACTAGACTCCCTGAGCCTGAGAACCCTCACTGAGGGGTAGTCACATATTCCTATAATCCCAGCTGTGGAAGAAGCTGAGACAAACAGACTACCTGAGCCTGAGAATCAAGTCCATCCTCTACAACACCTGGTGACCCAGCCATAAGAAAGAAAATAACAAATAAATGCTGTCTGGCAGTATGACTACACATTCTTGTCCTGGGTCACCTAGGTGCTGGGCATCCAATAAGGACAAGATACTGAACAATTATTCAAAAGTTTATTTGCATCTACCTGGCTCCCACTCACTGAGCAGATACTGACTGTGGCTTCTTCAATTAGGTACAGAGAAAGGAACAAGGCAGATGAGGTCCTTGCTTTGAGATAACATTCAAGTGAAAGATACGAGCAAATAAACAGAAAGAGACAAAAAATAGTATCGGATGGGGCTGGTTCTGTGGACATCATGCTATTGAGGACTATAGCAGCATCTAAGAGGTAAGAAATAAGGCAGGAGAGAAAAGCACCATGCTGGAGTGTGCTCATTTAAGAATGACACTTCTGAATTGTGCGCCCAGAATGTCCTGGGGACAGTAGGTGTCCCCGCTCCTTGGGTGAAGACTCTCACCCAGGATGTCTTCCACTCAAGCAATTTCAAACCAGAGTGGTGGGATACAGCTATGGCAGCTTTCACGGCTAAGGGACATGAGCCTCTTGGCCTTGATTGGTACCCAGGCACGGTTTGCCAATGCCCCTGAGGTCTCAGGCTGTAGCTCTCTACTGAAAACTGAGGACGGCCTGGCCCCAGGTTTATCCCTCTTTACAGGGTAAAAACCATTGCCGGCACAAGCCAACCAACACTGGCTTATTTCACCATGAGCTCTGCCATGGTGGTCTTTCACTGGTACTCAGAATGGCCAGTTCTGTCACTCAAACTCTCACTCAAAATCCAAAAAAGTCACCTCCTCAGCAGGCTCTTCTCGGCTTCCCTATGTAGCAGGTGCCCTCTGCCCTCCAGTGACCACTACATACTTCTCTGTTTTATTAAGGGCACTGGCTACTCTCAGAGCATACTCGCTTTAATCACGCTGTAACTCCCCACTGAAGTGTTCTCTGTCTTGCCTGCACTGGTGTTCTCCTGCAGTGTCCGGCTTCCGAAGCATTAGAACATCCACCCATGAACTGAATCCCCAAGGACCTTGGAAATGCACCAAGAAGCACATAGTGGATCTGAACAGGAGGGCTCCCCAGGAAAATCACCAACGTCTCTCCTCAACCAAGCAGCGTGGCATGGGAGATGGGAGTCAGGGAGTGGCATGTCACAGACCTACACAAGGGACAGTGACAAATGTCAGAGGCCTACTGGTGGAACAGTGGAAGCATGAAATGGGCCGTGGTGGGAACCCTAAAATATTCAGTCTAGGCCACCCTGTCAGAGAACAGAAGCCACTGAAGTAAAGTAGCTAATCATATGGAACTTTTAGAGACTTTAACTCAGAAGTCTCTCCCTCTCTCCCTCCCTCCCTCCCCCCACTCACTCACTCACACACACACACACACACACACACACACACACACACACACACACACACACGAGACGGGGAGATAGAAAGACAGAGAAGGAGAGGGGGAAGGAGGGAGGGAGGGAAAGAAAGACAGAGACATAGAGAGACAGAGACAGACAGACTGACTTTCCCAGGTACAATGCCCACCCTTTAGAGTTTAAACACTTCAAGAGAGCTTCTTTACTCCCGGAGGCTATGGAAAGGCCAAACATCCAAATGCCAACATCCCACACTCTGCTTAACCTGACTCCCCAGGAACACATGTGTGTGATGCACACAGTCAGGGCTCACAGAGCAAAATTCCAGAGTCCCTTACACAGGAAGGAGAGTACAAATCTGTGTACATGTGAACACGGGTGTCTGTGGGGAGGACAGGAACAGGCGTGGTAGCACTTCACCATCCCCTCAGGATTGTAGGGAGCTCCTGGGAGTACAGTAGGCGTTTAGTTATTTTCTTATTGCTTACACTCATGAAACATAAAACCCTGAGTGCAAATTTTTCTATTTTAGGGCCTTCTAAACATTTAGCTTTGTATTGCACATCTACGGTAAATATTTGCCAGGCGTTTAAGGCCTGCGTCAGAGTGTGCTTATCGAACAAGATCTTTGCTTTTAAGTTCTGTTTTTAACAGGAAAATTCAACCCTCAACTGAGGCTCCTCTCTCTCCTGGGAACCCATACCCACACACTTTCCCTCCTACTCCAGGCTCACCACAATTTTATCAGCAGGCCAAATCCTTGTCAAGAACCATTTCCAAAAGGCTATTTCTATCTGTGTCTACTTGCTTTTCTTAATGAAGAGTGTGGGGAGAGCAGGTCGGTGATTGTGGTGTGACCACATCACCTCCAGTCTCTGACAGACTATAACAAGTAAGGTATACAGCAAGTGTGTGGTGAGGTCACTCTATTTTACAGACAAATCAGGACACGCACCATTGCACAGAGAAGTCTTTCTGGAAACCATCCAAGAAGTCTGAGCTATACCTTCATTCTGTTCACCAGGACAAGCTGCAAGGGTAGACAGGAGACAAAGCCCCTCCCAAGTGACAGAAATGTCTTGATGTTTGTTTAATTAAAAACTTTTCACCATGGTGAGGCCCCTTCACAGGGAATGATGCCCTTGAACACAGAATCTCACAAAGCCCGGTTCTACATTCATACCTCTGCTTTACAAATAGGATCCAGTCTACAAATTGTGCAAATGAGACTTCCTAAGTGACGAATTTGTGAAGTCAGAAGACAAACTCTGACATGGCTACCCAAGCCTACCCTCTTTTCACCACAGCACCTCCCCCCCCAGCACACAATAACATCTTTCCTGGATCAGATATGCCTCTTCCCAGGCTAAGATTTGGGGCCCATTCACCATGAGACAGCTGTGCAGTGTGTCCAGTTACCCTGGTGGAAGTATCTAGCAGGCAGTTGGATGGATATACTGCAAAGGAGGACTCCTCAAATTGAGGGCTCAGAGATGTCACAGGACCCACACACTGATTCCCAGAAGTCCCTCTGGAGCCAACATGGGAAGTACTGGTCAAAGCAAGAGGCTCCCCAGAAAGGAAAGATGCAGATCAGAGGCATTTGGTGACAGCAAAGATCCAGAATTCTGACGTCCTGGGAGGGCTGTCATAACAGGAGCGAGGCTCTAAGCCAAGGGCAAAGACAGGGACCATCTAAGTCCACTGGCCACCTCTAGGGCTCTCTTCCTAAGCTTTCTACAATTGAGAGGTACGATTTTTGTTTTTTTCTGCTCAAATACAAAGAGGGTGCTTAGACCAGAGGATGCTGAGAATACATCTTGAATTCAATTGTTTCTGTTTCTTACAAAACAATCAGAAAGGCAGAAAGTAGCAAAGCCCTTTCTGCTAGACAAACTTAGCTGGATTTCAAGATCTGCTACCAGCTAGCTGTGTGTACATGAGTCTCTGGATATCAGGGTTTTATGTTTCCTCCCAAGTAAATGTGTTGAACGTCCCATCTCCAGGTCAATACTCAGGGCTTTGGTGAAGGTTCCAGAAAATAGCCTGTAAGTACCTCCTGCATCTTATTTTTCTGTACCCGGCAGACATACCATGGTTAAATTATCTCTGTGGTTGCCCACTGACAACAAGGACCAGCTCTGAATATGACCTCAGGGCTGGACATAGAATAGAAGGCACCCCAAACATCTTCCAGGAAACACGACAGTTCAACCTTCAAGCTTGAAGATTTCCATGGAAGTCACCACCTTTGTTAGCAGGCACTCTCAGGGAGGAATCTTGTCACAGGCCAGATACTCCAGAGGCTGGCCCTTAGAAGCACCCATGTGATCAGACAGCCTGAATTCAAGAGAAGCAACCTTCAGCCTCCAAAAGAAGTCACACCCAGGATTCTAGAGGGTGCTCAACCCAGACAAAGGAGACTGAAACAAGTGGGCATTGCTTAGGGACTCTGACCCGCACCTGACCCCATGCACAATATAGTCCCAGTAAGCTGTTCTTTCTAGGCAACCTAGCCACCAACAGCTGTGGAATGTCAAAAACAAGTCTGCAGGGGTCTAGAGTTACCCCTCCTCCACCACAAGAGAAACAAAACACATTTCTGGCTCTCTGACTTTATGTTCTTCTGCTGAGGAACAAATGTCGACAAGATATAGGATGCTCCGCGCTGCCTGCCACCCAAATGCAGGGAACATAATTTTATACAGAGCTACGCCCGCTTAATTGTGGTGCATTAAGTATTATGTTCATTGTTTCTGAAACTGGGGAGAAATGAATAATTTATTTCAGACAAAGGAAACTCTTGAATATGAAATGCCTCATCTTTTAAAATTACAATTTGGAAGACAAGAAGGAAAAAAAAATATATCCAGAGCCAGCGAACCTTACACTACTAATAGAAAACACTGCATTGACTGCTTCTATGTTGTTTGCAAACACTACATTTTGCAAAACCTTCTCCAGCACTAATGAGGAGGGGGAATAGTGGGGGAGGGGGATAATGGGGGAGTGGGAGGATGGGGGAGAGGAAGGATGGGGGAGGGGAGGATTGGGGAGGGGGACCAGTGGGGGTTTTTTTTCACCACGTTCACATTCATTCCTTACTAGGCTCATGTTTTCTCTGTTGGGTAAACCCTTTCCTCTCCCACTAAGATGCCCTGGCTTGCCCAAACTTCCTCTCCCCATACACAGACTTCCTTCCGGAACTTTCTTTTTGTCCATGTTTTCTGTCTCTCCCTTCTCCCATCCCCAAGCCACTTCACCCCACTCTGGCCTCTTAACTCACCAACACCTCCCCATCGATTAGCACAGTGTCTGGCACACAGAAGCTTCTGGAAACAGTGGGCTGCTACTGTGTTGTGAGTAGACATTGCATTGTTTAAAGTACACCCAACTGAAGCTTGCTTGCTGGCTTGCCTTTCTTCCTCTTCCTCCTCCTCCTCTTCTTCAACTCAACCCACTTATCCCCACATCATGCTAACAAACTGAGGCAGGAGGAGAGAGTTGGATAAGGATGCTCAGAAAAAGACTGCTTATCTTGGTCTGATTCCTCCTGCTGTGGTAAACACCACAAACAAAAGTAACTTACAAAGAAAAAGGTTTATTAGACTTACATTGTTAGAATTCATCTCAGAGGGAAGTCAGAGCAGGAACTGAAGCTGAGGCCTTGGAGAAATAGTACTCTCTGGCTTGCTGTCCAGACTCATGTTCAAATACCTTTCCTATACCTCCAGTAAGAACTGCCCTTGGTTGGCACCTCCCACCGTGGGCAGGACCTTCCTGTGGGTGGGGCCCTCCCTCATCAATCTTTTTTTTTTTTTTTTTTTTTTTTTTTTTAATTTTATTTTATTTTATTTTTTTAATTTACATTCCAAATCACTTCCCCTTTCCCGTTTCCTCCCTCCCCGAAAGTCCCATAAGCCCCCTTCCCTCCCTCTTTTCTCCGTTCAACCCCCTCTCATTACTCTGTCCTGGCGTTCCCCTACATCCAGTCTTTCCAGGACCAGGGGTCTCTCCTTCCATCTTTTTAGAAATCTATTGATATGCTGATTGTGTCTAGGGTATTCTGAGATTCTGGGTCAATATCCCCTTATCAGTGACTTCATACCATGTGTGATCTTTTGTGATTGGGTTACCTCACTAAGGATGATATTTTCAAGTTCTGACCATTTGCCTAGGAATTTCGTGAATTCATTGTTTTTAATTGCAGAGTAGTATTCCATTGTGTAAATATACCACATCTTCTGAATCCATTCCTCCGTTGAGGGACATCTGGGTTCTTTCCAGCTTCTGGCTATTATAAATAAGGCTGCTATGAATATAGTGGAGCATGTGTCCTTATTGCATGCAGGTAAAGTCTCTGGGTATATGCCCAGGAGTGGTATAGCCGGATCCTCCGGAAGTGTCATGCCCAGTTTTCTGAGGAGCCGCCAGACTGCTTTCCAGAGTGGTTGTACCAGCCTGCAATTCCACCAGCAGTGGAGGAGTGTTCCTCTTTCTCCACATCCTCGCCAACAACTGCTGTCTCCTGTGTTTTTGATCTTAGCCATCCTGACTGGTGTGAGATGGAATCTCAGGGTTGTTTTGATTTGCATTTCCCTAATGACTAAGGATGATGAACATCTCTTTAGGTGCTTCTCAGCCATTAGATATTCTTCAGGTGAGAACTCTTTGTGGAGCTCTGTACCCCATTTTTTAATAGGGTTACTTGCCTCTCTGGAGTTTAACTTCTTGAGTTCTTTGTATATCTTGGATATTAGCCCTCTGTCGGATGTAAGGTTGGTAAAGATCATTTCCCAGTTAGTTGGTTGCCGCTTTGTCTTTTTGACGGTGTCTTTTGCCTTGCAAAAACTTTGTAATTTAATGAGGTCCCATTTGTCTATTCTTGATCTTAGAGTATAAGCTATTGGAGTTCTGTTCAGGAAATTCTCCCCTGTGCCCATATGTTCAAGGTTCTTCCCTAGTTTCCCTTCTATTAGTTTCAGTGTGTCTGGTTTTATGTGGAGATCTTTGATCCACTTAGAATTGAGCTTAGTGCAAGGAGATAAGGATGGGTCAATTTGCATTCTTCTGCATGTTGACCTCCAGCTGAGCCAGCACCATTTGTTGAAAAGGCTATCTTTTTTCCACTGGATGGTTTTAGCTCCTTTGTCAAAGATCAAGTGACCATAGGAGTGTGGATTCATTTCTGGGTCTTCAATTCTGTTCCATTGATCTACATGTCTGTTACTGTACCAATACCATGCAGTTTTTAACACTATTGCTCTGTAGTACAGCTTGAGGTCCGGGATACTGATTCCCCCAGAGGTTCTTTTACTCTTGAGAATAGTTTTAGCTATTCTGGGTTTTCTGTTATTCCAGATGAATTTTTGAATTGCTCTTTCTAACTCTATGAAGAATTGAGTTGGGATTTTGATGGGGATTGCATTGAATCTGTGTATTACTTTTGGTAAGATGCTCATTTTTACTATATTAATCCTGCCAATCCATGAGCATGGCAGATTTTTCCATCTTCCGAGGTCTTCTTCAATTTCTTTCTTCAGAGACTTGAAGTTCTTGTCATACAGATCTTTCACTTGTTTGGTTAGCGTCACGCCAAGATACTTAATATGGTTTGTGGCTATCGTAAAGGGTATTATTTCTCTTACTTCTTTCTCAGCCTGCTTATCCTTTGAGTATAGGAAGGCTTCTGACTTGCTTGAGTTGATTTTATATCCGGCCACTTTGCTGAAGTCGTTTATCAGCTGTAGGAGTTCTCTGGTGGAGTTCTTTGGGTCGCTTATGTATACTATCATATCGTCTGCAAATAGTGATAGTTTGACTTCTTCCTTTCCAATTTGTATCCCTTTGACCTCTTTTTCTTGTCTAATTGCTCTAGCTAGAACTTCAAGTACTATATTGAAAAGATATGGAGAGAGAGGGCAGCCTTGTCTAGTCCCTGATTTTAGTGGGATTGCTTCAAGTTTCTCTCCGTTTAGATTGATGCTGGCTACTGGTTTGCTGTAAATTGCTTTTACTATGTTTAGATATGGGCCTTGAATTCCTGATCTTTCCAAGACCTTTAGCATGAAAGGATGCTGAATTTTGTCAAATGCTTTCTCAGCATCTAATGAGATGACCATGTGGTTTTTTTCTTTGAGAAAAAAAGATGAGGGCCCTCCCTCATCAATCTTTTTTTTTTTTTTTGGTTTTTAAAGACCAAAAGTTTCTCTGTGTAGCTCTGACTGTCCTGGAACTCACTCGGTAGACCAGGCTGGCCTTGAACTCAGAAATCCACCTGCCTCTGCCTCCCAAGTGCTGGGATTAAAGGCGTGCACCACTACTGCCCGGCATCAATCAAGAAAATGTACCATAGGCTTGCCCACAATCAATCTGATGAGGACATTTTCTCACTCAATGTTCCTTCTTCCCATAACTCTAATTTGGGTCAGGCTGGCTGACTAAAAAACAAACAGGACAGCATTAGATGTGCTTGCTTCCCACTTTAAAAGCTATTCCTCAATGCCAGAGCGTGCTAAGTAGGCTCTATGACCTCCAAGACTGGATACTCTGTTACCTGTTAACAGACAGAACTAGAAGGTTTTACGGTACTGTTTACCTAGGCTCCTATAGCTGGAGACTGCTGGGATGTAGAATTCAAACCAGGTGTGTCAACTACAAGTTTTGGGTACATTATCACTGTGCCGCACTGCATTCTACTAGAATCAAGACCTCATGTCCGCCCCTCCCCCACTCCCACCCTGTGAAGGACTGCAGATGGCCTTCTTGGTGGATCCCCATGGAGAGATGCTGTAGGCTTCCCTCTAGGGAGCAGCCATAAACAAGGGCAGCACCCCCTGCCCCAACTCAGGAAGTCATTAAAGCAATAGCATTCCCACACCAGAGAGAGCTTGGGAGGCTTCTGTGCACTGAGGTGGAGTTGGGAGAGGGGAAGGGGATGTTCTGGGTGTGCAGTCCACACAGCCAACCTCTTCATCCTGCCTCACCACCTGTCCCCCGGGGTCAGTGGGTATCCCATGCCATCAGGCCAAATTCCTGCATGGAGAACCATGGGGTTCTTACTAAGGCATTTTTGCAAAGTGTCCTGAATTCACCCAGGACACAGCCAAGTGAGACTTATCACAGATGCCAGAGCAAGAAAGCACTGACTAGAAAAGAACGAGAAATCCCATACATGATGCCCCATTCCTCTGGGGGACAGAGGTCTGCAGAGAATTTCGCTAGCACCATCTCTGTCCTGCAGGATGGTGCTGTCCTGAGAACTAAGGACCATGCTGCGCAACTGTCTCCAAGTGAGAGAATAGAGACACACCCTGAGCCCAGGACAGAGGTGGAGCTGGGGCTGGGGTGGGTCATAGAGGAAGACACTGTTCCAGGCATCCAGACTGTGCACAGTCCCAGAGGCTACGAGCAGAGGCTTCTTCTTAGCCATACACCATCCGGGGTCTGAACAACTGTCAGAGATTGCCTCTACTAAACCCCTCCACCAGAGTCTGGCCGAGTGCTCCCTTCATTCGTTCCAGTGGCCATCTGTCTGACCCTGGTGCTCCTGGGACCACTCAGGGAGATATAGACACATTCTGGAGCCTTCTACATGCCCGCCCCTCCCCCACGTCACACAGGTAGGTCTGGGCTGCCTAGTCTGCCTTCACAGGAGCGGAGGCAGAAGCATGACTTTGCTGACTGGCTTTCCCCTGCCTGTGGAGAACTCTGAATGGGGTATTCCCACGGCAGGACTCATGCCCTTCTCTAGTCAGGAAGCATCGGGATACGTAAAATATCTGCTATTTTGTCATATGGAGCTGAAGAAAAAAATGACCACATCGTGTGGTTCACTGAAAGTGCCAGCAACGCCAGGGAGTACAGCTCTCGCCTCACCTGGTTCTAAGACAGAACACGTCCACGCCCCCTACTCCCAGCATGCCTCATGCCTGGTGCTCTCACCACAGGAAATGGGCTGTTATTAGCCCCCCAGACTTGCTGGGCCTTTGTTTGCGCCATTCTACCCAAATGCCTTCCCCAACCATCTTTGCTTATCAAATTTCTCATTTCACAAAACCCGGTTCAAAGATCCTCTTCAGATGGCAGAACATCATCCTCTTAGCATGACACGGCCACAAACTCACAGCAGCTTTGTCAACTGGCCCTGGACCCCCCCCCCTCGAGTCTGGCCTACCCAACCGTCAGTTATGGATGGGGAGGGGTCTATAGGGTCCTATCACAGACACAGGCCACTAACAGATTCTGGGAGAGGGAAGGACACAGCATCCAATTTTGTACTGGTGAGCCTACCAGGTTGTAATGGATAGTGGTCAACCCTTGGTCAGGAAGACAGTCTTAGTTAAAAACTGGGGGGGATACAAAACCAACCCAAAAGTCACAAGCATGGAAGGCAGCAACGCTAACCACTGTACCACCAAGGACTCTATAAATAGTCATGAATAACAAAGATATGAAAGAAGGCAGGATGAAAGTGGGTGTGAGGGAGGAGGACATGGGAAAGGGAGAGCAGGAGTACCCAGGTTGCATCATACACACACGTATGTGCGCACGCACACACACATAAACACACACACGTGTGTGTGCGCGTGCGCAAGCACACACACACACACACACACACACACGAACACATACACACATGAACAGAACTTATTAATAAAAAAATCAAAGCAAGTCAAGACATTCCCGGGTAAGGGAAGTCCCTCCCTCTGGGTAATCGATTAATCCCTTCTCAGGATTACACTGAGCCTTGTGGGGTTCTCCTCACTCATCATACACTGTTTTCTTCATATCTATCCACAAACCAGAAAAAGGGAATTCTGAGAAGGCAGGCAAGGGAAGTAGCCTATCTAACTCTAAGTCACTAAGCTCCCCCATCCCCAACAGCTGTGAAAGAATTTGGCAGGAATAAAATTCTATCACCCTGAAAAACTGAAAAAGAATAACCACCCCCAAACTGACCAATTATTCTAATTCTAAAACAAAATGTAGCATGTGATCCATAAATCATTTATAACATGTGTCCTACATACATATACATATAGATGTATATATACATATATACATCTATATGTATATGTATGTAGGACATACATATGTATGCAGTATAACATGTGTGCTACTCAGTGAAAACCATCTACCAGGCCTTCACACAGGTTATATACAGAACTTTCATGGGACACATAACACTGCACATATATAAATGGATGGTACCACATGAATCCTGGAGCCAACTTTATACAAAAGAACGCGGGCTCTACCACAGCTTAATTTTTTATTTTTCCACATTCATGTGTGTGTCCAGTATGCATTCGTGTGCATGCATGCACAAGAACATGCATGTGAAGGTTTGAGGCTTATGTTAGAAATCATCCTTATTCATTAAGGCAGGGTCTCTCCTTCAACCTTGTAACTCGCCAATATGGCTGGTTTGCTAGCAAGCTTGCTCTGGGGATCCTCTGTCTCAGCCTTCTAAGATTGGAACTGTATGTGGGACGCCATGCCCACCATCTAATGGCTTGGGTTCCAAAGATGTGAACTTTGGTCTGCATGTTTGACCAGCAAACTCTTCAATCACAGAGCCCTCGCCACAACTGAGGTGTATGTACTCCAGTGACTTTACTTGGGTCTCAGTGTACATATCCACCAACTGGGAACAACCTCCTACTCAGCAAGGACTGCTCAAGCTGTTGCCCGTAAAGTGCCTAGACATTGCGTCTCACCTCTCTCACTTACTGCCCTTTCTTCTCCTGAACGACCACGGTGAGGTCGCTCATTTCTAGTTCAGAGTTTCTGTCACCATTTCCCCTTCAGATGTCACTCCTATGCTCTGAAAAGGCGGGGCTCCATTGGGGAACACTCCCCCCCCCCGACCTCCCTCCCACCCCGCCATCTAGTGATCTCCTGCATCTGCTTCATCAAGGGTTTATTTGAAACTCTTAGGAACAAGGATCAATGAACCATTTCATAAACATGAGCTCTAAGAAACCTGCTGGTCTATTCCTACCAACAGTGCAATCAATACTGATTTTCATACATTATTAAGTGTTCGAGAAATGACAATGTGCAGTAGGCAGGAGGAATAACGACAGCTGGCAAGGTGCTTCCTGGGCAATTTGCTCCCGCGTAAAAGGGGAGGGGCGTAAGAGGGAGGGGCATAAAGGGGAGGGGCACAAGCCAGTGTGCTGGAAGACAAATGAACAGAGTATTGGGTCACCTTAAAGTGGGACTCAATCTGTATTCCTTTCTTTTACCACTGTGTAATGCTATTTATATGACAACATGACAAAAAGTGGCCCCAGGCATTCTGCTCCACTTTAGAAACCTCCCTGCCTCACACAGAAATTGAAAAGGATAGAACGCAGAAATTGCTTCTTTGGTTAATATTTCTGCAGTTCCGCCGGAATGGTTTTAATAGCGAGCGTGTTCTGGATTCCGGGTCTCAATTAAGAACCCATCAGAATGCATGGCCAAATATTAAAATAACAGATACTGACTTATATTTCAACTGTAAAGGCCCTTTGTCAACCAGTGTCTTAACGTAGAAGGCAGGAAGAGAAGCTGGGGATTGAACAGGAAGGGGAAAGGGGGTTAAATTTCTCCTTTGGAATAAAGAACCCAGATCTGTGCTTCACATGCCTGCAGGAAGAGCAGAAAGAGACAAGGGAATGAAATGTGAGCTCTTCCAGGTACAGGCTGTTTGGCCCTGAGAACACTGCTCAACCTTTCTGAGCTCAAATTTCCCCCTCAAAAATACCTACCTTTAGTGAGCTGAGGCACAGAAACAAAATATACATGAGTGGGCTGTCCAATAAAGAGACACACAGCAGTGACTTCTCTGTGAAAGACCCCTCCCCTTTCACTCCCCCTTTTAAAAAGGGAACAGACCTGAAGGACACGTGGGCTGAAGACAGCAGAGACCCAGATGGAACCATGGATTGACCAAAAATAGGCCAGTTGACCAAATGATTAAAAGTCTGTCCTATGCTAATGCATGGACAGGGCGGGCCTTCACCAATTTAGCGAGAGTAAATTACAATTGATTTTCAAAGAAATTGCTTGTTCTCTTCCCCTTCCTAGGCTGTGCCACACACAGCTGCCTCTGCTTCTGTCATAGCCAGGGCCAACTGAGCACTTGTCAAGGAAGATCTTTTGGAGGCAAAATGATTGATGAGATAGATGTTCAGAAATGCACACATTGTCAGTATGCACCCCAGAGCAGGCAGATATGCAAAATGTACCCAAATCTCTATGTGGTATTCAGAGCATATACCTTTCTACAGACTTTAGAGGGTTTATGCACAAGCCCCCCCCACCCCTAGAGAGAGCCCTGTGCTTTACGCATCTCTAGTTCCTCTGCAGTGGGAAAGCAAGCTCTCCTGTGCTGTGTCATTTGGACTTTTTACCATGAGATCATGAAAGGGCACAGCCCTAGAAGTCTCCCCCAAGGACTCTGCAGCCCTAAATGAAATCCTGGGCATAAAGAGAAACGGTTAAAAGATCAGAGAAGATGGGAAATCACTAGAAAGGTTAACAATGGCCGCTTTCACCCCTAATTTCTGATATGGTGATAGACCCCCTTAGAACGTTAATTAGAATGGAAGGAGAGATGAAAGAAATGCCCACGGGACATAATAAATTAGCCCCTTATGCAAATCACCCATTCATTTCCATCAGTGACCCAGCTAGCTGAGTCTCTAAATTACAGGAAGTGGTTAGCTTAACAAAAAAAAAACAAAAAAAAAAGAAACAGATGAAAGATGAGGGTTTCTTTTTATTTTATTTTATTTTTAAATCTGAGGGCTGGGAGGGCATAAAGCAACAACTAATTTCTCTATCCCCCACTCCCCGGCAGAAACTCTGAAGAGGGACAAAAGATGAACGTTAAGGACGATGGTGCAATGGATCTATCAATTAACCCTTGTTCTTGGTGGTCAGCTGTGCCCCACCCCCACCCAACCCCAGCCAAGCCCACACTGTAGCGCTCACCTTCCTCCAAGAGAGACAGAAGGGAACACACTAGGTCAAGGACGACTGAAGGGAGGCAGGAGAGTGCCAGGTTCTGGAGAGCTTCAAATAGCAATTTAAAAGCAAGCACACACCTAATTTTGCTTGTCATCATTGTCCCTGACAATTTATGTTCCACCGTCCCATAAATTTATGGAACTCTCAGTTTTCTTATCAATAAAATAAGAGGGCTGGACCAGAATGACCTTCAAGAGATGCCCAGGGCATCTCTGTTTATCCCTGTCAAACAAACTCGATCCTTGTGATTGCCTTACTTATTTAAATATAATCCTACAGCTTGTATTTTGCCAAAATCACTTCTGGCTTCATTTCCTCTTCCCCTCCCCCCCCCCCCCCCCCCCCGTCTACTCTACATTATCTTCTCTGTATACATTTAGCTAATGGACTGAATCAGTTTATAAATTATATACGACAATGTTATATATATAAAACAGTGTATACGTGTGTGTACATGCTTATGCATGTGTGCGTGTGTGTGTGTGTGTGTGTGTGTGTGTGTGTGTGTGTCACAATCAACAGTTTCATTTGTATGAGAAAAATGTTAGAGACAAAGACAGGAAGGCCCACAAAGGTATACGATTCGGTGAAAAGACTCAAGAAAAAGCAGAGATCCGTTACAAGCCAACCCAGTCCACTGTCTTCTTTACACTGTTAAAGGCGTATGTGGCCAGCGGGAAGGTAGACACTAGCCTGAGGGAAGGTAGACACTAGCCTGAAGTCCCCAGCTAGTCAGGGGTTAGGCTAGCAGGTTCCTAAACCTGGACCACAGCACTCTGTGAACATATCTGCTCCAATTTGGTACTTTCTCTCAAGAATTGTGTTTCAGACAACAACAAAAAAGGTGTGAGGTGTCCTTTGGAAAGAACAAGCAAAAGAAAAAAAAACATGAAGAGATGACAGAAAGAAATACTTCAGGAGTCTAAAGAGAAGGAATGAGGGCAGACATATTGGCTATAAATAATTTTGCACCTTGTAACAATCTTCAGCTCATACAATTACCTGTCACTCACTGATCTTTTATCTCCCTTTTCTACAGCAAGACCTCCAGGAAGAGTACTCAAAACATTCTACACCTTCCCAGTCTTTCCTGGTGCATGTGGGCCTCTGCCACAAAGAGTCAGAGACCATTTAATCTAAATAACTTGATGTTGCTGTCAGGACGTGGTCAGTGACACAGAAAGACAAGGTTTCCTCAAGTCACCAGGCAGGTAATGAGCAACTAAGAGAAAAAAACGCAGACCTGTGTTTTTATTCAATTGTTTACATGTGGAAAGACCCTAAAAGACTCCCCTCAACAGATTCCCTTAGATTGGTTATCTTTTCAAGCCTGTTTGTAATCTCACATTGTTATGCCATAAAAGCAGGCTGCCTCAGGGGGGTGGGGGGGGAGCGGGAAAGGGAGGGAAATAAAACCCCAAAGTAGGAGTCTGTGAAAGTGAACTCTGAGTATCCCCAGCAGAGGCTTTGGAGGGGGAAGTCTCTCCTGTCTCAAGTCTCTCCCGTCTCAGACACGCTCTTCGAAGGACACAGAAATTCTTCTGCTGTGGGAAGATTTACGGGATGAGGTGGGAGAGATGGGAGTCGTGACACTGAGAAGGGAAAGTTGATCTCAAGAATCCTTAAGCACCGGAAGAGCTCCCTTCCGGGTGATCCTGATCGTCTCATCCTCACCCGGAAGAGCTCCCTTCCGGGTGATCGTGATTGGCTCACGCTCACCTACCCAAGGGCCTGAACGCCAAGGAAGAGCAGCAGTGTGCACCTGAGCCTGAGCTCAGAACGGCCAGCAAGCCTCATGCCTGGCTACTGAGAGGCCAGACCGTCCTCCAGAGCCTTTGAGATAGACGCAGATTTAGCATCTGTGTGGCTGAGGTTTCAGGATTGTTCCCTTCCCCAGTCCCTGGATTGGAGGAGATCCTGTATGGAAAAGAGGCCCAGTCTCAGAGCCAGGAGCGAGATGACAGCTAAAAGGACCCCCACAGTGAGTTAAAAGTGAGGAAGATTTATCGAGGACCAAAGATATTTCAGGCACTATGCTAAGATTTTTACATAAAAGCATCACTAACCCACAAGAACTTAGAAAATAGATGCGACCATTCCCTGATTTTATAACCAAGGTGTCCACACTGTGGGTGGAGCCAGGAGTCACCTGGGTAGCTGAATGCTCAGGGTATGTGCTCCCTTTATCTAAAGTGACCCTGGGAAGCTACCCTGAGCACTGACAGAAGACTAGTCACTGTGCCTTGTCTACGACACAGTGCATGAGGCTAGACAGATGGATCAGGACAAGGCTGGGAAGTAAGGTTGAACATAGGTACATGTTGCCAGGTCAACATGGCATCGGACCAGAAAGAGGGCAGATGATCCCTGTCTCTTTGGGGCTTGGAGACGGGTGTGAGGATGGAGTTGGGATGGAACACAGCTGGAGAGGACCCGCGGTTTGTTTGTGGCACACTGGATATCCAATAACCTGCTGTATAAGAGACTCAGGAAGAGAGAGCACAGGGAGAAAGGGGGAAGAGATGATGAGATCCATTTTGGACATGCTAGGTTCGGGGTTTAAGGGATTCCAGATGGTCTACATGGCCCCATTCAGTTGTAAAGATTGCTTTAGGGCCTGGAAGAGGCTGGAGGAGAAGAGAAGGTTTTGAATCATCCACATAGCAGGTGGCTGAGGTCCCCAGAATAGATAAGGCATGTCCAGTGAGCGCATGCAGCAAAAAGAGGCTACCTGTCCTTCCACATAGCAATGCCCTGGCAAATCTCAAGCAGTGGTCCTGGTCAAATCTCTGACCCTCTCTGCGAGATCATATGTAGAAGTGGAGGACTGGCCTAGATCTCTGAGAACACTGCCTGGTCAATCAGCTACCTGTGGTCATAGAATGTCTGCTCTGGACCAGAAAGGATGCTGGATATTGAGCTGACACAGAACATAACAAGCACTGACTTCCAGTGGGAAAGGCAGACACATAAACAGTTCTGCCAATGTGCCATGATTAACAGCTACCATAAACATAAAAGCTCACTCAGGAAGCAGGAGGAGTCCTAAGTGAGGGGCCGGGCTGGGGGATTCCAGCGAGACCTTCAGAAATGAAATCTGATTGCAGCCTTGAAGAACTATTAGATGCTTCTAAAGCAAAAGGGCCATGACCAAAGGCCCGGGGGGGGGAGGGGGAAGCGAACACAGAAGGAAAAACACAGGTGTAGTGGGTAATAATTAAGAAAGAGTACCGCCCTGCCAAACCTCTGCACCACTCCTTCCAAGTATCCGGTAAAGCGTGACTCTTAAACTTGAAGAGTTAACCAAATATATTTATGTATAAGAAACTCCCAATTTCATAATGCTAATTTACAATGATAAAGTATTATCCCAATATTTCTAACCTCTCCAAAGCACCAGAAATACATCTGAAGCCATCTGGATATCCCAGTCTCCTGCTCTGCTTGTCTAGTCCACCAAACCTATCTCCCTCTCTCTCCGCCCCTCACTACTCTTAGCTCCTCCTCCTCCTCTCTCCCCTCCAATCACTGGCCTCTCACTGCCTCAATGTGAATGGATAGGAAATAATCTTACAACACATAGGGAAGGGTCTGATTGAGGGATCTTGAATGGAGAAGAGGGCACGGGGGCTTCCAGGAGGGTAGCAAGATTAGGCTACAAGGGGACCCTATGGAGAATAGCAAAGCAGTACTGGGGCTCTGAAATATACTGGCAGCACCATTAGAGATTGTTTTCAAGAATTGGGCAAGGAGCAGGAGAAATGCATCGGAATAAGGGTGTGAACTGCTCCTACAGCACACATACCCGGTGTGAAGTGAGACTGTGAACAGCTCTTACACGGCACCCACACCTGGTGGCTCACAATTCCTCTGACTCCAACTCCCAGGGCACCGACGTCCTCTTCTGGCTTCCTTGGGCACTCATATATATGTGTACATACACATCCAGACATATAAAATTCTTAAAATGTATTTTAAAATTAAATCAAGAACCGAGTAGTGGGATAGGATGTCCCCCTTTTCCCCCCGCCCCCAGCCTACAGCAAGAATAGCAAAGTGTACTGTACTGAGACTCTCTTGTGGTCCATGGATGACATCCTAGTCCTAAGGCTCTTCTCCAATGGGCAAAGCTTTTAATAAAGTTTCTTTTTAAAGTAGTGACATAAAGGTGACGGCACTTAATATTAGAAATGGCACAGCTAATGATGCGAATCCTTACCCTGAAATCCACACTCAAGAAAGTCTGGGCACATCTTACTCCTGGATTAAACCATTCCCAATTATTCAAGCACCAAAGTCATCGCGGGAGGTCTCAGCTCTGACATACCTCCCCTTGGCTTTCTTACACCTCACTATCCACTTTGATTCTATGTGTAGAAATCCTGGCAACTCCTGACTTTCCCTAAAATGCAAGCTCCCAATCAATACTTGAATCCTTGCAGCTTCTTTTTCTCTTTCTGCCCAAGAGGGCCATAGCTCGTCCCTCAAACCCTTGGCCTGCCTGCCTGCCCGCCCGCTGGCTTCTTTTGGCGCCGACTGCACTTTCAAATTTCAAATTTCTTTTCTGGAGAGTTAAAAAAAAATTCCAGCAGGTTCACCCTCCCTTCAGGCCCATGGTTAACAGGGAGAGGGCCTGTGGCCAGAAGAGGAGACTATATGCTGAAGTCTAGTGTCTGGGCTCCCAGGAGATTCTTCATGCCCCGCCCTCTTTACGCCAACACTCTCTCTCATTGGCTCATTTTCTCCCTTGTGTTATTCAGGCCCCAGACCCTTAGAAACCTCACTAGCCAAGGGAACATAGCTCCTCACTTCCCTCTTTGCATACCTTAGAGGGCAAACACAAGTGTAGGCCTGCCAACTGTCCACTGAAATACTGGCCTAAGTCAGCGGCTCCATTTCCTTTCCACAATTCGGGCTTCAGAAGAGAAAAACATTTTAGATTATATTTTATCGTTGTTCTTTTCCTCGTTCCTGCCAGGCCACATGTAGTAACATCCCCACAAGGCCTTTTATCCGGTTAGCAAGACAGCTTGTGTCTCAAGACTCCAACGATAATGAAAACAAACGCGTCCTTTAGGGGGCCACAGAGACCCTAGCATCTGCCTGCCTCAGTCGTCTCCTTCTCAACACGGAGGTTCTAGCTGGCCGTCCCTCAGTCCAGCTTTTGTGTGGGTGCTGGGGACCCAAACTCAATTCCTCGTGTGCATACAGCTATCACTGGGCCATCTTCGCTGCTAGACTTTCAACCATGTCAGTGGGAAGATTCGGCTCACACGTGTGTATTCAGTTCACACCTGGCATGCTAATCCAAACATGGGATCCCAGGTGGTTGCTCCATATGTAGGAGTCAGTCATCCTGGCTTCCTCAGAGGCTTGCCCAACACAGAACAGATGTACTACGAACTCCGAATCCAACAGTGAAAAGCTACATTTATCATCCTGCTTCAGACTCCAGCTGATGGAGGCTGCAATAATGTGCCAAACGCAATGACTTCAAACCCCTCAAGGCTCCATTTGGCTTTACCATATCCACTTAAGGAACACAGCCACTGTCAAAGGTCAGGGCTCTCTGGGGCTAAGACCTAAGTTCAATGCCCTTGAGATATCCAATCGAAGCTGTAAACGAAGCCTTCCTGCCTCTGCTTAATTCATTATGACTTTTAGGTGCTCAACCGGATGGGTCCCATACACTCAGGATCCTGTCTGCTGTGAAAGTAGACCTGCCTGAGTTTATTTGTCCAATAAATGAATAAGAGAAACTTAGGGCAGAAGATTTTTCTCATATTCATCGAAGGAATTCAGACAAGTCAGTAGCACCCCAGAACGGTCTTGCTGTTTAAAAGTGTAACGGGAGTACCAGGGCACAAGGGAGGAATTGGGGAGGGGGGTGATCCCAGTGTTCCTTCAGAACCACAGACTGGAGGACTGGAGGTCATTTACTCCAATTGCCTCATTATACCAAGGAGAGCTGAATGACATAGCCAGGGACAAGAGTCTATGCAAAGCCCCATACTTAGTTCACTGCAACTCTGAAATTAAATCAAAATGGCCCTTATTTATGGAGTGGTTCACACCCTCCAGCCCTCAGTGAAGGGATGCTCGTGGCAGGCAGCAGGTAAGAAACATGAAGGAGGTCGGAGGTCAGGCTCCTAGTACCTCATCAGTCATACTGTCCACCAATGCTTCTTTGATATCTCTCTCTCTCTCTCTCTCTCTCTCTCTCTCTCTCTCTCTCTCTCTCTCTCTTTCACACACACACACACACACACACACACACACACACTAAGGGATGGGGCAGAGAGAGAGGGGAGGAGAGAGATTTCCTTTGAAGAGAAAACCATATATAGAAACCTCACAGGTCCATAAAGGACCCGCCCAGGTGGATATTGCTCAACTGCAGGTTCTGACTCAATAGGTTTAGCTGTGACCTGAGATTCTAACCTCCTCGACGATAGTCTGTGCCAACATCGCATAGATGAAAAACAATAAACACCGTACAATCGAACAAATCCAGCTGTGAACTCTGCGTTTCTGACCCCCGTGATCACAGGCTAGTTTCCCATCATCCCTGGGCCTCAGTCTACCCCCCCCAACGGAGTGTGAGACAGTGCTAAGAGCTCCTGACATAATGTCTGGCATGTACTAAGGGCTCGGCAAATGTCAGCAGCTGCCTCTAAGAGTCACGAGGACCAGGATGATAGCTGGCTAGCAGCCAAAACCATGGTAGTGAGAACACAGTAGGTGTCCAATGGATATCTGGCCAATGAGTGCACATCCAACGCATTCATGTAATACCACAATGTGCATGTTCCCTCACTCCTGTGCTTTTCTGCATAAAAGCCCAAGGCATCTAAAACACCAGAACCCTCTCATCAGCAAGCCATCACCTCTCACAATAAAGTCCAACGCTACCATTGTGTTTACTACCATTGCCAAGACACGTGCAATTTGTGGGGGTGATATGCACTTGAGAAAATGTCTTAACTGTAAAGAAGTAAAGACAGCATCAGTCTGGGAGTTCTATTTCATTAAGAGAAATGACTGCCTTGCCACTTATACGCGGGCTGTCTAAATGCAAACGCTATGAGAAAAGAACTTAATTCTGAAACTTCCGTTCATTTCCAAACTGAATGCAGAACCGGAAGGAAAAGTCCAAACGAGGAGAGGACAGAGACTATATGTCAAAGGGCCACTGGGGCAGGACTGTTTCCTCTCAGAAGAGCTCACAGTTACTCAGGACGAATCAGACGTAGAACAAACGTGAACAAATGCCACATTTCAAATCAATGGCAGCTGCTGACTCCACGGCAACGAGTGAGTCTACCCACAGCCCCTCTACAGGTTAAGGTTATCTCCAGTGCTTCTTGAAGACGGTGGCATCATGAGAGTGGATCCCATTCCACAGAGACACACTGTGTAAGGTGCAGCAACAGGAATATGATTGCCACCTACAGACAGCAGCGTTCCCTTTGCCTAGAGCTAGCCAATCATATTTCATTGTTGGTTTGCTTTTTTTTTTTTTAAGTCAACGCAGTCACCTCCCTCCAGACTCTTCCAACCCCTCAGAGCGCATTACTTCATTGAGAACTTCTCTCCACTTAGACATCCATGGCTACACGGTCCACCTCTTCACTATCAACACCCTGAAACCTCCCTCAACCTGTACAGTATGAGAAAGCTCACCAGAGGGCAAGTCAGCAGAGTCGGGCCGACAAAGGAAGCGTAGTGGAAGTATAAATCTGCTTACCTGATATAAATGGGACTGCCCGGAATATATCTGACAACCTGCTGTTAACCGGCTCGTACGGGGAATCTTCCAGTAGGTCATTTCCTAGAAATGACAGGGAAGATTGGGCTCAGCTCTGGAAAACAAGCATATTTCAAACAGGGTTTCACTGCTCAGCTGGAAACCCTAATCGTGTTATGACTGTGTACCAAGGAGATGCTGAAACTCTCCAAGATTTCACATGCGGGTTTAGGGATGTGGTTATTTCCTTCTCGTTCCTCCGCCTTTACCGTCCTCACTCTCCCCAGAGCACCTTGGAAAATACTGGAGAAGAACCCAGCCCGAGCTTGCCAGAAAACTCTCCCACTCTTTGCAAAGGAACTGAAATCTGAGAGGAGAGAACCAGTGACGTCACACACTTTGCTTGTCTCCAGGAACCAATGGGAGAAAGGTGACCCAGAAGAGGCCCTAGTTCTGTTAGCTCCCCAAACCAAGGCATGTGGCCTGCCAAGCAGAACACTGGCTACTCATAAGATTTTTAGAAGTGGCAGCTGACAGTCCAGACGTCAGTATTATAAACGTGAGTAAGTCTCCGTGAAGAACGGATGTATATGTATATGTACGGGACACTTCAGAGGTCCACTTGCAGACTCCCTAAATCCCCCTGGAATGGGCAGTTGTGACTGCTACTTATAAGCTAACCGTGGTTGAACCTCGGCAGCTGGTCCAAACCCAACTCATCTAAAAATGACAAATGGTTTGCCACCATGCATCTTTGAACTGGTGTGGGGGGGGTGTGAAGAGAGAGCGGAGTTCACTGACTCTGTAATACTTCTTTATCTCATGTCACAAGGAAAGAAAGGAGGAAATGCCAGGCGAGATGCCTTTGTGGGACTACTACTCTCTGAAAGCAATGAAAGCATTCCGGGGGGGGGGCGCTGATCGGTGGGTTCCTTAGGTAGCATCTAAGGGGTCCCCACTCTGATGATCTGACTAGGTTTCGGGAAGGTCAATGGGGTCCCAGGGGTGCCCCTACCCCCTCATGGATTTTCCAACAACCAGCTCCAACAATACTGCTCAGCTGCAGCAAACACCAGCTGCCGCTGTCCCTAGGGGCCAATGAAAGGTCCTCATTCCGCAGCTGGGAGAAGTGAGCAGAGGATGAGATCAGCCAGCTTAGCCCCAGAACCGACTGGACTGAGGTTGCCTCTAGCCTTCGGAGAGGAAGCCCGGCATGCTGGTGAGGGCAGTAATGCATACCCTGCAGGCTCTGGTACATGCTCCAGTAGATACGCAGACAATTCTTCTCTTTCTTCATGCCCCGCTTGCAGCGGCAGTTGTAGAGAGACTTCTGTTTCAAGGCCTCCATGGCGCTGCGGCACTCATCCTTGGCCTCGAGGCCGGATGTCAGGCTGAAGTTGGTTTCCTTGCCCGCCACGCACTGTCTTAGTGTGCGGTACTTGGTGCTGCAGCTCTGTTCCTTCAGGCACTGATCACTGGCTTTCACACAGTCCAGGCGGTCCCCACCACTCACCTCGGCCGACATCAGCAAATCTACAGGGTGAACAGACGAACGCTTGAGTGCAGCAGACAAGTGGGTACCCTGATTCCAGGTCCCGGGGGAGCAGAACTCGCATCTAGGGCATGATAGACCTCCACCATCATTCTGAGAGGCGGGTCAGGTAGGAAGCCGGTCCACCCCTCTTCTGAGTGACCATTTTCTCACCCCTGGAACTCCTGCCATCAGGTCCCTCCCTGGCTCAAGGAGGAAGGTAGTAGTAACAGCTTCCACTGGCTGCCTTCGCCGGATTTGCTGGGGATCCCGCGGAGCCCCAGCGTCCCAAAGCAGAAGCAGTCCTGAACGGCTGGCTGCCCCGCCTCCCCACGCACCCGAAGCTGCAGTGTCTCCTGGCCAGCAGCGGGCACAAGGGCACTGAGCTAAACAGCGAGGCTGGACGCTGGGCACCCGTAGTACGCCGAACGAAAGGCGGATGAGTGCCACAGTCTGCCCCGCGGGTGCGCAGAGACGTTATTCCCTGAAAAGTTTTCCATTCCAAGTTTGCTCTCTTCCGACCCCGGTGGTATTCGACCACACTCCACCTGCCGGAGCGTCTCAGGGAGCTCCTTGCGACTTCCAAAGAGGACCAACGCCCCGGGATGGAAGCCTACGACCCCTCAATTTCCCATCAGACTGGGTTATTAGTTTTGGGGTTCCCCCCTTTAAACACGGCAAAATAAAATAAAATGAACGGCGCAAAGATGCGCCACCACTGTTTCCCAATCCCAGGGATTCTTGAACCTCTTCACCCCCTAGCGAAACTTCTTTCACCCACACTCTCGGCACCCACCCGCGATTCTGGAGTGGCCGCCGCAAGGGACCCCCTATGAGAGACTCTGGATGAGAAAATCAGCAGCGGCCTCGACTTACCCAGGAGTGGCAGCGCGAAGTACAGAGTGGCCAGGAACATGGTGCCGCCGCGCAGCTGGTCCCCGCCCCCCCCCAAAATCCAAAGCCGCCGCCTGGTCTCGCGGAGAGAGCTCAGCGTGCAGCGATCCCCGGGCGACTGCGCTCCTCTGGCCACTCAAAGTTCAGCTCCATCCAGGGTGAGAGCAGACTCCCCGTTGCTCTGCCGCCCACCGCCGCCAGCGACTCAGTTCCCGGCGGGCGCGAGGGCGGGAGGCGGACCCGCTTTTAGGGGTTCAGTTCCGACCCAACCTGGAAGGGAGAGCGCGCTTTGAAATGAGAGCCCAGAGTGCTGAAGCCTCCAGCTCCCGCCCCTCTCCCCTCCCCCGCTCCCGCCTTGGGGGACTTCTCAACACTACCCCCACCCGGGTCGGAGAGAGGGAGGTGCGAGTTCATCTATCACGGGCTTCAGGAAGCTCCGGAACCCGGGTTCTGGAGATGGAGAGGTCCGCTAGGGCTCCCTACATTCAAAGCTGGAGGCTATCGCGCACAACCCCAGAGGCTGAACGCAAGCAAATAAATAACCATTACTTTTCGAGCAAGCGCCGGAAGCTAGCTGGCGCTGCCGGGAGTCGGAGCCTCGGTGGCGAAGGCTTCTTAGCCAACCCCGCTGGACCAAGACCCTGCTCCGGCTCCGGGAAGTTGGCCGCCTTCCCTGGGTCCCCGCCCGACCACTCACTTGCTGGCTCGATCACTAGCGTTCTAGCTCTTCTGTCCCCGGTCGCCGATCGCTACCCCCGTCACCGACATCTCCTCCCCTGGACTAGCCTCTTTTCCCAGGCAGTCCTGCAAGAGGAAACTGACATCCCGCCTGGAACTGAAACCTGGTTTCTGCGCCCCTACTCCTACCTGCCGCTCATCCTGGGCTCCTTCCTAGACTTCAGTGCTTCACACGCACTTGCACAGCGCCCGAACTCCCGTGCATCCACACCACTGCCCCGGGAGAGCGAGCTAGCCCACAGCATCTGCACGCCCCAGCAGGTGCAGCCCCGCACCACTAGCGCCCCCCTGGCCCCAAAGTTGGAGGACGCCAACAAAATGGAAAGGGATGGCTGGAGGGGAGGTGGCGATGGGTTCTCAAGTGGAATGAGAAAACTCTAAATGCCACAAACCTGAACCCAACTAACCCGTGTCCAGCTGCAGCGAGTAGCCAGTGTTTGTTTATTTATTTATTCTTGGGGGGGGTGTCCCGGCCTCCTCTTTCTCTTTCCGGCCTCACTTTCTCTGTGCTAGGTAAAAAAACGATGCCATAATCTGCTACAACTCGGAGGATAGAGTTGGCCAGGACGATTTCCGAGCAGACCTCCCCGCCCCGGCTCGATGCCCGGTAGGGATGTCAGCGGTTATTGGAAGCGGTAGGAGGGTAACGTGTGCCCAGATTGGTTTTGGCTAAAGGCTCCTCAGGCTGCTTCTGCTCCTGCCGCCCGGCAGCGCAGGGCCGGCTCCTCTGTGAAGCGCAGTTCCTCTGTCCGCCACAGCAGACTTACAGGCTGGCTGGCGGTGGGACCCAAGGCCAACAGGCACGCAGGCTCAGGACCCGCAGGGCTACGCCTCGCCGCCGTCGCACTCCCACCTCTTTCAGTGCACAAGGGCTCTTTCTTTAGCGCAACACAGCAACCCATCCAGACCCTTTTGAACACAAAGTTTTTTTTTTTCTCCACGTCATTCGCGGCTGTGACTCAAGACTTGGCAAGATACAGATTCACTCAGACCTAAGCCCTGAGCGGCGATCCGGGGATGCACCCACCCATTGATCCACGCTTAGGCGAGCTCACACACCTCTCTCCTCCAGCTCTGACAGCGAGACAAAGCAAAGTCCCCAGTCCACTGCACTAAAGGCTGATCAGACCCAGTTTTAGATAATTTATGAGATGATTTCCTTCTTGACTGTTTCAAGAGTAAAATTTTTTCAAAAACATTTTATAAAACAGAACATATCCACAGCCCTTTACCCCCAACTTCAAGGTTCGCTCCAGCGACGCTGCTGAGCCCTGTTCTCCGTGACACCCGCTGTCCTTTAGGGGTCCAGAGATCTGTCTAGAGTATGTCCTCAGTAGTGTTTGACCGATCGGCTCGCTGCCTGGGGCTTGTGTCAGAGATCTTTTCTATGTCCCAAGTTCATCTCTCAGGAAAACCGAGTTTGAATCAAATCTAGGAGCCCAGCTGTCAAATCTGCAAACCCATCACCACAGACAATGGGCCGCCAAGGAGGACAGAAGAGGGTTAATTGAAAAGGGCAAAGGCTTTAGTTTAAGTTTGAGGCCGGGCAGGCGTAAGGGCAGGGAGAAGAGGAGGAGGGATGGGTAGCTCTCCATTCAAGTACACATCAGCCAGGAGTGCCCTTCAGCTGTGGCGGGGGTAGCATCCTTTGGAGTCCTCAAAGAGTGTCTGCGCCTCAGTGAGCAACCTAAACCCAGGGGACATCCTGCCAGTCCTAACTCCTCCTTTGCCTTGCACGTGTTCCTCAGGGGCAGGTATGAAGTGTCTGATGCCTTCCCCAGGAACCCCTCCCCAGGCGTCACATTCAATCACACCAGATTTACACAGATTTCCAGTTCAGTGTATCAGTTTACACTCCGTCGTTGAGTAAACAAAGAAAGCATATGTCACTTTTTTTTTTTGCGACAGATGGTTCAGTCCAAGGGCTACTTAAGTTCTTTCTCTAGCGATAGTCAGAAGTCTACAGTGTGGACTAGTGCGGGAGATGGAATTGAGTCTTCCAGTCTGTGTCTCTGTGTACAGAAGCAGATTTCCATATTTTCACACCAAGGCAGAAATCCCCAGGAAGTGGATGTTAACAAGAAGATTTATCTGAAGACTCCCATCTACGCTCAAAACGTAGCACCCCTCTCCATTCTCCCATTTCATAAGTGAATGGGAATATCTTCCTCTGTCAACTCAGTGCTTCTGTTTGGGGACCATTGGGGTGGTTGGAGAAAAATTAAGTTTCATTTAAGACACCAGCAATGGCTTTTCCAAATACTCCTTGTTGGGAAAACACTTGGTTATTCTACTTATTCCTCTGGAGTTGCTAAAATCTACTTTTAACAGAGAGGAAAAGACTGGTCTAAAGTTCTCCAAATGTGGGATATTGGACTTTTGGAAAATAGTTATGGCTTCAAGAATATTTCATACCCCTTCTTTACTCTAACCTTCAATATATGATAAATATAACATAAATATATAAACATTTATATAATATATACTAAATATAGACATGGTGAAGGTAGACCTTTGGGGTTTGGTCTGGTTTTGAAGGGTTATTTATTTTATTTTTAGTTTTGTGTGTGTCTCAGCTCATGAAGGTCAGAAAGAACATCAGATTCCCTGGAACTAGAAAGTGACAGGTTGTTTTTAGGCTCAACATGGATGCTGGGAACCAGGCTCAGGCCTTCTACAAGAGCAATAAACACTCATTAAGTTCTGAACCATCCCCCCAGCTCTTTGCTTAAGATAATTAATAATGATGATGATAATAATAATAAATGTCAATGGTTGCTACAACTGTGTTGACCAACACCAAAACTACCAGTCTCAGTGTTACTACCATGAATTTAATTAAAATTAAATACAAGATAAGTATGTTTAATTCTCAGTAGCACCAATCAATGGCCACACATAACAGTGGTTACCATATCTGATAACGCTTAACAAAACTCTTCTATAATCACAGAAAGATGTAGAGGACAGCGCTACCCTCTAATGTGGCTTCCAAATTAATAGATATGGCTTCTATATAGAATAACGGATCATCATAGGCACCCAGTGAGTGCTTTAAAGCAATGGCACAATGGGAATTGTGAGGGTAATGGTGGGGGTGGGGGTGGAGGATGGGGGTGGTGGGAGAGTGGGGAGGTGATGGTTGTGGTAATGGTGGAGGTGATGGTGATGGAGGTGATGATGGTGATGGTGGTGATGGTAATGGTGATGGTAGGTAGTGTTTTGTTTTTCTCCTGTGGAAGCATAAGAACTCTACAAAGACACAGCCCATTCTATGTCTGCTGTCTACACAGGATGTGGTCAGTGGTAGTGAAGCAAAGGAGAAGAGGGACGGCCATGTCAAATGTCATTCTGTGAGAAAAGCTGTAAAGAGAAAGGTGTAGTTCATACTCTAGCTTATGAATTCTCAAGGTAGGACCCCATAAGAGAAACCATTGCCTTACTGCCTACTGCCATAAAGGTGAGAGAAACGCACGACCAGAAAGCCTTAGGAATATGGAAAATAGAAAGTGTGACATATTCATTTAATTCTGCCTCCTTAGAGCTTGTCTTTCCCATGAGCATGGGACGTGTCTCAGGAAGAAAGGTGACATTGAAATATCAAATATTAATCATTATAAAGGTTCGTGTAATCCTCTGTGACATGTTTTCTCAGTGGAAAATTGGTTTTAATGCTACAAAATTAGGTTCAATCCACCCGTGGGCACGTGAAGTGAGCAATCTTCTTGTATTTCTTGACGCGAGTGTATTTCCATAAGTTAACAGATGAGTCACGATGAAAATGACAGTTTTATCTCATGTGGCATTTTGCAACTTACTCTCTTTGCCTTTGTCCTGGAGAATATAATGCAAAATATATTCTTTCCCTAAAGTTATATTGCTCAAAAGTCATTCAAACTACGTCATCATTTGACATTAGCCAGTTGACAGGCTTACTTCTGTAACTACACAAAACCACTCACTGAATGTATTTATCTGTTCCTTCCATGTCACTCTGATTTTTCTTGACTGTCCTCTTCCATTGGCCCATGAGATTTTACATCTTGATACTTTGAGGTTCGGTTTAGCTGAGTGGGCCGCGTAAGCATGGCAGACTCTCTGTATGAACTAACCGATCCGTGTGTTCTGTCCGCAGCCCCATCAGAATCTCTACCACGTCTGTGGTGACAGTTGTTTCATAGTTTGGCACTCTATCTGTCTCCTTGACTGGACTGTGAGCTCGTTGAAGGCAAGGGAATGTTCTAGACTTTATGTCTGCATTCCCAGCATTTACACTTATGACTGACACACACTTATTCCTGATGATTGTCCTAGACCTTATGTCTGCATCTCCAGCATTGGATATGATTGACACACACTCATTCCCAATGAATGCGTATTGATTGCATGAACACTGCTGCCGCTGGTCCTCACTTTCCTCTGACACCATAATTTTACAGAAAGATTTACATGAAAATCCCTTTACTGTATGAACAATATGAAATGTAAGTACCTCATATGATTACTGGTATTACAGTTCCAATAATAGTATCAGATATGTATTATTCCTTTAGGGATTTGACATTTAAATTTTTTTAAACAAAAACCATTATTATAATAGAATGCTCTTTTTCTGCCTCACTTTAATAGTAAAATATGACATATTTCATTTCTGGGAAATGATAGCTTGCCTTAGGTCATATTTTAAGGCATAAAGCCAGAAGCAGAGTAACACAGTCCCACCTGATGTTCTCTAACCATCTAGAAATGTACCTCTCTCTGGGAGAAGGGCCAGATCACAACACCGCCCTGGAGCCTTCGTCTTCAGAGGCAAATTTTTAAAAGCCAAATTGGCTCAGAATTGTTTTTAAAGAAACAACTCCGTGAAAACAATCGCAATCGCAAGCCCTCTCACCGTCTTTTAGGGAAACAAACAAACAAACAAACAAAAATGAATGCTGGCTAAAAAACCAGAAAGCTGGCTAAGACTCGCCACACTGACAAAACTCTCACCACCTAAGCTGCACTTTGACCCTTGGCCTTTGATGGTCCAGGAAGAGGCTTTTGCTCTCAGAGCACAGAGCCCTTTCCAGGAGGAAAAGATGAAGATGTATCTTTTAAACATTATTTGCAAATGGAAGTTTCTTACAGGCTGTCCCGGTGCCTGACCCCTAGGAACCTGCCTTAGGATATCTTCCTTCCTCCTCACTGTTCAGGTGATTTTCATTTCTTAGTACTAATAAGTCAGTGGCCGGGGTTTTAATGCATTTATGGAAGAATATTCTTGAGAGTTGAAGTCATTTGCGCTTTGGCCTTCTGCCACAAAATGCATAAGGTGCGCGGTCCTGATGAAACAAAGTGCCTGTCACGCCTTATTGCTTCAATATATGGCGAAGTACACCCCATCTTCCGAGGAGGACTTGCAGGGCTTTTTCTCATGACTGCCAAAGGTGCTGGATGAAAAGCCCTGTGAATTTCAGCCCTCTTTATCCAGCCAGGGTGGGAATGCCTGCTAGCAAGAGAAACCTCAGGACTGCCTTCCTTATCTCCCAAATCCAGCTCCAAAGGGAATATTTCTTCAGAAGGGCAACAGGGAAGCTTAATCCCCAGCTTTGTCCAGTAATTAGCCTGCCTCTGTCTCTGGAGGCAGCAAACACAGATGCTGATCCGGATGAGTGCTAGGACAAGGAATGAAACCAAGACTGAAAACATTGAGCCGTTCCTTCGGAAACCATTTAGCAGCCTTGAAAGCCGTACAAAGTTCTCGTTTCTATCTGTGTCATTAGGTCTGAAGTGGTCGGATGAGGCCTTTCCCACCCGTGATGCTTTGGGACAAACTGGACCAGAGACTGGGAGATGAGAAGCTTGCAGGCTTTGTGCAACAATGAAAGCTCTGTAAGGCGTTGTTTCTGCCTTTGTCCTGCCTCTTACCCAGGGGACTAAGAGGAACTGCCATGGAAATGCCCGGCTGACCACAATGTAGGCCTCTGGAAGCCCCTGCTAGAAGCTCACTAATGCAATTAGCTTACAGTTAAGAACTATGAGTTTGCCAGAGCCCATGAGGCCAAGGGTGCTCCCAGAACAAAGGGCTAGGGGGTCTGTTTTAAAGTAACCATCGTGACATCATTTGGAAGTCATTTCAAACTCCCCCAGAACCAATACTCTGAGAACAAAGGCAGTGCGTGTTCTTGAGGCTGTTGGTTTTATTTTCCCCCCCTGTCAGAAATCTGACAAAAGTCAGTTGAAACTGTCGAGAGAAACAACATCACATGTTATGAGGTTTCCCTCAAATCTGAAGTCTACAGTCAGAGTGACAGATTTGTTTATGGATGAACAAAGCACAAAAGGGAACTAAGAAAGGGTGGGGAATACAGATTACGACATAGATGGGAAGTTCCCCTTGACAGAGTTCATATCTCTGGGACCATGATAGAGAATTAAATGGAGGTCCCTTTGAGTTTAATCCGAATCATCTGTTAACCCTAAAACAGGGAAGGATCAATGGGATAGATGTTATTTCCTACACACAGCACATTAAGGGAAGAAGACATCCTGCTGAAGGCTTCGCTTAGCTTCAGTTTTTTTGGAAATAACATCAGTAGAGATGTTACCTAGACTCAGAAACATCACATTGCTTGTGTGGTTGATGAGGCTGATGTATTTATTTTCTTATATCTAGCGAGTGGATGATGCTGTGGCACGCATAGCCAGACCTGCAGGCAGATTATTCTGCCTATGGTTAGACTGAGTGCTCCCTTCCCCATCCGTGGTGGAGATTCACGGTGGTCCCCTAGAATTCTTCACTCACCTTCTTGTAATAATACCTTTCAAATTGCAGGCCATCTCTCCCCTCTCAAGTGTAGCAAGCAACACTTGTTTAAAAAAATATTAAAATATATATAAAAAAATGCAACGTAGAGATGACGATTGTTTCACCACACTTTTGTGTCATTCCCATGTATGTTGGGTCCTTTACCTCATGGGTAGTATATTTTCTACTCTGAATCATGGTCTTAAAAACCTGGAAATCACTGCATATTAAATGCTCTTCTGACTTAAAAAAAAATAAATAAACTGGGAGGTTGGATAATTACTACCCAAAATAAGGATTTCACTTCCCATCCTCCTTTGCTGCCAGTGACGGCCACAGGGACAAGGTCTGATGTGTAAAATGTAGCAGCAACGAAACCAAGATCCTTGGTAAAGCTCCCACATTGCCTTTGCTGCTCTCTCTACTGGATCTGCTACTTACTCTTGGTTCAACCAGGCACATAAAAATCACATCCAAGAAACGGCTGCATGCTGTGACAGAGGGGACCCAGTCCCAGAGTGTCTTCACAGAACACAGCTGTCTGCCTTCCCTGGATCCTCTACTCCATACTGTCGGTCAAGAGATAGATGCATGCCTTATTTAAGCCATTGATATATTGCACCTGCAGTGCACAGAACCAGTCTTGAAGAACCACTAACACCAATTTTCAGCAAGAAGGAAATACATGTAATTTAAGGTTATTGCCTAAATATCCACCACAGACCAGACTCTAGCTAAAGCTGCTTTAGAAAACACACAGCAGATTGAATCTGAAAAGAGGTGCAGTCTCATTGGGAAGGTGAGTTACATATCTGTAATTATATTGTAAGGGGAAAGATGGATTATAAGCATGAGGGGATCTAAAAATAAGGCTGCACATAAAGGAGAGAGATGGGGACGTCAAAATGGATCGTGAGTGAAGGATGAGCACATAAGTGGGCAGAGTGCTTCTGAAGGCTCTGTGTCTACAGAGACTGGAAGAAAATTAAAGACTCTTAGAGGGTAGAGACAGCCATGACACCCCATGTGTCACTAAGAAGATATTGACAGTGAAATACCTGGACACGAGGGGTCATGGCTCCTGTCTGCTGACCACACTCCATACCCAAGACCATATGGGTATACAGGCTGGATTTGGTAGGTCTTGTCAAGCAAACGAACAAAAAGAGGATGCCAAGTTGGGTGGGTAAGGAAGGGGAATGGCTCGGAGATTTTGTGGGATGGAGGGTGAACAAGACCAAAGTACGTTTTAATGACCTTGATCTTTCAGTCCTCAAATAATACTCAGCCTGTGCTGAGTCAAAGCAATCAATGGCCTGTGCTGAGGTGAGGTCACCACTCTAAACACACTGTCCATGTCGACAGGGACTGCTCACTTGCTTAAAACTCTAATTATCAGTACTGTGGATCAAAGCTCGAGGCTCCCTCGAGGGGGAAGGGGGGAACCTCAGGTGGATGAGGATATTGTCACTGTGGTGTCACTATGAGTTTGATGAGCATGGCTTCCTTGTGGAAATCATGCTCCCAGGCACATCTCTATGTGTGGGGGTGAGGTTTCTATATTTCTAAAGCAAAATTAGAATTTATTAAGAAAAGTATACAAATTTAAATAGAAGAGGGGGGAGAAAAGGAGAGGGAACAAGGAGAGGCAGAGAGGGAAGGAGAGAAAGTGGGAAGGAAAGAGAGAGAGACAGAGAGAGAGACAGAGACAGAGAGACAGAGAGAGATAGAGAGACAGAGAGACAGAGACAGAGAGAGAATGGATAGGAAAAGGGAAAGAAGAGGAAGGGGAGGAGGAGGAGGAGGAGGAAGCAGCAGCAGCAGCAGAAGAAGAAGAAGAAGAAGAAGAAGAAGAAGAAGAAGAAGAAGAAGAAGAAGAAGAAGAAGAAGAACCGCCACCTTCCCAACCCCCTCCCCCATGGTAGCGTGAGCTCCGGAACGAGTACTTCCAAGCCTTACTTCAACTTTTAAGAAGCACTGGCCATTGCTCTAGTCTCCAAGTTTTCAGAGAAGCTTCTGATATTTTTCCAGGTCATTTGAACTGCTAATGATATAGATATTCTAGAATTCTGTTTTCTGCATACCAACTAGGAACTATTTAACCCTGGAGCCTCCCTTCTCGGAAGACACAGGACTGAAGATGCCTGGCTGGCAAGGCAGGAGTATGTTAAAAGGAAAAGTGTTATTTCAGCAGGCTCACCACAGAGGTATGTGTTAATTAAGTTAATTGTGCCATCAGTGATGCAGGCAATGACAGTAACTATCCCCATAATGGGGCTGGGTTATTGCCATCATCTGTCAAACGTGCTGGTCTTCTTAAATGCAGTCACTTCCCTCTTGCTTTTTAAGCATGCATACAAACACACACACACACACACACACACACACAAAGACACACATTATTACATGAGTTAAATTAGATTATTTGATCGTAGTATCTACAATGATAAGAAGAAGTTAATTTTTTTGCTCGAGCGGATGAGGAATCAGAAACTCAGAACTGTCCCATGGCTTTTCCTAAAGCTACTCAGCTTCTTAGTTAAAGGGATGAGTCTCAAGCCCAGCGCCCTGCTGAGCACAGTATCTAACCTAGATTCCTGGCTGTTTAATGGACAAACGACACATTTTGAATTTTTATTTCCTGCCATACTGAATTATCAAATGTTAAATAATAACAATTATCTTTGCAATGTTATTGATGAGTTAAATACTTGTTCCATTCATGAATTACTTAGAGTAATAGCCTCATATGGGTAATCAAAGCTAAACACAAGGCTGAGGAGGTGGCACTCTGGGGTGAGAATCCTTCTTATGCAAGCATAAGAACCTGGGTTTAAACCCCCATGAAAAACCAGGCATGGGAACCTCAATATTTGGGACATGGAGACAGGATGCCTGGAGCTTGAGGTCAGTTTAAGCAAGCGACAGTGTTTCAAGGGAATAAGCCAGAAAGGAGAGCAGCACAACCTATACTCTCCCCTTGCTTCTATGCACACATACATGCACAGGTGTGTGTACTGACACACATGTGTGCACACCATGGTTAACATGCTCACTCACATACACAACCCCCAACAATCTGGATATCATCTGGAAACGATCTAGGTCCTTGCTCTGTTTGCCTTTCTATGAGTAGACGGCGTTTGGCTTAAGCTGAATTCTCAGTTATGGTAAAGACATGGTTAGCAAGGTCAAGTCCATCCAGATTCATGGTAGACTCAACTGAAGCCACCACTGACCTCTTCTAGTTCCACAGGGACTTGAGCAATGATGATTTCTTTTCTCTCTACCCTAGAGACCAAGTCTTCATTTCTAAAGCTTTGATATAGTTAATATACCCATCAAACCACAAACATCTTTGAGAGAGTTCATTCAGAAACATTTTGGTCCAAATACACTTAATTGTGACTGATTTTATAGTCCCTTGGTTGGACAGGGAAAGGACTGACCCATCACCATACCCAGAAGTCTGGTGCACATGGGCACAGAACTCTCTAAAACAGAGTGGCTTCTGGAAACTGGTATCCAGATGTAGGGCTACTGTGCAAAGAGGCTCCCAACCATGTCCACAAATCTTGAATGAAGCACTGTAAGGGTGGTGCAGGAAGCCCTCATGCCCATGCAAGAAGTACAACTGAGGCACAGAGATCCTTCACCGGTGTGTCATCTTTTACAGGCTCTCTAGAGGGGTCAGCTCGAATGGCTGAACAGAAGGAACCTGAATCTATTGACACAATGTCTCCTCAGCCTGAGGGGGAAACAGTGTCAGAGAAGCTGCTCTGTCCCTGAACTTGGTATCTCCTGTCAGTGTGAACACTTACTAATGCTACAGTTTTAGGCAGTGGATGATTCCAGTAGACTCTGTGGACACTGAGTCTCCAATGAGCACCTTTAAGAACACAGTGTACCTCCTGCAACAGAGGATGCTGGGAACCTTGCATCTGGGTTCCTATGCACCATATCTCATGCATCTTTCTCTTTGTTGAACTTGCCTTGTCTCCTTTTCCCACGATACATCACAGCCAAGGAACACTATCATATGCTGAATCTTATATCCCGGAGAAGTGCTCAGGGGAACCCTCAACACACAACCATTCTAAGCGTAGTTCCTGAACTGAGTGGACGGTGGCTTAAGATCGCAAAGGTTTACACTGAGTCATCAAAGCAGGGCTGACGTGAACATGGGGTCTGTGCAGTCACACAGGATCCCTTGATTTTTAGAAGACTCCCCCCAAGCCTGTGCTGTGCTATCAGCATTCAGCAATCCTTGAAAGTTTATATACAGAGTCCTAATTTTTACTCTGTTCTGGAACCACAAATGATGCAGTTTACAAAGGATCAGGGTGGTACTGAGATATCTTCATATTTACTTACCCTCGTGTGTGTGTGTGTGTGTGTGTGTGTGTGTGTGTGTGTGGGTGGGTGCTTGCACCTGTGTGTACACACATTCTGTGTGTTTCCTTTTTATAGGAACACCATATTAAACTGGAGCCCATCTTAATCACCTTGTTTTTAACTTTATTGCCCTCCCAAATGAGATCACTTTCTGAGGTAGTTGTGATCTGAACGTAAGCATGAGGGTCACAGCTCAAGGTCTAGTAAGTCAACTTTTTCTTTTCTCTATATACTTGATAATTTTAGGTTTAAGGCCTTGTTACTGATCTTTCTCAGAGTCCTTGAGAAGTTGGGCTACCAGTTAAAAAGGAGAAGGCACACACAGCTGGATGACTGCAGCTCAGGAATGAGGGGCCCAGGGTTGCTGAGGTAGATTTGGGGCAGAGGTTGCCCTGGATTCTGATGGCAGAGCAATTTATCAGCGATTTGTTTAGGATGCTCCACCAGGAAAGAGACATTATTAAACCAAGAGAGCATAGCACTTGAGAAGCTGAGTGCCTTTTATTGCTGTGAAGAGACACCAGGATCACAACAGCTCTGTACAGGCAAACATTTAGTTAGGGCTGGCTTACAGCTCAGATGTTCAGTCCATTACTGTCATGACAGGAAACATGGCAGCGTGCAGGCAGATGTGGTTCTGGAGAAGCCGAGAGCTCTACATCTTGATCTGCAGGCAGCAGGAGACTGTGTCACGCACTGGTCATGGCTTGAGCATCGAAGACCTCAAAGCCTGCCCCCACAGTGACACACTTCCTCCAACAAGACCACACCTACCCAACATGGCCACACCTCCTAATAGTGGCACTCCCTATGGGCCAAGCATACAAACACATGAGTCTATGGGGACCATACCTATCCAAACTGCCACAATGAAGCACTAGGATTACAAGTTTGAGGCCAGTCTGGCCTATGTATGGAGACTCTTTCCCAGCAAGCAAACAATAAAAAAAACCATTAGGAAACAGACTGGAAACCTAAAAGGTGAGAGGCCAAGGCTGGGAGATTGAAGAGGCTGCTCCGGGGCTAGGAGTTGGAAGACTCTAACTACAGTGATGGCCACAGTGCAGCAGGACTCAGTAAAATCCAAAGGATGCACACATACATTCATACCCACATCTGTGTATAGACGCAGGGCCCCATGCAGACATTTACCTATGCTTTTATCTAGCTGCACATAGTTAAAAGAGTTCACAGCCAGAGACATCTCTTTGCCTTACTGGGGACACTGGTCTAGGAAATGTGTCATGCTGGGAAAAGCCTGTTTTGTTCCATGTGGATGGTGCTGTGAATCCTAAGAGACAGATTGGGACATCCTGTGGTCTTACAAGAGCTTCACAGCATTATTGAGCACCCACCCCCCTTTACTTGGTAAGCTCTAGACATTTGGGCCTCTTTTGGATCATACCCTAGACCTTAATACCTGCTATTTCCTTAGCCAGGCTCTTCGCCCAGCCCTGGCTCTCGAGATTTTTATTAGGCTGAGGTCAGCTTTTCAGAGACTTCCTCTGGAAGGCACCTCTGCCTGTCCCCTTACATGCTCTCATTGGGCTGTGGCTTTGTTCACTGTCTCTTCTCTCCTAGATTCCCAAGTTCCATGAAGACAGGGTCTTGTCTGTTACTGTGGTATCTCCAGCACCTACGACAAGCCAGGTAGAGTGGATAGCTTGTAAGCTGAATGCATGGATGAATGAATGACTTACTACACAAAGGGGTCCCGAAACAACACATAAAGGAACGACAATATACCGGCAAATACATAATGCGACCGTTTTGAAGTGAGTTCAGAAGCCACTTTTTAACATAATTGCATTTACATTTAAAGCCAGAGATAAGTTTTTTAAGGGTTTATATGAATTTAATATTATCCATAGAAACTTCTGTTTCCTTATTTTAAAAAAGAGAAATCCCAAGATTTATTTTTAAAAGCTTCACAGACATCAAATTACTGTCATAAAGGAAAAGGTTGCTTTAGATAAGTATGTGGGAGTATAAATGCCCAGAAGCATGTGGGCTGCATTTCCCTTAAACTCTCTTGGGTTTGCAAATTGGAAAGAAAGGTCTGGAATAAAGCACATTTTCTGTTTTCCCGAATTCAGTACATCTGGGAAACAGCAATATTTGGTATATTCAGGAAACCGAAAATATGTGTGGGTACTTGTTTAAGTAGTTCTTTCCAGTACTACATTCAAGTGGCTGATAAGAAAGAGGAAGTGGGCATTTAGCATCTGAAAGAAACCAATTCAGAAAAAAAGAATCTTGTTTTCCTGTGTATTTTTTTTTTATACAAGAGAAATCTCCCTCTGCCTCCCGCCTTGACCACAATCAATATTTTTGGGGAATGGAGGCAGCAGGAAAGTGGGGTATTCAGCCTTTTGTATGCGACTGAGCTGTAGAAACAGGATGGAGATTTGGTAAGTCTGTTCAGTAAGTGCCTCTAAGTGCTTTAAAAAACGGGACTTTAAGAGGAATGGAGAGCCCAGGGAGCAACAGCGAATTAGGGCTAAATTAGCACATTTCAACGTCTCGATAGAGGAAATGTTGAGAACAAAGTAGCCCGAGAAACAAGCAGGGGCAACTTCACATGCTCCGCTTATGTTCCTCTCCTTGAGCGACCCTAACAACTGGGAAGTAGGTAGTTTGGTTTTTAAGTGGGTAAATTATATTACTCTGACAGAGAATGTATTATCATTATTATTATTGTTACTTATCAACATCGACACGTAGTCTACGCTTAGATGTGCCAGATAAGACTCAAGTTAAAGACTGTCGACTTCAATGTATGCGGCGGTGACTTCTTGTCGGCAGTCACTTCCTACAGATATTTACGTTCTAATTCAGACGTTCTCTAAATATCGCCCACATGAAACCGAAAAGTTTAAATAGAAGAAAAACCAGCGAAATAAAGAAAACGATTGGGCAAAGTGGATCAGTCACTTTGCATATGGATTAAAATATTTCTATTATATTAAAGTATTAATATTTATAGGCAGCAGTGAAAAAAAACTCATTCATTTTTAGACTTGTAAATGATAGAGCATTCGTTTGTATCTGGAAGGTGGACCGCTAGAGCCCCCTAGCTGTGGAAAATGGTTCTGTCCTTCCCAGTGTAGGTAAGGCACTAAATTGCTCAACAAGAAACCTGCAGAAAAACAATCCAAAATGAGCATCTGTCCACAGTCCTCTGACACTACTGTCCTAGCCTGTGGGACTGAGGTCATGTCAACACCACTAAGCGCATTCATAAACCTCCATCCTGGCCCTGTAGACCCTTGAACTCCACCCACAGCTGGTTAATTGTAAGTGGGGAGACATCACCCTTTCTTCCCAGTTTGATGGATCTGAATTAGACCGACTCCCAGATCCACAAGTACAGTGATACTGACTGAGACAGAAGCTACTGGTTCTGTCTGGCACAGCCCGAACCTTAGGACGGATTAGCAGATGAAAACATACAGCCCATAAAAACTACCAAAAAAAAGTGCTTTGGTTTCATGTCTGTGTGCACTGAACTTTCTAAGCCTTTAAATAGGAGACTTACATGATTAGAAAATTTCAGATGAAGCCAAATGTGGTAGCAAATTCCTTTAATCTCAGTACAGGGAGCCAGAGGCAGGCGGATCTCTGGGAGTTCAAGGCCAGCCTGATCTACCTAGAGAATTCCAGGACAGCTAAAGTTTGTTACACAGAGAAACCTGTATTGAAAAAAAATTTCTATTTCCAGCTTCTCTTAACAATCCAGAGATCTGATGTTGGGTATGAACTCACACAGTACCTACAGGGAGCTCTCAGTCATGTGACATGGATAACTTCATTCATCCAGTTCCTCCTACTTTATGTACCAGGTAATAAGGGACTATCATGATGAAGGCTCACATTGCCTGCTAGGTGGCTATATTAGTTAGGGTTTGCTAACGGAACAGAAACAAGGCAATATATGTGTATGTGTATGTGTATGTATATACACAGACATATATGGACTCATTAAGTTGTCTTATTTTAAAATAGGAACATCAACGGATTCCCACTAGAGAGGCTGAGAACTGGGTAGTTGATTTGCCCTTGAAGTAGGTGCATCAGTGGTCAGAGTAGCCCATAGTAGCAGTTTCATAGTGGGGAAGTTAATTATCTAGAACTTTTTCAGTCCACAAGATACAGTACCTCAACAGTCCCATCAGCAGCTACAAATGTGGATGGTCCTTAGGCCATGAAGGAAGCCTGGAAATGCTAGCTGTGCTGTCAATGAAGGAGAGGGAGGAGGGGAAGGAGGAGGAGGAAGAGGGGGAGGAGGAGGAGGAGCAGCAGCAGCAGTAGTTATATAAACTCTGAAGCAGGAGGGAAGGTCAGTAATCACTCGTCCACCATATTCTTTTTATCTGGAGTGTTACCAGAACGTGCTGCTCACGTTGGGGTGGGTCTTCTCATATCAGTTAAGTCAGTCAGGATAGTTCTTCAGGTAAGACTCTTACTTAGGTCCTGCTAATCTGTGGTAATGTGTTGGCATTAGAACCAACCCTCATGGAGGTATGAGGCAGCTGAGATTGCAACTCCCTCAGTCCAAACCTCAAACAACCCAATGCCTCCTCTCAATGGAAACAGTACATTTCCAAGGGCTGACCCTTTGCTCCACCTCAGAATCATTGCGCAGTTCTCTAACTGTATCGTCTCAAATCTTCATTCTCTGAACCATTCAAGACAATTGCATTTATTTTACAAGTAAGAGCTATGGATGTTCATGTTGGAACAAAGGAACGCAATAAATATATGGTGAGTGCCATTCTGAGGCAAGGATTTTACTAAATACTGAACGTGCAATGACAGACGCTAGTCTTGCATCTACAGAGCTTGGGTGGAGCCCAGTGAGTAAGGAGCGTAGATAACTGTGAAGTTGGAAGCAGGGATGCTAGTGTGGACTGCACTGGTGTCTTCCAGGTTGTGCACCACAGTCACCTGGAGGAAGGGTAGTTCCCCCTTTGCACCTTTCCTCTCTCCCTTTTCTGGTTGCGTGAGCCAAGGGTCACTCACACAGTAAGCATGCCAGGAGGCTCCACTCTGTAATTTGCTGCGAAGCACAATTCACAGCATGTTATATTTTGCTCAGTTTTAAGTTGAGCCTCATTAAGTACGGTTATATGGTTATGTAACCATCAATACTTTCCATGTCCAGCCTTTGGTCATCTTCCTCCATTCTCCAGGTAGCATGTCTACCTAGCATCATGTCCCAAAGGCCACCTATAGTCTGACATGTATCAGCATGTTCTTCCTTCTTAAGACTAAGATTGTATGTATGTGCCATCTTTCATTTGGATTTGGACCACCCTTGTCTACTCTGGATAATGCCGCTAGATGTGTAAGAACAGTATCAGTTCAAGCAGAAATCTGCACGTTTGACAACCCAAGTGACAGATACAAGTGGGCTGTGAGCTGGACATCAGCAAGTGGAAGGAAAAGCTCTCTGACAAATTCAGACTGATCCGTAAGCTTGAGTAGGAAGGAGCTGAAGAGGTGAAGGGAGTTTTCGTTCCTTATCCGGTCATCCTGGACGAAGGGACTCCTACCAGCAACGGAACCATTAAGATAATGGAACCGCTGTGAGCACGTTTATCTGCATGATGATTGCAGATGAGAGCCATAACTCAGTTGTGTTCTAAGACAAGCTTTCATCCATCTTTCCTTCAACATGCATGTGTTCAGTGTATTCTATTCCCAAACCTTATTAAGTATAAAAAATATCACGGTCATTTGTCCACTCCACCCAGTGCCATGAGCCAGGTATAGTGCTAGGTGCTGAAAACTTACAGAAACTCTTCATTCCTTTAACTTTGGTGTTCTTCCAAACCCATTTGTAAATACCGATAATTTTCCTGTGTGCTGTTCTCCCTGAAAGCCAAAGACTCTCAATAGTTAACGAACGTGCCCTTTTCTAGGCACCTGGGCTACAGTGAGGGGATTATTAATTCCTCCTTTGGTTACGGATGCAATACCAGTATTGATTTCCTGGTTTCTACATTGAAAAATGAATCCCACTTTTACCAGAGTCTAAAGGTGCCACAAGGGTGATCCTGACACCTTGATTAGAAAGGGATGGTTCTTTGAGAGAGAAAACAGAGAAGGCTTTTCCAGTCGAGATCATTTTTTAGAAGACCCAATATTACAAAAAAAAAATGCCTAGTAACAGGTGAGTTACAAAGTCTTGAGTCAGAGGTAAAGGTGTCAGACCACAACCATCAGGAGAATGCTTTCCTGAATAGAGACTGCATTGAACGTGAGTGCCATTAATCACCATCCACCACGTGTTACAGAGTAGTGTTTCACCTCCCTCATGGATGTCAAGTGTCTTGAAGGTAGGGACCATTTCTTAATTATGCCTGGAGAGCTCTCATTATCAAGACTGGGTAACTCACAGTATACTGCACACCAGACACGAAGGTGATAAAACGGGTCTTCAGTAAAAAATTAATGTTTGGACAAACAAGAAAGTGTGCTTCACAGAAAACAATTTGGAAGGAACCAAAACCAAATTCTATTTGTTTAACAGGAACACACTCTTGTGCCAAAGAGGGTAGGCATGGAAGCAAAAATCTTAATACCAAAACTAATGACCTGAGTTCAATCTCTGGAACCCATGGGGCAGAAGAGAATTAACACTGTCAAGTTGTCCTCTGACCTCCACATGTGCATAATCAGTAATAGGCGTGCACACACAAACACACACAGACACACAGACACACACACACACACACACACTCCACACATACTCATTACATGTGCATGTATACACACTACACAAACACACATATGCACACACACATACTCATCACATGTGCATGTATACATACCACACACACACACACACATACTCATCACATGTGCATGTATACATATCACCAACACATACATGCACACACACACATGCGCACACACAGACACACATACTCCACAATACTCATCACATGTGCATGTATACACACCACAAACACACACATGCACACACAGACAGACAGACACACACACCATATGTACACACACACACAAATGCAAAAAGGAAAGAAAACAAGAATGTAGATGAAAGGGGGAGGAGTTTTAAGTTTAAAAGTTTTATTTCCTTTGTTTGAGAGATTAAGCATGAATTAAAGAAAACAACAAAAAATCAGGCCTTAAAAATATTAGCTGCAGTTAATTTGAAACATATTCATTTAGAATAACCTTTTAAATACATGTTCATTTATATATGCAATATATATGGTCCCACATCGCCACATAGTTCATACTGGCCTCACTTACAACCCTCCTGCTTCAGACTCCTGAGTGTTGGGGCTGGAGACAGACATCTTCATGCCTACCTCTAAAAAAGTTTTTAGAGCCCATCTTTTTCCGGAGGGGGGGGGACACTATTTGCAGTTGCTGGATTATGTTGTTGCTTCACTGGTCTTATTGGGAATTAAGAAAAAATTTAGAATATTTTTCTTTCTGCAGATTCTTGGTCAATGTCACCCTGAGCTTTCCTTCCAACTGACTGATGTTTCCTGGTTTTCATTGTTGTTTTGGTTTGACTTTTAGCCACATCTGACCACAACACTTATTACAAAGAAACTATAAATTAGTGAGGTTCTTACTGAATTAGAAAAATAAGGCAGATTCTAAAAAGTCCGAGAAGACTGGGAAAGACAGAAGGAAGATTTTGCAAATCCCTTAGTTGCTTCCCAAATGCCAAAATCCACAAGGTAACTTTGGCTGACACTGTGTTACTTAAGACATTGTTGCAAGAGAGGATGAGGTGTCCACACTCTCCTGTCTTCTCACAAGTTGACTTGGGAGCTGTTGTGTGAAAAACCTTTTCCTGATGAGATACAACACACTCCAGAATGGAATCCTGCCACAGACAAAAATGTAGAAACCTCCAAAGTCCAACTTGGTGAACCAGTGAGTCTTATTGGAGTTACTTACAGGAGCAGAAAAGACTCACAGACTGCTGTATCACTGAAGCCCACCCCAGGATGGGTAACAGACAGCTCAGAAATCTGGGAACCTGGAGCACTCTGCACAGCCCTCAGGCAGCTCAACAATGGGTTGGATAGCATCCTTCCCGATAGCCAATTGTTCTAAACCCCAATCCAGGCTAGTCAGTTGTTTTAAACCTCTTCCAGGCAGGTCAGTAGGTTTCTGCTTCTTTCAGGCAACTGGTCTGGTCTCAGAGTCTTCCTTGTACCTGGGAGTTTCTGAAATCAGTGCTCAGTTTTTGTTGTTCACTCCGGCAGGAAGGAGCTTAGTGAATCTGGTCAGTTTCAGGGACTTCCTGAAGCTGTTCTCAGTTGTTTACTTTCCTGTTTAAGAAACTTCCCTGCAGGATGGAATGTTTCAATCTAGGAGGAAACTGTTAAACAACAATCCACCTGCTTCTCCTGATCTTCTGTTCTTTGGCCCCTCAACCTGCAGGAATCCCTGAGTATTGGAGGGGTGACTATAAATGTCCACCTATAGCTAAGAAATAGGCCACCATGGCTCACAACAGTTACTGTTCATCAGAGCTTTGACTATGGCTGTTAAGTTGAGGCAACAATCCCTGTGATCTATGACGTAACACACATTTAGAAGGCAGTTTGGCGGCCACATCACATCCATCTAGAAAAACCATACCAGTGGTTTCCCTATTGGAGCCTGTCTTGGTTAGGGTTTTACTGCTGTGAACATCATAACCAAGGCAACCCTTATAAGGACAACATTTTGGGGGGCTGGCTTACAGGTTCAGAGGTTCACTCCATTATCATCAAGGTGGGAGCAGGCAGGCATTGTGGAGGAGGAGGAGCTGAGGGTTCTAAATTTTCATTTGAAGGCTTCTAGGAGAAGATTGACTTCCAGGCAGCTAGGATGATGGTATTAAAAGCCCACACTCACAGTGGCACACCTACTCCAACAAGGCCACACCTACTCCAACAGGGCCACACCTCCAAATAATGCCACTCCCCGGGCTAGGCTTACTCAAATGACCACATTCCACTCCCTTGCTCCCACAGGCTTGTTCAAACTTATGAGTCTATGGGGGGGGGGCATACCTAAACATAGCATATTACGAAATACGTTTAGTCCAACTTTGAAAGTCTCCATAATCTATAGCAGTCTCAACAATGTTGAAAGTCCAAAGTTCAAAGTCTCTTCTGAGATTCATCCAATCACTTAACTGTATTCTCCAAGGCTAGACAGATAACCAGCTGGGGAAACTCCAAATTCTGCATCTCCATGTCTGATGGCAAAGCAGTCTTCAGACCTCCAACTCCTTTTTCATCTTTGTTGACTGAAACAAAGTTCTTTCTCCTGGGCTGGTTCCACTCCTGTAAGAAGCTTTCTTCAGCAGATAGCCCACAACTCTGTCACCTTTAACATCATTGGATCTCCAAGGCAACTTCGACATCACAGCTTCTTGTTCCAGTGTCTGGGATCCACACATGATCTTCTGGGATCTTCTAAAGGGCTTGGGTCACATCTCCAGCCCTCTGTAGCATTCTAGACTCTGGTTAACTCTGCTCCATTGCTGCTGCTGTTCTTGGTGATCATCCATGGTACTGGCATCGCCAATACACTGCTGTCTTCTGCTGTAACTAGGCTTCACCAATAGCCTCTCATAGGCTCTCTTCATGGTGCCAAGCCTCAGCTTCTTTGCATGACCCATTCAGACCTGGACCATCAATTGCAACTGAGGCTGCACCTTCACCAATGGCCTTCCGTGGCCTCTCACAGTGCCAAGCCTCAGCTGCTCTTCATGACCCCTTCATGCCTTTGAAACCAGTACGACCTGGGTGACTCTTATACATTACCAAGTACAGCTGCTGCACAAGGTACAACCTTGGCTATCTTTGGAACACAGCTTCTTTGTGCTCTCAGAAGACACTTTCCAGATTTCACCTCAGTGATGCTGGTCTCTTCGTAATCACTGCTAATTTCTTAGCTCCAGCTAAACAGCATCAATTGTCCCAGTAGGCTCCTTCTCCTCTTGATTACAAAGCAAAGCCAAATGGGTGAAGCTGCTGAGTTTTGCTTCTTGCTGGGGCTAAACATGGCCTCCTTGTTCTATTGTATTACCACCAGCTTTCTGTTTTCAACAAATTTATTCTCTGTTTAAGCTTGGTTATCCTAGAACTTGCTCTGTAGACTGACTTTGAACTCAGAGATCTACATGCCTGTCTCCTATGCACTGAGGTTAAAGGTATGGTCCACCACACCTGTATTTTTTGTACCAGGATGGCCTTGAACTCAGAGATCTGCTTGCCTTTGCCTGCTGGGATTAAAGGCTTGTACTGCCATGCCTGGACCTAAATTTAGCTGGGTAGGATCTTGCCTCAAGGTCACTACTCCCTTAATTCAATTTAATATCCTTGAACACAGGATTCAGCTCCATTTCACTTCCTGGTACCCCCCTTTAATATTCGAACCACATATTTTATATTTTTTCCTTTCTAAGCTTGCTACACTTGTTCAAAATGCTCTTCATGGACTTAACCGGAGAACCTGGGCTCTTTTGAGACTTCCTTTGTCAATGCAATTAATATAAATCTCTTTACCTTAGCCTCAGGTAGACTCTTCGGACAAGGGCAAAAAGCAGCCACTTTCTTCACCAAAATACCACCAAAACAGTCTCTAGGTCACATTCTGAAATTCTTTTCCACTGAAACTTCTTGGGCCAGTTCTACACAGCTCAAACCACTTTCAACAACAAAGTCTTTCATACTCCTACTAGGACAGCCCATCAAGCCCCACTTAAAGTAATTCATTGCTTTCCAAATCTAAAGTCCCAAAATTGACATTCTTCCAAACAAAAACATGGTCAGGCCTATACAGCAACACCCCAGACCATGGTACCAACTTCTGTCTTAGCTAGGGTTGTACTGCTGTGAACAGACATCATGACCAAGGCAACTCTTACAAGGACAACATTTAATTGGGCTGGCTTATAGGTTCAGAGGTTCGCTCTATTATCATCAAGGTGGGAGCATGGCAGCATCCAGGCAGGCACGGTGCAGGAGGAGCTGAGAATTCTACATTTGGAGGCAGCTAGGAGGAGAGTATTAAAGCCCAAGCCACAGTGACACACCTACTCCAAAAAGTCCACACCTCCAAATAGTGCCAGTCCCTGGGCTAGGCCTACTCAAACTACCACAGGGATTACAGAGATAACCTTGGTGAAGCACTCTGAAAGTGTATAATCTGTTTGGAGCAAGTGTCAGGTGAGTCCAGAGGTTCACAACTAAGAAGATGTCCTCAAGTGTGATGTAAACAAGGTCTACTATGCAAATGTGCATCCTCTACAGATCAAAGTTGGGTACCAAGTGCAGACAGGAGGCACTAACTTCATTAGCTCACTGTAATCCTCAGTCATTCTCTCTGAGCCATTGCGTTTCCAATCCTGGAGCTCTTCCAGAGTCTCCCTACATTTCTCCAAACCTGATAGACTCAGTAACCTGACTCAGTCTGCTCAGACTTGCTCATGGCCAAAGGTGAATGAGGCTCTGCCCTCTCCTGCTGTACCTGATGGCTCCCTAGGTCAGAGTGGCCCATGGTTGGCATGGTGCTGTGGCCTCTCCATTCACCATACTGGGCTGTTGGGGGAATTCCTAGCTGGGCAAACCATCTCCGCTGCTAGCATAACCTTTTGTTGGAGGAAAATATACCCTTCTTACTCTTGGGGGACAATTACCACCCCTGGGGCAGGCTTGATCATCTTCACCTGTACTGTTCTCTCTTGGGTGTCTTCTGCACACTGCTCCTCAGGCTTTAGAGACGTCCAGAAGCCCTTTAGCACACAGTAGGCTTTCTTTCTGTCAGTTTTTTCCCTTGGGAACTCCTGTGAGACCCAAATCCTGCCACATCTGTCTCTGAGTGGCCCAGACATCTCTTTCTCTGCTTTGTCGTTTTCTTACCTCCTTTAGGGTGCTCTCTCTCCTTACAGACTCTTTACATCTTGCTCTAAGTCACTGAGATCTGCCAAAGCCCCTCCTACTCTATAAAGATCTTGCCCACCAAAGGGCTCAGCAAAGCTACTAAAGCTTCACACCAGCCCTGAGGTCCCTGCTGGATCAACCTTTGACTCCCAGTGAACCAGGTTCAAACACAGCTCCTCTTGTTCCTAGTTCCCTCAATAGCACCTGTCACTCCTCTTTGGTCTTCCAGTTTCTGATGTTTATGAGAACCTCAGACAGAGATAACCAAGTGTTCCTTATGGCTTTCATAAGCCAGCCCATCAGAGACTGATTTCCATCACACTGTCTCAGGCCATGAAGCCTTGGCCCTGAGGAGGGATGGGAAGTTACATTACTCAGCTTTCCTGCCTCCACAGCTGTTTGACGGATCCCATCCACCCCCAGCCCACCCCCTGCACCCCCTGCACCCCCATCCCAGTATCTCACCGCCTCACAAGTCAGGCTGAACCAGGCTTTTTTGTTGCTTGTATGAAAATCTTCCCTAATTCCAGCAGTTCAAGCGATAAAAATTTCCTGATCAAGAAACCCTCCAGTCTTGAACTAGACCACTGTTAAGGCCCCAGCTGTACTTTGGATCACAGATTTTGGTTATTTCTCTACTAGAGATCAAACTTGAGTGTGAGCGTTGTCCTCTATGATTTTTGCCATCTCCCTTGTATCCTCTTCTTCACCTCCCTCATATCCTCTTCTTCACCTCCCTCATATCCTCTTCTTCATCTAACTTTCCTTCCAAATCAGAGGTTAATACAGAAAAGGTTAGCTGTATCTCCCTTTCTTGTTCAAACAACTTACTACTCAGCCACCATATCTTATAGACCAAACACTGTTGAATATTATCAATTTTATAGAGTTCAACTATGCTACTAATAATATTTCCTACCTGTCTAGGTATTCTATAACTATTTACTGATATGTACCATGTTCACCCACTGGGCTAAGCACATTGGGCTATGCAATTCTTCTGCATCCTTCCATTTAATCTTTTGACATATGTCCTAACCTTAGCCTTCATAGTGTGCCAATATTCCTGGAAATGGTGAAGCATTAAGGCATTAGACATTTTTATCTTATGAGATCAGCTTTACATTGGGCCTGTCAGCATGTTGACAAGAATATTAGAAGTAAGATTAAGGCCACATTCAACTGGAAATCAGCTTCGCTGGAGATGCCCAAAGATCACATTCTAGTCTCAAGTTGCTTTTGTAGACTACACCCTGGTTTCCATTTGTGGTTCTCAGTTGGTCCTGAGGTCACAGCTACGTCCTTGGGAAAGGAGAACATACAATACTAGGAAGCAATCACATATATATATGTACACATACTCACAGGTTATTACTCTCTCACGCACATACTGTCTCATATAACTCATACACACATTCTTCTGCACCTCACACAGTCTCACCCAATCTCCTATACCTCACGTGCAAATTCTCATACACACTCACACACACTCACACATACACTCTCACACACACAAACTCACTCTTACATACTCACCCACACGACCTCTCACACACATGCAAACTCACACACACACTCACTCATATGCTCTCTGTCTCTCTCTCTGTCTCTCTCTCTCTGTCACTCTCTCTCTCTCTCTCTCTCTCTCTCTCTCTCTCTCTCTCTCTCTCTCTCTCTCTCTCTCACATACACACACACACACACACTTTCAAATAAAGGGAAGCCCCATGGACGAATTCCACACTGAAGGGTGAATTGTATGCCTCATGGTGTCCAATAAAGTGCTAATTTACACCTGCTGTCCTAGCCTACCTTTTGAAAGTTTCTCATATTAAATGTGCCAAGAAAGGGGCTTGTCTGAGAACAGAATGTAAGGAGTGAAAGACAACTCAGTAACCAAAAGAAATGCTATTCTAGGGGAGGATTTAAAATTTTCATTTATTTTTTATTTCGTGTGCTTGTATGAATGCCTGCACATATGTATTGGAACCATATTCACGCCTGATACCTGCGGAGGCCAAAAGACAGCATCAGATTCCCTGGAACTGAAGCTACAGACATCTGTGAGCCACCTGCTGCAGATGCTGCAGAACCAAACCCAGCTCCTCTGCAGGAGCAACGAGAGCTCTTAACTGCGGAGCCATCTTTCTGTCCCTGTTCTGTGCATGTTTAATGTGAGGGTATTCTATTATTCCCTTTTACAGTCAAGAAAAGCAAGGCTGGAACGTTAAGTATAGAGCCTTTGCATTGCTGTGCGGCCAGGAGGGGAGACTGGGTGAGATCCGAATCCAGGCAGCTGGGCTCCAAAGTCCTGGTCTGTAACAGGAAGCCAAATCGCTGAGAAAAGGCTCAATAAATGTCACTACTATTAACAAAAATATAAATAATAAGAGGGGGTGGACAAATCCGGGAAAAGTTTGAAACGCGGGGGTGGGGGCGGCATAAGGAATTCTTCACCCACTTCTCAGGGAGTCACTGTCGGTGAACTTTCTCAGAGCCCTGCTTACTGTCAAACTGTCAAACGGGAAGACTCAGCCAGTTGATTCTGAGGTCTCTTTAAACTCCACCTCATAACACTTTCTTCTGTGAGTCTGCATCGTGCTCTGCTCAGCTTTCCCCTGGCCCTTGCCGGTCTTGCAGGCTTTTGGTTTCCTTCCTTCCGCCCTCAGCTCCTCTGTGCTTGTCCTCCATCCTCCCTCCATATGTTCGTTCCACGGTGATCTCATCCATTCTCACAGTTCACCTCACTGTGGCTGACTCCCAAGTCTTTATTTAAGCCCTGTCCTCTCTCCAGGACCAGACCTGCATTCCCAACCGTCTGCTGGGTTCCCTCCTTACCGCGCAGGGGAAGCTGGATGTCAACATCTGCACAGTCAAATTCATCACCTCTCATCTTTGCTCATCACCAGGCTCGGTCCTCTCCACCCGATTCCTGTCTCTTGTTTTGCCCATGCAGGCACTTGAAGAAACCTAGGGTTTCTACCCGCCATGCTTTCCTGGCTGCCACAGCATCCCATCGGCCCCTTGTTACCTTCTTCCTGGAGGTCTCCCTCCAGTCTGCCCCCCACCCCCACCCCGGTCCCTGCTGTCACTCTCTAGACCTAGGATCTTGGCTTTCCTACACCAAAACACTTAGTGGCTTCCCAGTGCCTGTCTGGCATTTCTAGTTATGTCTTTCATTTCTCAGTTCTATCTGTCCTCTATGCCGTGTTTTCTGAATACATAGAATCTTCCTGCTTTTCAAATGCTGTTTCCTCGGCTTAACATTCATTCCCTACCATCTGTCTGTGCCCCGTCTTTCAACTCAGAGGACCCCTTTCTTTACAAAGTCTTCTCAAATTTCTGAGACAGAGCTCACCTTTCCTTCCTGTAAATATTTATAGCACGCTGTACATTTCTGCAGGACTTGGGTCATCCTCCACCAGTTTGTATTATATACATTCACTTTATATTCTTCCATATAAGGACGTCATCTTCCAAAGGGTCCATAGCACTTATCCCTGCAGCTCAGACCCTACCTTTTCCCCTCAGAGAAAGAGCTTGAAGGAAAGCAGGCACTTCCATGACTCCATTTAGGGTTTTGTTAATGCCTGCAAAATAATTGACCTACGCTTCAGAGTGCGCAGGAGGACAGCATCAAGTTACCCATGCTGAAGAGTATCCCTTTCTCAGAGGCAACAATCTTGCTTAAAGCCTGCCTCTACCAGGCCATCTCACACCCACGCGTGAGGAATCTGAAGGTCTCCTCACTCCTTCCCAAGAACCTGTTGGAGTTCTCAGGTAACAACTCTTTAGACTCCTTTCCTGGACGTGATTCAGTTGTCTCTGATAAGGGACTATCACTCAAGTTAAGTAACTATTTCAAACCCTCGACCTATAAAATATTTTTTAAAAATATAAAATTTGCTAAAATGCTATATTTTTTAAAAAATATATTTTATTAAATGTTGAGAATTTCATACAATACATTTTAATCATACTCATCTCTTAGCTCCTCCCGGATTCACCTCACTCAAAATTCATGTCTCTTTTTATTGATGACCCATGATGTCCAGTTTCTGTTGTCCATATACTCCTGGGTATAGAGGTCATCTGCAGGAGCATAGCCAATCTACCAGGCACCAAACATTAAAAAAACAAAAACAACAAAAACCAAAAACCAAAAAAAAACCCAACTGACCCTCCTTTCCCCCAGAGGCCACCAACTGCCCACAGCTCTTCAGTTAGGGTTGGGGGTTCAAGAGCCTCTTCCGCCTCCACCAGAATATTGACCCACTTGATCTTGTGCAGGTCTTGCTCGGGCACCTGCAGGAGCCTTGGGACCGCCTGCGGGAGCCTTGGGACTACACGTGCAACAGCCCTGCCTCACCCTGAAGACACTGCTTCACTCTGGGGCTCTGCCACTCTAAGGAGACAGTTTTCAAAAGCATTATCCTTGCATGATCCGTGGGGCAGGCCATTTAGGCAAGGTACAGAAAGGCTTTGAGAGAAATCTTAACTGCTCCTACGATGATTAGTTGGGTACACTAGTGATCCTTAGAAATGATTAAGATAACTTTCCATGCTGCACATATAACTGGGCTAAGTCAAACACCAGCAATGCGTTATAAAGATGAGTGGAGAGGAGCTACTCAGTAAAGGTCATTTCTTCTTGCTCTAATAATAGCCAAGAGTCAACTTTAAAAAAGAAATGTATTTCCTGCTCAACTTTGTCCTTGGACTAACAACTGATTATGGAATTCTAATTTAGTATTACAGCATATGTTGCCTTTCTGAATTTAAAAATCTATGACTTGCCTCTGAAGTCTTTTCAAGTTCTGCAGAAGAATGGTCTCGAAAAATAAGGTCGTCAGTGGTAGTATTTATAATAAATTTACAATTTCTGGAAAAAAAAGAGAATCAATATATACAATTAATATTGCAGATAAACGTCAGAATGATAAACTTCCTCCATATAAACGGACCTTGTTTCACACATAAATGTGCTTTGTGGCAAAGGTTCAAAATCCTTTTTCTTCAACAGTAAGCAGATTGAATGAAATAAAAAAATGTGCCAGGACTTAAAGGTAGAAATGGTACAGACTTCAAATTATCGATTGCTGACTGTGCTTACAGACATCAAACATTACCTTTTTTAGGCACCCGAATACTTCACTTCAATAGAGATGAGATATATTACAGGAAAATTGAAGATGTGGGGACTCTTTGGCTACCTGTCATCATTTTAGATTATTAAGGTTTGGGGTCCTTCTCTTAAGGTTATATGTATAAAACAATACAAGTGAAATGAAATCTCATTAACTTCAAATTTTTCTTTCCCAGAACCTTGATTATTGCCTGAAATGTACCAAGACGCTTAGTCAGAATACAAACTCACTTTATGTTAGAAGTGCACATTTGGGCAGAATCCATAGGCTGTGACATCCTTTGATGGAAATCCTAGCAGGACACAGCGATCTCCCTTTCTCTCTCTCTTTCTCTCTCCCTCTCTCTTTCTCTCTCTCTCTCTCTCTCTCTCTCTCTCTCTCTCTCTCTCTCTCTGACTCAAAATGTATTGATGTATATCAAGATTTAACTTCAGATTTATGCGTGAGCCATTTGCTCTAATGGAGTATGAGCTCTTACAGTAGGCCTACCACTTCCAAATTATTGTTTAATAATGTCTTCCCAAGAGTGATGGTCATGTCGTATAGCTTCAAAACTAAGTCCCCGGTCTTGCATGTTTTTTTTTTTCTCTAACTTGGAAATGGGAAGTAGATTCATGCATTAGAGAAGTATATTAGTTGGATCTCTTTCAGTTGCTAGTGACAGAAACCAAACTCAAACCAGTGCAAGCCAAAAACATAATTTATTGTCTTAGATTATTGGAAAGTTCAAATCAAGCTGGAAACAGGAGTTCAGGTGATGTCACTGGGAATCTGTCTGTTTCTCTCCATCTCTAGGCTGTACCTCTTATGTGATGGATCTGTTCCCAAACTGTCTGTAACCATTTGGAGGACCCCTGAAGGTCAAAATGCAGGTTTGGGAAGGCTTTTTTTTTCTTCCAGGTATTCCCAACAAGAACTAACTGATTAAAATGTCCATGTAACCTGTGTTTGGATGCAGAGACCTCATGCCCACAGTATGGTCATAGGTGCTATCTACTGCTTTGTTTCCTTTGCATTTATTTCCAACTTTGTTCCTTCATTATCTAGGGTCATAAACCTTCGTGCCTCTTAGGACTTCACAAGGTAGCCATCCATTTTTGTCTGTCTGTCTGTCTGTCTGTCTCTACCTGCTGCCACCAATCCATCAAGTTCAAAACTGAATATCCATTTATCCAGTGAGGTGGAATTTTCTGATGTGTCTGGGTCCAATTTTATGGGAATTGGATTATTATCTCTTGCTTAAGAGTGTGAACACTACTGGATGAAGGAAGTATGCCCCAAAGTAGGTGTTCTACCAAGCCCAAGCAAGAAACAAATAGATACCACCAAACCACAGAAAGCACGCAGTGAAACCAGGATTGGTTACTTTGTGTCATTTTCTGGGAACCCAGATTTCTGACTGAGCTAAGAGCTACAAAACCAGTTGAGATGAGCAGAAGCTTGCTAGGAGCATTCACGAAGGGGCCCCTCCTCACACTGAGAGACAGGGCAGTAATCCGGCCAGTAAAGCACAGCAGGGCCATCAGTGTGGGTTTCTCAGAGCATGGAATCTGAGCCTCAGAGAGGGAGGGCAGTACCAGGAAGAACAGTGTTACAGGCAGAGGCAACAGTAACAAGACTGGGAGGAGTCAGCACAACCCAGTAAGAGCTCTGACCAAGCTTCAGAGGACAGCACAAGAGGGAGGATTGAAGCAATTATTGAGAAAATTATCTCAATCTTTCCTTTTCTCTTGACTGTGGAAATTTGGCCATTTTTGTAAGAGAAGAAAGTCTTGATTCCAGAGACCACACAAGGTTAAGTGATGGAAATTTTATTTATTTGGTTTTCAGACAGGACAGAGACAAACCACAGCACCTGAATTCAACAGGGAGAGCGCAGGTTTTATAAGAAAAGAAATGCAACAATCTTTCATCTCTTTCCCTCTGTCTGTGACTCACACAGAACCCACTCCCCCATGGTCCCCTTCTTTTTTTTTTTTTTTGAGTGGGAGGGAGAAATTTATTAACCAGGAACTGTAAGTACAGACGTATTTACTGCCCTATGAAAACCTAATAAATGCTTGTAGTAAGATCATGGTAATTATTCAAATAATATTTTGAGAATCTACTAAGATCAAAATCAGAATCAAGTACAGTTCCAGGAATCAACTCTTTTGCCCCTTTTTCCATTAAGCCATCTTCTCAAATGTCTGTACAGATTTTCGGCATTCAACACTTCCTTTTAAGATTAAATATCATTAAAATTTTGCCTTGCAAGGGAAGGTATTATGAACTTGTGTAAAAATAAGACCGGGGGAGAGGGGGTGGGTGGGAGAGAAAGAGATGTCTGCAGAAATCTGAAGCTCACAAAGCGAACCACAAATGAATGGAATTAGATGGATCCTGAGTTTTAGTATCATCATTTATGAACTATTCAATTCTGGAAATGTTTCTTCATATCCGTAAGTCTTAGTTTTAAAATCAAGGTAGAATGGTATAGGGTGCACGAGTGTGCGTGTGTGTCAGTGCCCAACAAATCACAGTATTCTTGAAAGTAACAGAATTCTCCTCAGTGTTGGTGTCGAGTCATGAAGCACACCATGTACCTAATGTAGCACCATCTACCTAATCTGTGTCGCCCCCCACGCCCCAGGCTCCCCCTCCCTTGCCCCCCCAACCCCCTCACCCTTGCCACCCAGGGAAGCCATTATAGCTGTTCTTCTCTGTTGCTGTGATAAACACTCTGACCAAAACCAACTGAAGGGAAAAGGTTTATTCTAGCTTACAGTTCCAGAGGGATAGACTGTCTGTCATGGTGGGGAAGTCGTAGCCTGGCAACAGGAGCAGGAAGCAGAGGGATTGTGTTTCATCCTTACCCAGGAAGTAGGGAGAGTAAGAGCAGTAAGTGAGGTAAGGCTTTAAACTTCCCCCACCCCTCAACCCCGAAATGCTCATCCCCAATGAGGAACTTCCTCCACCAAGACTCCATTTCCCAAAGGTTCTATAAGCCCCACCCTGTAAATAACTTGACTAACTGGGGACTTATTGTTCAAGTACATGAACTTATGGGGAACATTTCTCATTCAAACCATCACTAAAGTGCTGGCATTAATATAATTTGAAAGATACCATCATGACACTGACCCACGTAGGATACCACCAAGGGAATGCCCTTAGTGTTTTAACCCTCCTGTTACTAGCTGACCTGAAAAAGAACATTGGAATCTCTTCCTAGAAATCCCTGAATATCTAACATCCTAAGTGTTTGACAGTTATAAAGAATGGAGGAAAATATAGGATGCCCAAGGTATGGCGCAACCATTCCCTTACTCAAGGGTAGAATTTCTTCTACCCTGCCCCACTTTATAAAAGACAGAGTCTCATGAATCCCCAGGTGGTCCCAAACTTGCTATGTACGTCTTAGTTACTGTTCTATTGCTCTCCAGAGACACCAGGACAAAGACAACTTATAAAGGAAAGCATTCTATTGAGGACTTGCTTACAGTTTCAGAGGGTCCATTCACAGTCGTCATGGCAGGGAGTGTGGTGGCAGGCACACAGAAATGTCTCTGGAGCTGAGAGCTTGCATCTGATTAACAGGATGAATGCAGAAAGAGAGCTAAGCTGGGCCTGCCTTGGACTTTTGAAACCTCAAAGCTCACCACCAGTGAAACAGGTCTTCCAATAAGGCCACACCTCCTAATCCTTCCCAAACAGTCCAACATTCAAGTGTATGAGCACACCAGAGATCATTCTTATTCAAACCACTACATTCCACTCCCTGGCACAGTTCAAAAATGCCCATAGTCTTTCACAGTCTTCACATTGTTTCGAAGTCCAAAGTCTATTCTGAAACTGAAGACAATTTCTTAACTATCACACCCTGTAAAATAAAATTTTAAGATGTTGATCACAGCTTTGCAATGTGGGAGCTCTTTCCTTTTCTCATCCCAGGCCATCTTGGCTGCTGATCTTGGTTGGCAGTTGTCCCACAACTAAGCCAGGAAAATGGTGGCCGCAAAGAAGATGAAAAATGTCTCTGGAGTCGATCAACTCTAGGCTCCAGCTTGTTATGAAAAGTGGGAAGTACATGCAGGGGTACAAACAGACTCTGAAGATGATCAGACAAGACAAAGCAAAGTTGGTTATCCTCGCCAACAACTGCCCAGCTTTGAGGAAATCTGAAATAGAGTACTATGCCATGTTGGCCACAATTGGTGTCCATCACTACAGTACTAATAATATTGATTTGGGCACAGCATGTGGAAAATACTACAGAGTATGCACACTGGCTGTCATTGACCTGGGTGATTCTGATATTATTAGAAGCATGCCAGAACAAACTGGTGAGAGGTAACCAAGAAAGTTTTCCTTTAATAAAACTTTGCCAGAGCTCCTTTTGAAAAAAAAATAAAGCAGATCGCATACTTCCAACATATAATAGCACATAATATACATTACTGCTCCAAAAGGAAGGAAAGGGAGCACAGTGAGGAAACACTGGACCGAAGCAAAACCGAAAACCCAGCAGGGCATCCTTCAAGTTCTGCATCACCTATCCCAACTGTCATCAGCAGCTGATGGGAGCAGATGTAGAGACCCACAGCCAAACACTAGGAAGACCTCAGAGAATCCTCCAGAAGAGGGGGAGGAAGGATTGTAGGAGCCAGAGGGGTCAAGGACACCATAAGAAAACCAAATCAACTAACCTGGGTTCACAGAGGCTCATAAAGACTGAACCAACAACCAGGGAGCCTGCGTGGGACTGACCTAGACCCTCTGCGTTTATGTTATAGTTGTGGAGCTTGGTCTTCTTGTGGGACTCTCACCAGTGGGAGCAATCAGGCAGCTTCTGACTCTTATGCTGGCTTTTGGGACCCTTTTTCTCATACTGTCTTGCCTCAGGCTTACTAGTCTTAACTGAAATTTGATACACCATGTTTGGTTGATATTCATGGGAGACCTGCCCTTTTCTGAAGAGAAATGGAGGAGGTGTGGATGGGGGGGGGTTGGGGGGAGGTGAGGAGAAGGGACTTGGAGGAGATGGAGAGAAGGGAGGAGACTGGGAAAACTATATTCAGGATGTTGCTGTTGTTATTGTGCAGCTCAATGTCTGATGTCAAAGTGCTCCTCAGATCTCTCACTCCACCTTTGTTGACTGTAACACAGCTCTCTCTCTCTCTCTCTCTCTCTCTCTCTCTCTCTCTCTCTCTCTCTCTCTCTCTCTCTCTCGGGCTATTTCCACACTCTGCCGCTCTCCTTGGCGGGTCTCCCATGACTCTGGCATCTCCAACATCTTGGCATCTCCACAATCCAGGCTTCATCTTCATAGATTTACACAATGACCTCTTCAGGTCTCATGTGCAGGGACTCCTCTGTCACATGCCTGGCCTCAGAGGCTTTTATAAAGCACAAGGAATGATTCCACAACCCCTTTACGTCTATATCCTTGACTGTAAAGCCAGAACCACAGGGCTGAAGCTACCAAGTTTTGCTTGCACGGGGTGGAATCTGTCCCCTTTGGATTACATTTACATACAGTTTGACTTGTTTATGGTTCCCTTTGTTGAACCAACTCTGCTTTGACATGTTGGACGTTTAGCTGGGTAAGGTCATGCTCTGAGGATACCACTCCCTCTATTCCATTTCTCCTTAAGCTGTTCCTTGAATTTCTCATGCCTTTGACCACAAGCTTTGGCTCCACCATTAAGTTTTCTGGTGTGCCTTTTTTTCCTTCAGATTGCATTTCGTATTTCACTTTCCCCTGCGTGCTTTTCTTCATTATAGATACACATAAGAATAATCATTAAATACCACATGATCAGTATTAGGTTATCTTGAAATCTCTTCTTCCAGGGGTATTAGTTCAGAACTCTTCAATTTGCATCGGGCATATTCATAGGACAAGTGCACAAAGCAGCCACGTTCTTTGCCGAAATATCACAAGAATGGTTTCTTCCCCTTTGAAACCTCTAGAGCTGGGCCACCTTGCTCCCAGCACTACTCTCTTCCAAGCTCCTACAAGGGCAGCTCATTAAGCCCCACTTACTGAATTCAATCACTTCTTTACTCCAAAGACCCAAAGTCTTCCACATTCCCCCCAACAGGAGCATACCCTGGCCTGTCACAGCAACACCCCACTCCTGGTACCAACTTCTATCTAGTTAGGGTTAATATTGCTGTGATAGATCACCATGTCTAAAGCGGCTTATAACATATAGCATTTATCTGGGGCTTTGCTTACAGTTTCAGAGGGTGAGTGTATGACGATCATAACAGAAAGCATGTCAGCAGGCAGGTGGGAAGGCCTGACATTGGAGAGCTCACATATGACCCACAAGATGGAAGCATAAAGAAATTGAGACAGGGCTTGTTTTTGAAACCTCAAAGCTCCTCACACCCCCAGTGACACACCTCCTCCAACAAGGCTAGACTTTCTAATCCTTCCAAACAGTTCTACCAACTAGGGACCAAGCATTAAGATATATGAGCCTTTGGGAGCCCTTCTCATTCAAATCACCACAGAGGGCAGAACTTGAACTTATACCTCTACCTTCTGGGTCCTGCGATTATAGACATATGCCACTGCATCCAGCTTTTGTGATAGTAGGGATGGATGGAGTTTAGGGCTCTGTGCATGCTAGGAAAGCTACTGGCTGAGCTATGTTCTCCATCTCTAGAACGCCTACTATCTTAAAACACATTTCACATACATCATGTTACCTTGCACCACAGCGATGCATCTCTCTATCATGTAAGTTGCAGTACATGTGCTGCTGAAGCAAGTACTTTATTAAAAATCATTTCTTGTGATTTTTGAGAGTATAATTGTATCATTGTATACAACTGTATAATTGTATCATTTACCTCTTCCCTCTCCCCTCTCCAAACTCTCCCTCCCACACTACCCTTGTTGGTCTTTTTCAAATTCATGATCTCTTTTTTAATTTACTGTTGCTATATACATGTATGTATGTATATATGTATACCTATATATGTGAGATTGTATGGGTATGGTTTTTAGCATTCCTGGGAGACACAGTCTCACAGCAAACCCCCTGCGAGCTTCCTCAATGATCTGTGAGTTCCAGGTGTGACAATGCTTTGCAAATGCATCCTTTGGGACTGGGTTCCATTGCTCTGCATGTTGGTGGACCATGGATGGTCTCTGTCTGGTGCAAACAACTTTCCTTGATTTGGGGAGAGATCTACACTTCTCTGAACATCATGTCGCTGTGTTGAAGTTCAACCTTTGCCTTGAACTGTGTATTCTCTCCATTATACAGAAGCATAGGCACCTCACTGTGGAATGGATAACATCTGTGGTTTAAAAAAGTAATATAAATATTCCCTTTATAGCGTATTTAAAAGGATACATGATTCAGTATTGTATTTCTTTAAAATATATCCCGGCCTGTAGGGATCTTGATTTTCCAACTGATTTCTTTAAAAGGAGACAAAATATTCTTCAAAAGAAGAATTCATGTGAAAACAGAAGTCATGAGAGAATTTCTGGTCATCTGTATAGTGACTTGGCTTTACCGTATCTTATTTTTCTAGTTAAATATTTTAATAGGTTGTTAATATATTTCATTTAATATACAAGAAACAGTGTGACTGTTTAATTTTTTTTCTTTTATTATTATTAATCATTCCATTCATTTACATCTCAAATGATATCCCACTTCCTGGTTACTCCCCTTCCACCCCACCATCCCACATCTGCCCTCCCCATCCCTTTGCCTGTATGAGAGTGCTCCCCCACCCACCCACACTCTCCCACCCCACTGCTTCAGCGTCCCCCTACTCTGGGCCATCAAACCATTGCTATCGGACAAGGCCATCCTGTGCTACATATGTATCTGGAGCCAAATATCCCTTTAGGTACACTCCTTGGTTGGTGGTCTAGTCTCAGGGAGAACTGGGTGGTCAGGTCAGGCTATGTTGTTCTTCCGACGGGGTTGTAATCTCCCTCCACTCCTCCAGTCCTTCTGCCAGCTCCCCACCAGATTCCCTGAGTTCAGCCTGATGGTTGGCTCCAAGCATCCGCCTCTGCATTGGTCAGTTGCTGACTGAACTTCCCCAGGAACTGCCACACTTGGTTCCTGTCTGCAAGCGCCTCTTGACCACAGCATCAGTGTTGGCTTTGGTGTCTGCAGACAGGATGTATGTGACTCTTTAAATATATTACTAAAACTAGATGTTTGAGAGGGAGTAGTTCATCCACTGTCACATGACTGTCTCCACTTACCATTTGAATTTACTTCCAGCCGTACATACATGTGTCCCAATCGGTGTGCTGACCAATATGCACTGGAAGACTGAACAATCTATAGATTCTTCTGCTTACCTCATTCTGAATAACAATTAGTTTTAGAAAAAGAGCAATATTTAGCTAGAATAACAATATTTAACTGGAATAAAACAAACCATACCATAATTTCCACTATTATGAAAAAGGAGAGAATAGTATTTAACCAGAAAAATCATACTAGATTTTAGATTTCGTGAAATCAGGCACACAGGACTACAAGCAATAAAAATCCATTTCTCCTACACACTTACACCATAATGAAATACTGATTTCTTGAGTCAGATTTGTGCATGGTCTTTGGTTCTATCTACCCTAAGTTTTCACATCACTTGAACAAAGAAACTATGTACTTCCCTCTCAGATTAAACAAAAAAAGCAAGCAAGGACTGTTGAGTCTAAGCCTAACTTTGTCACTCTACACACCAAAACCACAGATTTTGACACTCATACCCTGTCCCCCAAGTGACCCTCAGTTTATCAGAATGCTAGGCCAGGATCACACCCGTCTGTGATCTTGGCTGAAGGGAAACTGAATAGCCTATTATCAAGAGCTCTATAACTGCCCAAACAGAAATCCATAGGAGAATTTAAGACACAAATGGTATTCGCTGAACATTGTTGATGCTAACATAGTTAAATACGTCTCATAAATGAAAAGGTTCTTGGCCTAATAAGCTGGGAACATTATATTAAATTAAATGAACCAGATTTCTTTGCTGCTCCACCATCTCAGAACTGTTAATGAACTGATGCACATTGCAAGTCTCCCAGAGGTGCAGTGATGATGCAGTTTCCTACCTATTTTCTGCATGGAATCTTTGCTTGTGTTTTATATACTGAAGGCACGGGAAGCCCTTGAAGATGAATGAGTGTTCTTTAGGCTACAGATTCCAAAAAAAAAAAAAAACCAAAACACTCCTTTAAAGATATAACCTTTCTGAAGTTCAGATCCCTTAGGTGGACACATCCTAGACCACAGGACAATAAAGCACCAACTTAAATCCCTCACGTGTTGTCTGGGAAAGGCTTCCTGGAATTCTGCATCCTCTACAGGAAGGTCTTGGGGGCTGTCTTCATTGCAATGAGTTAATTATAGCTTGTCAGTGATTTTTAAAGGCACATTTCCCAAGCGGTAGAACACATACCAACATACAATATGGGAAACTAGACAAGAATGTGAACTTTCTGGAGCCCTTCTTGCATAATTTAGAGATGATGAGAACTTTTTTGTATGGAATAAAACAAAATTGTTATCTGCAGAGCAGAAGTCAGGTCAGGCAGATATACAGCTCTGGGAATGTGCTGATTGCGATTTGTGTTTTATGGTAGTTGAAGAGTTTGAGCTGCCTGCTAATGAGATCAAGCACCGTTACATATATTACTGGTATCCTCAGAAACTGCACATTCATTTGGAAATATCTTTCTGCTACATTTGTTCAAAGCATTGTCTTTCTGCTAAAGGAATTCACCTGCACATTACATTTTCCCTGTAATATACTACTGATTGTGTGAAGAACTATTTCTACCTTGTCTCTTCCTCTGAACTTCGAAGCTGTGCATTTTGAGTTCCATTTTCTTCTGAAAACGAGTTGTTGACAAATAAGACTGTCACGGAGATTGTAGGACTGAATTACTCTCCTGATTTCCTAATTCGCTGCTTGAATTGTAATGTCTCAAAATAAGTGCAGTCTCTCTAAAATATTTTGTCATCTCATACTGTTTGAAAGATAAATGGTCTTCAGTGGAACGGTTGCTGAAATTCTTTGTTAGAATGGAAGTCTTAACACCAGGTTCTATACCTAAAAGATGTGAGCAGCAAGGTCTCTGTGATGGGGACAGTTTTCTAACCCAGAAGTAGAAACCCAGAGTTGAGTCCTAAGGGAAAAAGAAAGATAACAGAGGGGGCTTCCAAGCTAAAGGGCAGGATCATGTGCTTAAAGAGAACAAGGAGTGGGGTCATCTGCTTCAGGAGATATTCCAGAAATGGCTGAGCATGGAGTATGTTTTAAATTTCTTGAAGGATAGTCATACTGCTTTCTGTAAAGGCTGCATCAATTTTCAATGTGCTCATTGAAACGTTATTCACACAAATCAATATATACGAACAGGGGCTGGGGTGCTGGCTCTGTTGATGAAGTCCTGATCACACAAGCACAGGGATCCAGTTCACCTGCCAGAACCACATAAACCCACTGGGCATGGTATCACATGCTAAATCTTAGCACAGGAGAGGCAGAGGCAGGAGGGTCACTGGAACTCACTAGCCAGCAGTCCTAGCTCCATCTATGAGCGCCAGTTAATGGTGAGAGAAAAGTGAGCTATCATGTGTGTCAATGTGTAGGAACCCAAGGAAATGATGAACGAAATAATCCTGACTGAGATTATGTGCATTACACCATTTATGTGCAGACTCTAAAGCAGTCAGGGAACAGAGAGTAGACCGGTTGTGTAGGGGTGAGGAGTGTGAATCAGGAGCTGCTGGTCAGAGAGTATAGTCACATAAGTTCTGAACATCTGACTCACAGCTCTCGGACTGTAGTTAACAGTGCTACACATACACATTCATGTTGAGAAGGTAGTTTCAAGTTCTTTTGGCAGGAAAAGAGAAAAGGTTATGGTGTGGTGGTCATATGAATTAGCTTGTTGTGGTAATCATTTCCTGATATGTATGTACATAAACCATCATGTTGTTCCCATTACCTAGAAACTAATTGTATTTGTCAAATATATGCTAATAAGACTAGAGTTATAGACTACTGGATTAGGGTTCAAATTTGTGGGTCACCCTTTGATAAATCCGGCAGTTGTCAATTACGAATAGAATGGAAGAGACACAATGGTACATAAAAGACAGTTGTTTTTTCATTATACATTGAATATGAACATAAGACAACCTCAGCTATTGTCTGGTAAGCTCACTTTTTTTTGGACACAATTTCTTTTACCAGCCTGGAATTCATCAAGTAGACCAGGCTGGCCAGTGAACCCTGGAAACCTACCCGTGTCTGCCTCCTCAGGGCAGGGTTTGCAGGCATGACCTGGAATTCTTTTTTCAATGTGAGTTCTTGAGATTTAAGTCAGGTCTTTAGGCTTGCAAGTCAAGCAGTTTGCCAACTGAGTCACCTCCTCCGTTCCTCATCCTGACTCTTTAAGCACAGAGAAGTCATACTGTTTATAATCATGATTTCTTCATTTTCTGACTACTTCACATGAAGATTAGCAACAGTTATTGCTTCAGGGGGAAGCAGAATCTACAGATTGGACTTAATTTTCTGCTGGAATTTTGTAGGTTACTGTTGGGTACTTAGATTTTTTTTTTCTTTTTGCTGCTTCTCACTTGAAAGGCTTCACTCCCCGTGCCTATGAGGGATGCTATCAAGGCTCGATGCCAGTAAAGTTTCAGGGAAAAGTGAGAAAATTATTTAAAGGACTGCTTTTTGATAATGGCAGTGTTTTGACAGTTTTTTGACAGGCAATTTGGAATAATGCAACCTCTTGGATCACCGCCAACCTCTGAAATGGGCTGTAATTTAGAATGGTGGCCGCTTCCACGACCTCTATATTGAAGAGTCACTGGAATTAAAACAGAAAAAAAAATCTCCAAACGATGTAGTCTTATATCTGAAAACCTAGTTAAAAATGTTCTGGTACGGAACCATTTTAAGTGTTGAAAGGGTTTTCTCGTCCAATGTACAATCCCAAATACTTATCCTAAAGTGAGGATGATTTCTTTTCCTGCCTTTCGTGTGTGATAAAACTCAGATTCTACTCCCAACCAGATTCTGGGTAGTCTTATGAGCTGGTTGTGGGTATATCTGCCTCTTCTGTATCCTAGATGAAATTGGAGCCACTTGAGTGCTGGTAACTGCATCATGCTTTCATCCAAGTGAAGACAAAGCTCTGAGCCACCACAGCCCCCTAAACCTTCTCTTTTATTACAAATATGCAGTCTCAGGTCTCGAATATGGTCCTTAAGGCTATTTTGGAAAAACAGATTCCGATTACTCCCTTAATTCTGAGAGTTAAATGCTTTTTAAAGAGTTGTGTAACTTAAATATGAGCTGGGTGTACCGGGTAGGGTTTTTAACTGAACCACAATTCTCCAAACATACCAATATATCCCAAAATTGCCAGTTGCAGGACATAAAATATTTACATCATACAGTTAATAATGTATGTTTAGTAAGAAACGATGAAATATTTACAGTTTTTCTAAAGATACGATATGGGTTTTCCCCTCTGCCACAGCCATTTTTCCTGAAGTAGAAAAAACAGGCAACTTGCAGGGCTGAGGGAGCAGCGTGGAATCCTCTGGAAAGGCAAAAGATGCTCTGCGGTGGTTAGTGAGAGGAAACACTGGATGACTGAAGACAGACGCAGGAGCACGCACTTCCTGTGACTGAAGGGCTGCCATTGGGTTTTGCCAACACTCTCCTGTGAGAGTGTTGTGACTCCCCAATAATAATGATGTGACCTTCCAAGCTTCCGAACAAATACTTTATCCCCTTCCCCAAAGCTTTGACCTTGGTCATGCTATCCAATTGGTACTACACAAGCTTAGGGGGTTTTCAATATATTTTCAAACAGGGAGCCCCAGACTGCCTATACATTGTGATAGGTTAAACCTCATGCAATGCTTGGCAACCTTCATTCTTGAGAAGCATTATAGATCATAAGACTACTGAGTTTGGAAGTAGCACAGGATAAATAATGACTTCCCGTGACACTTCTCTTCTAATCCTTGGAACTCGTGGATGTTCTACTACCTTATACAGCATAAAGGATGTTACAGGTATGACAAAGGATTCTGGGATGTGAAGGTCATTCTGGAATACCTCAGAGGACTCTAAATAGAAGCAAAGTGTTCCTGTTAGAAGGAGACAGGAACAGAACTTAAAGTAACAGTGGAAGCAAAGATACCATCCTGCTGACTGTGAATATGGTGCCAGTAAACATAGACGGGTATGGGAAGTGGGAAAAGACTGGTTCTGCTCCACAGAGAGCAAGCTTACCTGAATGTTTATCCTTTTCCTCTCCCCTCCCCACCCCCATCTTCCTTTGTTTCTTTGCTGTGCAGGAGGTTGTATCGAGGACCTCATAGGAGCTTTGCAAATGCTCTACCCGTGAGCTGCATCTGTAGCCCCTGAGCTATTCTATCATCCCAATGGAACCAGTTTTGGACTTCTGACCTCTTGAGCTACAAGAGGATTTGTGTATGGTACTTGAAGTCAAAATGCATTTGTGAGTTTGCAGATGCAGGAACCATTATCCCCAGTGCTTCAATTCTAACAGCCCTTCATGGCTAAACACAGAATTTAAGCCATAGCTTCAAGGCACTAAGGCCTACCTGGGGCCCAACAGTTTATTGATACTGTGGACTGTCTGCATTGAGGACCGTCCCCATAGTACTACTCCCATGAGGACCCTGTTGGCATCAGAAGCAGTCTACAGCTTTAGAACCCAGTGATGATGTCACCCCTAGGCGACAAGGACCTCCGCAAGTCGGTTGCTATGGCAACCGCCACACATTCCCAGCATACATTTCACCTGCCCGCCATACTGCATTTGATTGTCATGGCCCAAATAAAAGGCAGAGACCCCTGACCCCTCATCCCTTCTTCTTCTTCATCGTCCCCTTCTTCTCTTTCTCCTCCCCGTTTCCCCCCAATAAACTTCTTCTTATGGAGCTGTGCTGGCCTAGTGTGATCTGTCCGAGCTGCCTTCTAACACAACAAACTTGCTGAAGAAGAAGCAAGGCAGTGGAGAGGGCTTGTGGCCAACAACTGCATTTTCCAAAATCGAACCTCAGTCTACATGAATTCGTCACCCTCCTCCTGAGGGCTCAGCATTCTGCTAGCTACTGAGGGAAACTGAGGGAACAGGGAGGTCAGGATCTCTCCTGCTGAGACCTTGCAGTAATTACAAACACTCAAGTCACACTTCCAGGAATGTCAAAGCTGAGACTCCCTTGCTACAAAGGATTGTTTAATTCAGGGACAGGACACATACATCACCTTTGCTTAAGGGAATAGATGATGTCAAAGCACGGGCTTTCCACTCATACTCTGATTAGAAGAACTGGAAATTAAGTCATTTCCCCATTGTCTTAGGAACGTAAGAGTACTACTGGGTGTATTCGAGGGTTGGTTGGTGAGGGTGTGTGTGTGTGTGTGTGTGTGTGTGTGTGTGTGTGTGTGTTGGGGGTGGGGAGAATCTGTGTATTTTATCAGTATTGTTTCCTATCAGAACACCTCCTCGAAAGGCTGGAAATTTAAAAAAAAAAAAAATTAAAAAAAAAAAGATGGCAGCTGCATGGAGCTGGGGTAGCATCTCGTTTCTATGGCAACAGGTCTGCTTTGTTCCTAAGCACCATCTGGTATTTCCAGGCAGGTAGCATGCAAATGCCTCTTGTGTGTATGGGGTGGGGAAGGGGAGGGGATGGATATTCTTGGGATCAGACACAAATGATCCTACAGCAACACCATGCTCTTTCTAAGGCTGTGAGTCAAGGAGCACATATACGGCCGCTCTTACCAATCTCACTGACTGTCTCTTCCCATTTCATCCTTGCTGATTATTGCTTGCTGATAGCTCCACAGAAAGCACAAGGAGGCGAATTTCACTCTTCATTGTGGTCCCTGGGACCCAAGAGAAAACCACATTTAATGCAACCTGTGCAACACTATTGCTCCAGCCCCTAGCTCTCTTTGGAGCATATTTACCTTATGAACAGACCTCTCTTGATATCCTAAGTAAGTCTGATGGGATATCTTTACTCAGTCATAATTTACCTAAAGTACAATGTAACTTTAAAGACTTATTGCCATGCCAAATTTGAAACACACACTGAAACATCATTTGCCATTTGTCAGACATTCAAGCTTAACCAAACAGGGTATATTTTTGTTTGACAAATCTTGCAACTCTGTACGTAGATCAGAATATAGGCCTTTAAAATCATTTTCCCATTTAGGTATTGATAGGGTTATAAAAACACTAATATGATGAATTGAGTATTGATTTCCAGACTTCTCTTGTTACTGAAATGAATATTTAAATGCTTGTTGTTTTCAGTAGAAACTGTTGTCTCCTAATGCATACATCCTCCTTTATTCCCTTTCTCTTTCTTCATTAAACACCAAGTGGTTGAACACCTACTACTTACCGACCCTTCTGGAGGCTGCTTCAGTGTCTAAGATCCATGGACCCAGCCTAGCACTGGAGTGCGGCTCCTGGTTCTATTTGAGGACATTCACTCTCATTGTGTACAAGTCACTGTCTGACCCACACAGATCCGTTAGATATGGCCCCTGCCGCTCAAGAGAAGATAAAGCACAGGAGATTAGCTATCGCTTACACATCGTAACATTTCCCCAAAGCTCTTCAGCCAGCCCCGTGGGCATTGGATCACTGCATGCATTCCGAGTGTCAGTATCTTCCACAGCTCATCTTCTGGTTGTTCTCCTTCAGTACCTCCTGTGAGGGGATGACTTGCTGGTATACATTTACAGCAACATATGGAACCTCTACTTTCCCTCATAGGGCTCTACCAACCGGAGGGTCCATCCTCTGTCCTGCTCCTCTTATGAACCCTCACTAGAAATTTGGACCTTGGCAGTGAGATAGCCAACCTTTCTCTCTTTTCCTTAAACTCTTCTCTCTCTCTTTTCTAATTGTTTCGTGTTGTTACCTACCAACTAAGAAGAGGTAACTCAAAGTCTGCGGTGCTCTAGGGCGCTCTTGAGATACATATGAGTTTACTCTTAGATTTTTCTGTGTAGCTCGCAGTATGCTATTTCATATTTCCCCTTTTGATTGTGACACATTTTTATGAGACTCTGAGTATCTTACTGTGTATACTGCAGTGTGATGGTTAAATATACAACTACTATAGAGAGAAAATAATGGCCCCGAAGGTATCTATAACTCAGTCCCTCCAAATCAGGTATATGATATTTCTTTTACATGGCCAAAGGGATTTTGAAGATGTGATAAACTAAGGACTTTAAGATAAGGAGATTATACTGAGTTCTAGGATACGGCAAGGAATCTCTGTGGTGTGGGATAGTGGAGGACACTGACTTTGGGGACTTTACTGTCCCCAAAACAGAAACCAGAGACCAATGAGTGTGAGCAGATTTTACAAAGTGGACACAACAAGAAAATGTATCATTCCTCAAAGTCCCTAGAAGAAATTAATATTGCTCACAAAGACAGACTTCAAGGATGCAGTATCATACAGCACAGTGGCCTTGGTAAGGATGTTTTAAGTCTGCGATGATTTGGTAGAGCAGCTATAAAATACGAACACTCCTGTAGGTCCAGGTGCTGTGCAGTTAGAACTGACCCAGAGAAGGATCCCTGGTGGTTTGTGCTAAGCCAGGTGTTACTTGGTGACAGGATAGGATGTGGGTAGATCTGTGTGGAGATGGAGTTGGATGGCAGAAGTGATGTGTTGGCATTGTGGGGTAAAGACAGTGGCTGTCTATAATACCCGTGTGACTATTTCCACATGTTTAAAGTCAGAATAGGTATACCGATGGATTTCGATAATATACAGGCTAACATACAATTGACTTTGAGGGATATAAAGAGATTTCTCACACGGACCTTGAACTTTCTCGTCCCTAACCTTTAACTAAAGTAGCCAAAGCAATGGTTTTGGTAAATTGCAATGATTCTTGTCTTTGTCCGTCATGATCTGAAATCTCTGCTTGTGAGTATTGAATGTTTCTGTCTCCTTTACCAACCTCTCCAACTGCTCCCTTTTCGTTTACTCTGCATCTTTGAATCTCATCTGAAAACAGGTGAGTAGAAAGAGCCAATGGCTTTCTCAAGGCCGCACAGCTGACGGCCGCATCAGCCAAAGGGAACCCTAGACCTGGGTCAGTGTGTGTCATCCTGTTCACCGTGACAGGCTGTCACCCCACTGAGGGAGAGAAGGCTTTTGTCCTTTTTTTTTTATCATCCTAAAATGCAATAATTTCTCCACATAAGCCTTTAGAATCAGCCAGCAAATTTTGAATAGCATCCAAACTCCTTGCATTGTCTTCTGAGGCTCAGGGTGATTGGGCCCAGTGCCTTTGTGCTGGTCCTTCTGTAAATCGATACCACTGGCCTTTTCTCCACTCAGCAGACGCCAAGTCGGCCCAGCCTGAAGAACTGCTGGAGGTTAAATGTGTTGTCCTCAAGTGCCTACCCCACATTAATACGTTTGAGGCAGACACTTAGTGCGTTTGCATTAAACAAACGAGTCTGTGTGTTCTGTTTCTCGGTATCCCCGTAGAACTGGTTCGTGTAGAAAGATCACTGTTTTTGTTCATTGTTGTGTCAGAGTTTACCACACCAGGTCTGCAATAAACGCTGAATGATGTCTGGAGTCAATCCTTGCGGGTGCACCCAAAGGCTGTAATGGAGGCGATTCAAGGCACACAAAAGCTACTCCATCTTGTAAACCTTCCAAATAGTCTGCCAACCAAATGCTGGGACAGAATAAAGAAAGAAAAGGTGTTTGGTCAGTTACATAAAATGTCACACAGTACTGAAAGGAAGTGAAACCCATTCTGTGACCTCTGCGGTCATCATCTTACCATGAAGCAGATTTAAACCTCCTCATCTAAACCTAGATGAGAACATTGCGTCTCACGCGCAGTTACAGCCCCATGGACAGAAATGTCACATTTTATGAGTAATAGCATCTGTAAGTAAGGCAAAAAGATATCACAAAAGAAACGAAAGCGTTTAAAATACAACAATTTCCGAAATAAAATCGTCTCTTTAGGACGTTCTCCTGACAAGTTCTCTCAGGCTTTCTTAATTTCCTCCAAGAATAGCGCCGTGAATCTCTTTTATGAGCGTTGGGATCCCGTAAGCACAGTCCTTGGATGTCTTCTTCACTGGGGGCTAAGCCATGAACTGGGTGGGGTCTTAGTCGGTTTCTGCTGCACCCTGGTTACTGCCTTGAGAAGGGTAAAGTAAGATTATCAAACGGGTTTGGAAACACATTCACACATTTCATAGGTTGAACTGTGTGAGCTCTGAGTGGAGACAATCTCAATCTCCTTTGTCATTTTAACGTTTTGCAATGTTTTCCTGTGTGTCTTAGATATTGAATTCCCTTTGTTTTCTGTTTCTTTTTGTTTTTTTTTTCCTCATCCCACTCACTTAACTGTGAGATACTTTAGATATTCTTAGGTATGGATTTTGTGTGTGTGTGTGTGTGTGTGTCTGTCTGTCTGTCTATCTGTGTCTGTGTGTGTGTCTGTGTATGTGTGTGTGTGTTTGTGTGTGTCTCGGTGTGTGTCTTTGTGTCTGTGTGTGTGTCTATGTGTGTGCCTGTGTGTGCCTGTGTGTGACTATCTCTGTTGTGTGTCTGTGTGTGTCTGTCTGTGTCCGTGTGTGTCTGTGTTTGTATGTGTGTGTCTCTGTCTGTGTGTGTGTCTATGTGTGTGCCTGTGTGTGCCTGTGTGTGACTGTCTCTGTGTGTGTGTGTGTGTCCATCTGTGTCCATGTGTGCATCTGTGTTTGTATGTGTGTGTGTTTGTGTGTGTCTCTGTGTTTGTGTGTGTGTCTATGTCTATGCCTGTGTGTCTGTGTGTGTGACTTGGTGTGTCTCTGTGTGTTTCTGTGTGTGTCTGCGTGTGTGCCTGTGTGTGTCTGTGTGTGCTTATTTATTTAAATGTGAACTATTTGTTTCCTTTAGCTCTCTCTGAGAGTTTTTGATATTCTATTATCAGCAGCCTGCAATGTCAAATAAAAGATAAGGTTTATGAGCCATGTACACTATAATAAAACATTTCGAGCTGTCTGTGGCATTGTGGAAGGAAAATAGTGGCAGTGTCTGGATTATATAATGTAATACTGTTGTACTATGGCCAAGAAGGTCATTTTAAGCATTGAAAGTGTGAAATAATTTTATCCTGATAAATGAGCAACTTGGCAAAGTATTTTAGGAATAAATAGAATTTAAAGCCCATCCTACCGATTTATGTACAGGTAGATACATACAATAACTTTAAAAAATGATCCAGTGTCATTGTGAAAAAATTCAGAGACTTTTTAAAATTCACCCCAACTTCTCAAATAATCACATTCACTTAAACTAATTAAAAATCATCATTCATAGAAACTGCAATAACAAAGTATATAAGAGAACAACATGCGGTTTAAATTTAGACTCCGTAATTAAGATTCAATTGTTTAGGACCAGGGAGACAGATCTGCAGCTAAGACAGATTGGCTGCCAAATATGATGACCTGCGTTTCATCTCTGAGACTCACATGCTAGAAGGAGAGAACCGATATCCACAGTCGTCCTCTGGTGTGCACACGTGCACAGTGACACCATTCCCTCAGAGAGCAAAAAGTGTAATAAAACTTTTTAGAAAGCTAAAATAGTCAATTATTTAGCAAGGATATATTAGATAAGCAAAGACAATACTAATAATTTAAAAAGCTATTGCGTGTGTGTGTGTGTGTGTGTGTGTGTGTGCACACCCACATGGGCAGGCCACAAACAGAAGACGAAGGTGAAAGGACAACTCATGGGAGTCAGTTCTCTCCTTCTAGCAAGTGACTTCTAGGAACGAACCTCAAGTCACCAGGCTTGGAGGCAAAAGCTCTACTCTCTGAACCGTCTCCCCAGTCCTATATGGATAATTTAAATAAGGAATCAGTAACAAGAAAAGAGTCTTTAGTTTTTCTTGTATTCATTCATGTAACCCCATATCACTAAATTTTGTTGTCATGGAAACTACAACTTGATATGTGCTTATTGCAAACTCCTTGCCTTATTCTTCCTTAGCACAGCATGCTGCTGTTGGCCTTGTATATTGTACTTATTCAATAAGTATTCATTAAATAAACAAATGAACCATATGTAGCAGAAAATATGATTTCCAAGTGTTTTTGTTTTCCAGGCCTGACAGGCTGCTCTTGTGAAGAAGGCAACTGATACACTATTGTGTTCTCTATGCGGGGGTCTGAGTTCAGATGTTATAAAACTCCCTGTCCCCAGACATGCTACTGATTTTCCCCAAAGACTTTGACCTTTAATGACCCTTAAAGTGTTGGTGGAATTTTTCATACACCCTCAGAGCCAAAAGGAAAGCTTCTGTCAAGTAATCACTTAATCAATGACTATGTGAGGTAGGGGTGTAAATTCAAAAATAACTGTGACACACATCTTCAGTCCCAGAATTCCAGAGACAGAGGATTCAAGGCCAACACGACCTTGTCTACCCAATGGGTTTCATGACAGCCAGGGTTACACAGAGAGACCCCTGTATCAAAAAATCTGGAATGAGGAATGATTGTATATGATTTTTTTTTCATTTTGAAGACAGGTACAGGAGTCTGTGGAGACAGGGACATTGAATTCCCTGATAGTTGGAGTTATAGGTGGTTCCAAGTTTGGTGCTAGGAACCAAACTTGAGTCCACTTCAAGAGCAGTGCACACACTCAGCCACTGAGTCGCCTCTCAGTCCCTGTGTGATGTGTTTAAAGACCCTTCAAACTAACATGATTTGACTACAATACTGAAAAATCTGCTTCGTTTCAAGAAAAAAAAAAGTAAAAAGCTTAATTGTTTCCTACAGCTTCACTTTTTCAGTCTGTTCTGAGGAGAGTGTCCTCTCAGAGGGTGTGCTGATGTCATCGCCCTAGCAACTGGGATATTGGCAGGTATGATTAGCTAGGATGAGGTCATACTGAGGAGCTGTAGTCCTCTTACCCAAGATGACTGGTGTTCTTCAAATGAGAAATGAGGAAAGAGAAAGACACACACGGGGTTGTGGGGATTCCAAATAACAACAGAGGAAGAAATAGGAGATCCACACCCCAAGTGTCCTAGCAAAGACCGGAAGTTGGGAAGAGGCAACCATGTGATTCCCTTGAGAGCACGGGAGGGAAAGCAACCACAGCAGCACCTTCGTTCTGATCTGAAGCCTCCTGGACTGTGATAGAGCACAGTTCTCTCGTCCTGAACCCCTGAGTGCGGTACTGCTACAGAATAATACACATACGGAGAAACCATGCAGAATCTCACAGAGATTTCTAGTCTAGCTTCACGCGTCAAATACACTGTGGAGGTTAGGTCTGTTGCTATGTATTGTAATGCTAAATACTGACCATAGTTGCCTCCAGAGAGAAGAGAGAGAATAAGCTAGAGAGAGAAGACGACATGGGGCAAGAGATCGTGAGAACTGGCCATGAGGCCTGGCCAGTCGGAGGAAGAGCTGTCCAGATGGAACATGGCAAGTCATATCTCAGGGTTAGTGGCCAGAAAGTAGATATAATAGCATAGAGGGTAGATATTTGCCCAGCTCTAATACTTTAAAGGCTTATTATAGATATCAAGATTGTGTGTCTTTTATCTGGGAACTGAATGATTAAACATAGATTAGAAACCCCCATTTGAGATTAAATTGTTACATCACATGGCTGGCTAAATATGGTTCTAAAAGCATGATCCATTAACACTTTTTCCCCCGCTCTGAGACAGAGTCTGACTCTGTAACCATGGCTGACCTCCTGAGTGCTGGGATTAAAGGCATGCACCACCAACTTTAACTCACAGCTACATTTCTTTCAGTTGCATTTTATTTAAATTCATATCAAAATATGGGATGTTTAACTGAAATTGTCTTTATAGATATGAATTGGTAATAAGGATTTTTTTTTTTGGAGATGTCTACCTTTAAATAGAACAGATGCTGAAAACATCTTCCCTCCCATCTGGAGGTTTCAGAGACTAAAGAAGCTCACAGATGATAGAGACTGAACATCCTGATTCTGTTCCTTCCCTCCTGCTCCTGTACTATGGACAAGCTACCCAGCTCTCTCTGCCTACGGTTGCACACCTCAAAGTCCTGTTCTCATCGGGTGTCTGTGTTGATTATGATGGTTCGTTTGCTGGTGGCTCCCACAGGGTCGGCACACCAAGAGCATGAGTTGATTATGGTGGTCGGCACACAATGAGTGCTCTGATGTGAATGTTTGTGTCTGTGTCTCCGCTTGTCTGACTCTAACGCATAAGCTGATGCTGCTACATATGGTGCTTGATGAGCCAGTTAGACAAAGTGGGCAGGGCTCATGGGATTGAAATTTGTATTCCTATGAAAAATGCCACAAGGCTCTAACTAGTTTTCCCTACTTTCTGAGAGTGAAGACACTAGGTGTCTATGAACTAGGAAACCGGCCCACACTGAATGCAAGGGTACCCTGATGTTGAATTTCACTGCTTCCTACTGATGAGAAATAAATTTCCAATGTTTATAAGCTACCCGGTGTATGTTATGTTGTGCTAGTGGCCCAAGTGGACTAAGACAGCACGCTACTCAATATTCAACGTGCAAACAGGTAGTCTCATTCCCTTTCTGCTTCTAACCCAGTGGAGTCAATTTATTCTGCACACCGATGTGGACTTCCCGCTCACACCCTGGAAGTGCTGAATGAAGCTATATCAGTACATGAAAATTCAAAACACCTAATACTGCTCCCGTATCGCTTTCTGCCTTTCCCCTTCTTTCCTACTAAAAGTCTAACTTCCATTTACCTCTGTTGGCAAGTCTCCCTAGACTGTCTATACCAGACCTATCCTCTCTCTTCTACCATATTTTGAGAGCACAGGTGTGAAAATATGACATAGAGCTTATTTGGCAGTTATGTGTGTAGCCTCTACCCCATTTGACCAACTGTGACCTCCAGGAGGGCAGGGCTGTTATCTTTCCAACTTCATAGTCTTCTTAATACCCAAGGAAAAAACTCTAAACTTAGTAGATATTCAACAAATGGTTGTTAAACTTAGTTGAACCCATAATTTTTTTCTTTATGGTAGATGCCTTTAGAAAAACATAAAATAAATGAATTACTTTTCCTCCTTTCACTGCGACATATATATGCCCTGGGCTAGTGGGTATTTGCAAGCCTGGGTTAGAACTTAGGAAAGTCATCAATCTAAGAAAGGAGAAGAGACACATTTAAATCAAAGAGCAATAGAGCCTTGTGTAAGGCCTTCTAGCAAAACAATTATTGATGTCTGCTCAGTCCAGGTGCTAAGTGATCCCGAGATGCATCTGAGGGCAGGGACAATGAGTGATCCTCACTCGGGCTCCAAAGGTAGGCAATTCACTGAAATGTGCACAGATGGGAAGTTTAGGTCTGAGAATCATGTGTGGGTGTCATAATGCACATAACTGACTTTCTTTCTAAAGAACATCTGTCGAAGCATCTGAAAGCAATTGTTTATCCTGCTGCCAAAATGCTGTAAAATATAATAATTCTCCATTGAGGTTAGAATTATCCAGGGGAAGAAAAGCTGTTTTTTTTTTGTTTGTTTTAATGTAGCTCTGTTTTTATTAAATCTTGTGGTTGTTTCTCTAACATGGTGCATAGGAACCGTTCGGTGATATTTGTTGAATGAACGTTGAATGAAAAGCAGAAACTCATTAAACGGTTGTCGGATGAGTCATTTTCCACTTTTAGATTCAGAAGATACATTTTCAGAAAATAATATGCCCACAAAGCTTTATCATGTCATATACCATTTTTATTTGGCATCAATTTAAATAATACCACTCTTGCTCTGTACATTATGAAGTGGAATCAGCATATATTGCTATAAGAGGGAAAAAAATCTTAACACTATTCACAATGTACGAATAAAGTTGAAGTTTAACATCTTAATAGGATGGTACTTTAATTCATTATTATGAAAACTGTAGAATTTGAGTTGTGGGCTCATGTAATTATGTGTGCTTCAATAAACAAAATTAAAATTTAAAACACAGCTAATGTCTACAGTTGGAATGCCTGTAAGAAGATTCTACTAGGATTTAAAGTCACTAGAATGCTGCGGGATGTAAGATGATGATCATGGAGCTTGACAATGACATCTCTCCGCATCACCCTCCTCTCAAATCTCTGGTGAATTTCTTCTGTACTCCTGTGCAAGAAAGGCAGGTGAGCTTCCAACAGCTTCCCAGAATCCACTCTGCCAAGTTTCAGTACAGATGGAGGCGTGTTAAATAACAAAGGGAGTTCAATTGCAACCAATAAAACTGTAATGTTGAAAAAGTATCACATTTTTGGAAACCAGCTTTTCTGTGAGAATGGCCCCCATTGCAAGCTCACAGGAAATAACTCTGAAGGGGGCAATATTATTAGTCCTGTAGTTTATCTCATAAAAGTCCCTGCCTTTGATGGTATTTGTGATACAGTTCAGGAACCTTCACATGAGCATTCAAAGAAAATGGTTTGAGCCACAAGAAGTGTCATTTTCCAACCTTGAATCCATAGAAGAGTTTGGTTTCTTTCAGTATATCTAAACTAGACACATGTACACATGTATCAGAGGATTATGAGTTACAAAGTATATTCATGAAGAGTTTTGAATGAAATGGTAAGTTCACTATGCTTATGGGATGGTAAGAAAATAACAGCTGAATCCAAAACTGAATCATGGCTCTCAACCCGTTTTCTTGGTCTCGGCTTACTTTCCTCTTCATGAGACACAGGATTCAATTCCTGATTTGGCTACATCCTAGCCATCATACATGACTGTGGACAAGTTACTCAGCGCTTCAAGTAACAAAAACACAATTCTAATAGGATAATTGGTTTGATTAGAAGAATTAATACACATCAGGATTTCAGTTAGTGACAGAACTAAATAGTTCCGTGAACTCATTTTTATTAGAAATATTTTGAATCTTTCTCCTTAACTATATCAGAAAAGAAATGACAAAATTCATCTCAAATAGATGTAGAGTGCTCAGAGAGAGAGTGAGTGTGTGTGCTTAGCAAATAAATAATAAATATTGAATTACATAATAATTATTATGTCAAAAACACAAGTAACAAAATGCTGTTTATTCCTTATTCATAGGACTTCAGGGTTGTAAATAAGAAATGGTTGTCAAGAAGGGCTACCCAAAAGACAGAAGAGCTACCAGAAAGACAGAAGAGTTACCCAAAAGATAGAAAATTTTCATCAATACTTGGCTCTGAATAGCTCCGAGTAATTCTTTTTAACATCATTTCAAATTTCAGTGTGTATTCTGATAGTTCGAACATTAAATTTTATGCAGACATGACCAGATGAAAATTAAGGTAAAAATTTAGAATAGATTAAAATTTATAACTGATTATATTATAGCATTAATCGGCTATTAATTAAGCCTATTGTATGTGACAAAAATTTTCATTTACCTTATTTTGCTTAATTTTAAATACATTCAAACTAAAAGTTACTTTTTAAAAGTCTAGCCAGTGTCAGTTTTACATTCGAAATGAAGTCAAATGTTTATTACAATGTCAATATTTTGACCTACCGAAACTGAAAATATTTTTTAATTAAAAAAAAAATCTCATGCAAAAGCCCCAAAGGTGCCTTTCACATTTAAGCCTTAATTAGCAACCACTTTGGTCTGTGACACATATTGTGGAGATATCGAAGTGTTAATATTACCAAGGCTTGATTACAAAAGGCAGTGATTAATTTCGGGGCAGACAAAAAAGATATGCCCTGATTACAACAGAATGATTACAGCGGAATGTCAGACATGGTACGTTTGTAGGAGTCTTTGCTAGCCTCTGAGGATAAGACTTTGCAAAAGTTTATATTTAGAACCATGGGTACTTTGCACTTTATAATACTTGGAGACTGGGCGTCCCACCTCTAGAGAGACCCCAGATCCGTGAGCGCAGGCCGTTGCAGACTGGTCCCACCAGGCTTCCGTAGATGACTTCTCGCGAGGCCAGCGGAGGCCGCCTGTGTGGGACACACGTGAGCGGACGTCGCCAGCCCCTGACCGTGGGCATCCTTTCCTAGGGGAGCCGGTGAGCTGGGGAGGAGAAGCGTGGCCCCAGCCAAGGCTGCTGTGTCTGTTCTCCAGGGCTTTCCTGTGGGAGCTGCACCCAGCACAGAAGCAGGCCGGGGTGTGGGCGAGCATGGAGGAACAGGCCGAGCTCCCGCCCTGGGGCTCCGCTGGGCACGGGTGGGTGGTGCGGGCTGCCCAGCAGGGAACAGCCGGACAGTCCTCTTCATTGTGCTTTCCAGGAACCTCAGACTCTCTTATGAAATATTAAGGGTGAGCCGGCCCGAGATGAGTCTGGAGTCGTTGTTTCAGCACATCATCTTCACTGAGCATCAGGCGGAGGAGAACCGCAGAGTGCTGCGGGAAGGTGGGCCTGCCCTTGGGGGGCACTTCGCATTTGGAGCTGTGCGTTTGCCCTGGGGGTGGGCATTTGGCGTTTGGAGCTGGGTGTTTGCCCTGAGGGGTGGGCATTTGGCGTTTGGAGCTGGGTGTTTGCACCACAGGCTGGAGGGGGAGGGAAGGCTATGAGTGGAGTTGGCAACCTGGAGGGACAGACCGATGAAACCTCACATGCCAACTGCTGCGATGGAGGCTTCAGAAAGGTGGATGCGAGTAAAGATTTTGTTTGTATTACAGTGAGGTCGGAAATTACCAGCTGTCGGGGGAAAATTAAGAAAGCAACAGAGGAGCTGAATGAAGAGAAAGCCAAGTTGGAATCCAAGGTATTGATGCTTAGAACATGCTAAGTATTACTTGAGGAAGTGTCTGAGCATGGCTTTGGGGAGCAGTTTACTGTCTTAACTACTTATCCTTCAACTAGGAAACTCAACAGCTATATACTGTAGTTCAGTGTTGTCTAGTATGTAAGGTTCTGAATCCACTATTTTTAGTTTTTGACAGAAAGTGGCCCCAAGGAATCCAGACTTAATGAATTCCTTATCCAGTTTGTAGGATGGTTAATGTTTTTACGAGAAGTGTCATTGGAAGAGTAATTGTTCAATAAGTAGTTAATGCAGCATAAAAATTTTAAATACTAAGTAATTTAAGCGTGCTATGTGGATGTAACCGGATTGTATATATCTTTCAAATGATGGCTTTCTGATTTTGAATTCACTACCTCATTTTTGGACATGTCTCAGCCAAAAGTATCTTTTCTCTGTTCTCATTTCTCTCTTTCAGCTGTATTTGTAAAGTTCTCTCTTTTGAAAAGTAGGATCAGGGGAGCCTGACAGCTTCAAGGAAGAGGTTGAACCATGGGTAGATTCTTGAGGAATAAAAGAGATTTAGTAGGAGAGACCTTTTGTAGCAAAGAGGGGACAGATCTTCCCCAGGCACATAGAGAGGGGACTCTGGGCTCCAGCAGAGAGGTGCTGCTGTAGAACTGGGAGGGGAACATTGTTAGAATGGTCCAGAGAGGGCAGTAAATGTGCTATCAGGGATCTCCTTGTGCTCTGATCACAAAGATGGGGAAGGACTGTGAGGATGGTGAGGGGATGCTGGAGGCTCAGTCCAACAGGAGGATTCAGGTGCCCAATAATAATGTTCCAACACCTAAAGGTGAGCTAAGCAAGCAGTGCGTAGAGGCAGTCTATTTTACTTGATCACTCATGTTTTTTTGTTAATGATTTTTTCATTTATTACATATTAAATGTAGACTTATATTTAAAAGAAATATAAGCTATACATTTATTTATAAAGTATTACTCTATTAACTTAGCATATGTTTGTGAGGAATTTTCAGTGTTCCTTGGATAAAATAATTCTTGCGCTTTCACCTCCTAGTGTTATTTTTCCTAGAGTAAAAGAGAAAGTAGGCTAGTGACCATGGGCAGCCCCGGTGGGTGGGCAAAGATGGGCAGTGTCCTCATGGAGCTGTGTTTTCCTTGAAGAAGAATTAAGATGCTGTGAAAGTTGGTTTGGCAAATAGAAGTCAACAGAAGAAAAGGGACACACACACATACACACAGGTATACACTCACATGCCACACACACCACATACACATACACATACTACACATACACCACACCCCCACATACATACCACACATGCATACACACCACATACACATACACACACTACACATACACCCCTCCACACACACACATACCACACATGCACACACCACACACACATACTACAAACACACACCACACACATACCACACACACCACACACACATACCACACACACCATACTCACACACCACACACACACATATCACACACACACACACCACACACACATATACACCACACACCACACTCACATACCACACACACATACCACACACACCATACTCACACACCACACACACACACACCACACACACCCCCACACACACAGCACACATGCACACACACACACCACACACTGCACACACATACAACACATATACACCACACACCACACACACACCATACACACATACCACACACACACACACACACACACACACACACACACCCCACATACATACTCCATGTCGGGCAGAGGGCTCAGCCCCTCCCTACTCCTGGGGTCTTGGTGTTAAGTGTCCCTGTGCTGGGTACTATTCGAAGGCTGAGTTGACCCCTTTAGTTCTAACAGGAACTCTGAGAGGAGGAGTGATCATTCCCCATTTACAGGCAAAGAAGTTGAAACATCTTTTAAATGACTTGTTCATGGTATATAATAGAAAACCAAGTAACTACCATAATAAAGGTAACAATTGGTTAAGGAAAACATTACTCTATTAAAACAGATTCTTGAGCTCATCTTGAACATTTTTTTTCCCATGACATACAATAATATGTCTGAAACTTTGCATCTGGGGCAATATTTTTAAAGGTCACTTATATAAGTTGTATAAAGTGCATTTTTCTGGGGGTTGGTAAAGATAATGACCTCAGGTAGGAAATGTTTTATTTTAAATGAGGTAGTTTTTCTTTGTAATGTTTCCTTTGCAAGACAAATTATTATTATGTATAACATTTTTTGTTAGCAGTCTATTTTACCTGAAAGTAGAAATGTAGTGTTGATACTGTATATATGTATACAAAATGTTGATTTAATTGTTTGTGCTAAAGAAAACATAGCAAATCTCTAGTATTGTTTAAAGGCATTCATGAAATTGCTAATTAATACAAGCTCATAAATGTGCATTGGTTTTTAATCAGCTCATATGCATGGGTAATATAATTGTATCTTACTAACAAAACTAGCATATGAGGGTCACAGTTCATATAACACTAATTTGTAATTGAGGTAATTTGATTTATAATTAGAGTCAAGATGGTATGCGTGTATTAAGATTTAAATGTAGAACTAAGAAGATAATGTAAATGAGTAATGAGAAGAGCTAAGGAAGTAATCATAAATTGATTCTCTGTTTTTTTTCCTCAGAGTTAATTATATGTCTGCCAATAACAAAGTATATTTACTTATTTGACTTGGTGTTTATTGACCCACTCATCAAACAGGCAGCATGAAGAGAAGCTATGGCATCTGAATAGAGCAATACTTGAACTATTGTATGCTCACACCTTCAAAAAGTATCTGGGAATATATCTAGGAACTGCTTGAAGTAAAAAAAATGCATTTAGGAAATACAGTACTCTTTTCCCTCTTGGTCTGTAGAACCTAGGTGGCTCGTAATTAGAACCTGAATGATAGCATCTGATTTCAGGGCTGGATGAGTCTCTTAAAATATATGGTTGCAAGCAGTCTCAGATCACGTGCGTGCTGTGTGACTTGGACAGCTACAGTGCGCCTGGTCGAACTGGGCCCTGTGAAAACGGAAGGATGGGAGCACAGTGTGGTCTACACTGAGAATGGGAGCACTGTGTGGTCTACACTGAGAATGGGAGCACGGCGTGGTCTGCACTGAGAATGGGAGGACGGCGTGGTCTGCACTGAGAATGGGAGGGAGCACGGTGTGGTCTGCACTGAGAATGGGAGGGAGCACGGTGTAGTCTGCACTGAGAATGGGAGGGAGCACGGTGTGGTCTGAACTGAGAATGGGAGCACAGTGTAGTCTGCACTGAGAATGGGAGGGAGCATGGTGTGGTCTGCACTGATGCTTACCAGGCTGCCTAAAGCTTCAGTTGTCTATGGAAGGTTTTGTAGTGTTGATGTCAGAGAAACTAAAATTGAGACTTGTAAAACTATTGTAGTTTCTCAGAAGCAACTCACTGAGTTTCTTATATGAAAAAATTGACATGTAATTAGAATTTGTGTGGTTTTTATAAGCATCTTATATATAACCCAGTGCTGTGCCGTTGTCCTGTGAGAGGGGAAAAGGAGGGAAGGATTAGGCTGCATTAGCATATTTTACCCTTTTCAACTTATTGGATAAATAGCTTTTTTTTTAAAAAAAAACTTTTTTAATTTTGCAGTTATAATTAGAACAGTCCTTTTTCCCTTTCTTCCTCTGAACCATCACATATAGTTACCACCTCCCACTTCAAATTCATGTATGTATATATATGTATGCACATATATATTCCTAAATAGAACCTGCTCAGTCTGATTAATACTATTTTTATATATATATATATATTCAGAAATATCTTAAGAACAATAAAATAATTTTTTATGAATTTAAAAAAATTGGAATGAAATAGTGAAATGGCCCATTTACATTTTTACTTAAAATATTTTTTACTTAAAAATGTAAATGTTCTGTCTTCTGATTGGTGTCAAAACTTTACCTCTCAGGACTTGAGAAATCATGCTTTGATGCTGCATTACTAAGTCAAGAAAAGAAAAAATCAGGAATCCCTGTCATTTATAATAGTGAGGTGCAAATTTTTAGCTGAGGTGGTTTTGTTTTCCTTTCACATGTATGTATTAGAGAAAATTTCCTGTCCTACTTATACTTAGTTTTCTCATTGATTAAAATTTTTACTTAAAAACAGAGGACTTTGTCAGCTTATGTCACAACAGAAGTTCTGCTTAAATAACCTTTGGATGTTGCTGACTTTCAACTGGAAAACAACATGTGACTCAAGGCTTTATCAGCTGTGACCTCATCAGGCCACTGATGGAGATCCTTGCCCTTGTGGCTTTACTGAGCAGTGGTTAGGTCTTCTCTTCTCGTGTGACACAAGTCTGAAGGGGCTATGGGGACATTTATTAAAGCTGCTCGAGGAGGTCCTGAAGTGTCTACTCATTGGGCCCTTGTCGCTGTTCTCAGCCAGCCCATCTGTCCTTCTCCTGCATTGTTCCATTCCTAGGCAGTGTTCCCAAATCTAGCTTGGAAGGAGAAAGACTAAGACCAAAAGTCGCTTCTCTACCATGAAGCGTAGTGTTAAAAGGTTTTACGAAGGAAGGTCTTCAAGAATTTCAACCTGCCGCTGAAAGGTTAGAATTTTATAGTCAACATTGGCAGGAGAATATAGGATGTTGTTGCTGCTGTTTTGGTAGGTAGGTTGCTTTTTGGAGACAGGATCTCAATCTTTAGCTGTGGCTGGCCTTAAAATCAACATCTGTCTTAGACTGTCCTTGAACCCTTGGTGGCCCACTTGTCTTAGCCTCCTGGAATTACTCAAAATCACAAAACACTTCATTTGGGAGTTTATTGTTGGCACCAAACAAAACTGGAGTTGTATTAGACAAGTAAAAAGGTGGAATTCGTGACTGCTCATGTGTCCCCTCATAAGGTCGTGTGCTTCTCTGTTCAAAATCAGAGTGAGAAGGATGTTCCCACACTACATGGGAGGCTGGAGAAGGGTGGGTGTGCAGACATGCTAAGGCTGAATGGCTGGCACAGTGCCTGTACTGAAGCTTCCTTGCTTGCCACACGAGTTACTGTGCTGTAGTGGGAAAGCTGATTTAGAAACGCAGTAGCACCTGGTTTTTAAAAAGCTAACGCTTGTTAGGTGTGGTAGTATACACCTTTAATCACAGCACTGGGGAGGCAGAGGAAGGTAATGCTCTATAACTTTGAGGCCAGCGTGGTCTACTTAAGGAGATCCTAGCCAGCCAAGGCTACATAGTGAGACCTTTTCTAAAACAAAGCTAAGGCCTTAATATCTGTTGTCAACTTGCTCATCAGTGCAATCTGGTGTTTGAAGTATCTTCTGTCGTGGTTGTGAGAGCCCTGGGCCTTTTCCTTAGTCCTTGTATGCTATTAACCATGTGAAGTCTGTATGTCTCCCTTGTGTCTCTTGTGTGAAGTGGCCTCTCATGCTTTCAGCAGATCATCTGACAGGCAAAGAGCTGCTTGCTGGAGGCTGAGCTGACTTTGACAGCATCAGTTACACAAGGAGTGGCGTGGACCAACCAAATGCTGATTTATAACATGCTCTGGTCACTTTCAGTTTCTAAGTATCTGAAGGCATGCAGGCCACAAAGACGTGAAGAGCCTTGGATAGCAGCTCTGCTGAACACAGACCCAGTCACCAGATAAGTCAGCTCAGCATCCAAGAGAAATGAACAGGAAAAGAAAAGCCTTTATTGCTGAAAGAGTCAGAGTTAACAAGGGAGATAGCATTGCTGTAAGCTAACTTACCAAAACAGTGACACTTCTGACAAAGGTTGGACATTTGAGTCTAGAATGCAACATTAAGGCTTTATACAAATATTTTCATTTTTAGTCAGGAAACAGAGGTGAGAAAGAGAAATTTGTATTCCTGCCATTAGGAACTTCCCACCCCTTTCTTTATATTGCATGCTGTCTCTTGAGATCGGGAGCAGTGTAGGAGACAGAGTCAATAATTTCTTTAGTTTCTGTTTACTGTAAACTAAGGCCCTAGGCATGTTAGTGTCTCAGTTCAAACTTGATATGTTTGGAAATCATTTCTCAAACAGTACAGTTTGTAGTTTTATAGTATTTTCCCATCAGATCCCTCCTTGGCTATTACCTTGTAACAAAGCAGAGGTAAGGAGTCAGCAAGACAGTAATTGTGTGAGTAGCCTCTGTGAATAATTCTGTGAGTAGTATACTGATCCTGTCAGTATAGTCAAGATTATATGCCGCTGGACTTTGGTTACTTTGTGGGTTCTTCTTTCTTCTACCCTTCTCCACCTTTTTTCCACCCTTTCAATTCCCTAACACTAGATAAGAGAGAAAAAAGGATGGAGAGTAAAGGAAAGATCCCTGAATAAAGTTAGGGGTCAGAGAGGGGTTGATGTCAACATTAGACTACTTCCTGCTGATTGGAGCATTGAGCTCCTTGGGGCAAGCTTGACTCTTGCCGACAGAATATCTAATTTCTTCTTGGTAGTGTGTGTGTGTGTGTATGTACAACTTAACAGATCACAACCAACAGCAACCAGCCAAAAACCCACCAAAATTTCACCTTGTCTCTCAGGACCCTAGCATTTGGGACTCTGAAAGGTTCCCAAAATTCCCAACCTCACACAATTATGGAAACTGTCTGCAGCTGGAAAAATCACAGTCCCACCCGAGCACGAGGCAAATCATAGTCAGCTGCTGTGGACAATCTGAAGTAGTCCCATATCCCACACCTGGGATTAAAACAAAAACATAATATTTCTGTGTTTTTTAAGGAAATCAAAATTCCAAAATTGACATTGCAGTTATATTTAAAACATCTACTAACATTAGGACAGAGACTTCTTTTTTTTTAATTTTATTTTCTAAGTTTTTTTTATTTACATTCAAAATCATTTTCCTTTTCCCGTTTCCTCCCTCCCCGACAGTCCCATAAGCCCCCTTCCCTCCCTCTTTTCCCCATTCAACCCCCTCTAGCTTCTCTGTCCTGGCATTCCCCTACATCCAGTTTTTCCAGGACCAGGGGTCTCTCCTTCCATCTTCTTGGAAATCTATTGATATGTGAATTGTGTCTAGGGTATTCCAAGATTCTGGGTTAATATCCCCTTATCAGTGACTGCATACCATGTGTGTTCTTTTGTGATTGGGTTACCTCACTAAGGATGATATTTTCAAGTTCTGACCATTTGCCTAGGAATTTCATGAATTCATTGTTTTTAATTGCAGAGTAGTATTCCATTGTGTAAATATACCACATCTTCTGAATCCATTCCTCCGTTGAGGGACATCTGGGTTCTTTCCAGCTTCTGGCTATTATAAATAAGGCTGCTATGAACATAGTGGAGCATGTGTCCTTATTGCATGCAGGTAAAGCCTCTGGGTATATGCCCAGGAGTGGTATAGCCGGATCCTCCGCGAGTGTCATGCCCAGTTTTCTGAGGAACTGCCAGACAGCTTTCCAGAGTGGTTGTACCAGCTTGCAATCCCACCAGCAGTGGAGGAGTGTTCCTCTTTCTCCACATCCTCGCCAACAACTGCTGTCTCCTGTGTTTTTGATCTTAGCCATTCTAACTGTTGTGAGATGGAATCTCAGGGTTGTTTTGATTTGCATTTCCCTAATGACTAAGGATGATGAACATCTCTTTAGGTGTTTCTCAGCCATTAGATATTCTTCAGGTGAGAACTCTTTGTGTAGCTCTGTACCCCATTTTTTAATAGGGTTACTTGCCTCTCTGGAGTTTTAACTTCTTGAGTTCTTTGTATATATTGGATATTAGCCCTCTGTCAGATGTAGGGTTGGTAAAGATCATTTCCAAGTTAGTTGGTTGCCCCTTTGTCCTTTTGACAGTGTCTTTTGCCTTGCAAAAACTTTATAGTTTAATGAGGTCCCATTTGTCAATTCTTGATCTTAGAGCATAAGCTATTGGAGTTCTATTCAGGAAATTCTCCCCTGTGCCCATATGTTCAAGGTTCTTCCCTAGTTTCCTTTCTATTAGTTTCAGTGTGTCTGGTTTTATGTGGAGGTCCTTGATCCACTTGGAATTGAGCTTAGTACAAGGAGATAAGAATGGGTCAATTTGCATTCTTCTGCATGTTGACCTCCAGTTGAGCCAGCACCATTTGTTGAAAAGGCTTTCTTTTTTCCACTGGATGGTTTTAGCTCCTTTGTCAAAGATCAAGTGACCATAGGAGTGTGGATTCATTTCTGGGTCTTCAATTGGACAGAGACTTCTTAGCTGTTTTTGGGGTAACAGAGAAAGCAGAATAATTGCCATCTTCCTGGGGAGAGACCACAGAGCTGTTGCCCATGAAGGCAAAACTTACACATGGTGAAGAACCAGGCAAAGCCAAGTGCTTGTCCCTGAAGTTATGTTAAAGAATGGAGGCAGGTCACCCATCTTCAGTGTCACCTCTCATCAGTACCCTGACCCATTGATGACCATTGCGCTGGGAGGCAGCATATTGGAAGCCCATCCCCCTTCCGGCAGTGATTTTTCCGCCTTCTCCCACTTCCTCTGTTGTGCTTTCCCCTTGGTTGCCATGAACGTTTTTTAAAAGTGTGTGTGTGTGTGTGTGTGTGTGTGTGTGTGTGTGTGTGGAGAAAGAGCGAGCGAGTGAGCATGGGTGGGTGGGGCTGTGAGTGTGTGGAGGTTAGAGGACAACTTTGTGCTGTTGGTTCTCTTCCTTCCACCCTGTGTCTTCTGGGAATCAATGTCAGAAACAGAATTAGAAGTCAAGAATCTCAATTCTGAAGGGTGTACTAGTTCAAGCACCTTAGCACATTAAACCAGAGCTTACCAGCCTGTGACCTCTCACCCCAGGATACTTAGTGAAAATATGAGATTCATTTGCAATTTTTTTCTTTTTTGCTAACTCACTTGTACAGTTTTCCAACATGATCTGTGCCTAGGATACTGTTGAGTCACAGTGTCACCAGGCTGGGCACCGCTGACTCATCTGTGTGTCTGAAGCATTTTGTGGGCAGTGGTGCTGACGTCCTTTTTATTGCCAGAATTACTCAGAAGCAGCTTTAGCATTTCCATTTCAGTGCCACGATTTAGCAAGAAGGATGTTGAGAGACCTGGATTTTAACCCCATGCTAACCCCTAATTAATTAAACATCCCTCATAAAGTCTTGAACTTGTGTACTTATTTTATTTTCATCTGTATAACAATCATGAAGTATCATGTTCTTACACTAAACAAATGGAGATGTTTTGATCCTTCCCTCGTCTGCCCTGTTGGCTTGTGGGTGATCTGGAAACTGCATTTCCTGATTCTGCATCAAGGACAGAAAGCCCCTCACTGTCCTCCCGGGGTTTCAGGTGTTATCTCAGCCATGCAAATTGTTCATCTCCATCTCTCTCTCAGTGTCTGTCTTCAGGTACAGTTGGTGGGAACTGCACCCAGGACTGAGGTTGGGTGCCTGTACTACAGCCTTAATGGAATGGAAGATTGTGTTTCTATTTCAGTTCAGCTATTTTTTTCTAAATGCCAGTATTCCTAGGACTTACTAGCTGCAGTATTTCAAAATGTCTTTGAAGCCAACCCTTGGGCTCTGGAATAGGCTGCTCCCGGTTCTTTACTGTTCAATGTCTTCTGCGACACAGATTTCACAACCTGTCTCTCACCTTGAGGAAGTTCTTATAACTAACATAAATCTTGCTTTCTGCAAGTTAAGTTGAATTTATATCATTTTTCTTTTCTCTGTAGAGATGAGAACAGCCCCAAACTGGAGCTTTGTCATGAAGGCCAGTACTGAATGCTGCAGACACTGTTTCAGTTTCTGTGCCTTTCATTCTGACTTTGTGCCTTAGAAGGAGCTGCTTTTAAAGTCCAAATGAAATAATACCTACTACCAGTGCTTATGAAATCTTTTGCTCTTTAGAATAAAATGGGGCACAAAAGTTTAAAAAAAAATGGGAAGGGGGAGGTGCTGGTCTCCCATCCTGTTTGTAAGGCTCCATTGGTTGAACCTGGAAGAGGCTGGGATGGATTTCGCTTCCGTAGCCTTCAGCCACCTGCCAGTGCTAACTGCCCACCATGGAGCCTCTGAAAACAAGAGACCCCTGAGTAAATAGGCAAAATTCAAAGGTTGGGTTCTCAAAATGTATTTGGGATATTTAAGCAAATTTACGTCTACTTTATGTATAGTTACATCATTAACCTGGGTCTGGGCTATAAATATTATCCCATATTTAGTGGTCACAGTGATTGATTCCTTCTTCTAAATTGTGAGGCTAGAATCCTGTTCTTTGAAGCAAGCTGTCCAGATGTGGATTTCAGTGTGTGTGGTCAGATGCTGCAATACTTAGCTAACCCTTGTGCTGATTGTGTGAAGAAAAAAGAAACCAGCTGTGCCCATCAGGAGCCCAGAGTCCACTCCGTAAGCTGTGAGGACACTGAGCTCAGGGCTGTCAGTCACTTACAGCAGCACATGCAGGAAGTCATATATCCACAAATGCATGCCTGCTCAATTAACTGGGCCCTCAGATATGTATTCATTTGCTTCATTCTGATTTCTGTATTTTCCTTTTGAAGGTTCAGCAGTTTTCTGAGAAATCTTTCCTCTTAGAGCTTTTGAAAACCCATGAAAATGCGTTAGAGAGACAGCAGAGTGAGATTATCAGCGAGCGGGACACACTGCTCCAAGCCTTCGTAAGTCTCCAGCCACCGAGAAACATCTCAGTCAGTAACCTAACCGCGTCAAAGGCATTTCCGTATGCACAGCTTCACTTGGGACAAAATTATCTGTATCCGTATCAGCTGACAGTACTAGTCAACCAAAGAGTAGTAAGGGCTGGCTGAAGCTGGCGGGAGAGCAATACAGCTAGGAAGGTTGGGCTGGCGAGGATGTAATGCGGGAACGATGTGCAGTTGTAATGAAGCCCAAGAGAAGAAATGCCACTGCTTTTCATCACTTGGGTGTTGAGATCCAGTTTTAATGCTTCAGGTTAGCAAAGAAGTTTGTACTTTTAGGCATATTTATGGGCAACGGTGAAAAGATATTGTTTATCTTTTTATCTTAAGTCAAAGTCAACAAGCTGAGCAGTAGTTATGATTACAGGCCAATTTAGAAACGTGACTAGTCCTAAGGCGACATTTTTGAAGAAAATACATTTGGATCAGTGAGAGGGCTCAGTGGATAAAGGTGCCTTCCACCAAATCTCATAACCTCTCAGTCCCTGGAACCAGCAGTGGAAGGAGAGAACTGACTCCTGCATGTTGTCCCCTGACCTTCACATGTGAGCCACAGCACATTCACACCAGGATACACACACACACACACACACACACACACACACACACACACACACACACACACACACACACAGAGAGAGAGAGAGAGAGAGAGAGACTGAATAAATAAATAAAGGAATTATATAAAACATATCTAAGAATAATAAAAATACAGCTTATGAAATGACCAGCTTCTAAATGTGATTCCACAGAATTGGCATACAGCCAAAAATAAAATACAGAAACCAGTGTATCTAGTACTGTCAGAAAATTAGATTTTCTCACCGTCCAGAGATTTTTTTAAATTCATATTTTCATGCCCTGTGGACATTTCATTCACAGCACAAAAGCTTATTTAGAACTAACTTTGAAATGATTGCATAATTGGCTTCAAATGATCAGGTTTTTCTTTTTCCTATAAGCAGCCATTGTTCCTTTGAGTAAAGGTTGTAATTTTCACATTTTGATGTTACTCTTCCACCTAATTGTACATTATATTGACAAAGTAGCATATACGATTATAAAGTAAATTCACAGATACAGGATAAAGATAAATGTCAGAACTTCTACTTCATTAATCCTCCCAACTGTAAAGCTAAAATGTCCCAATGGAGGTTGTTGTGGAATGGCCTCAGCCTTTAAGAGCATATCTCTGGGCAGCGCAGGTTGCTGTGGTGATGAAGGAGACAGGGAGGACAACACTGGCTGCTGACATCAGATTGTTGTGTTCTAACCACATAAGGATGGTGCAGCCAGCCCATGTCTGTCACATTTGGTCACTTACTTATTTCTGCTTTTCAGGAGGCTATAAAGAAAAAAACCACAGAGGAAGAGGAAAGATTTATTAAGGAAATTACAGACTTCAATGACAATTATGAAATAACCAAGAAAAGAGATACTTTGATGAAAGAAAATATCAAGATGGAAATTGCTGACTTAGAAAACCAGGCAGATGTTTTGAGAAGGGGTATGAGTACACAGTCACCTCATTTGCCTGTTGTTCATGCAATCAAGGTAGTGTTTGCTTGTTTGTTTTTGAAACAGGGTCTTAACTATGTCACACAAACTGGCTTGGAACTTAATGTGTAGCCCAGGCTGGCCTCAGACTTGCTGCGATCCTCCTGTCTCAGACCTTCAAGTACTGAGGTTTACAAGTATGCACTATCAGGCCCAGTTACAGTGAGTTACTTTGAATGAACTTGTTTTCCAGGTCAGTTGTGTAAAAGGAAAATTCCATCATTATATGGTTAAGCCTTTCACTTAATGAATGTATACTGTCCTCATGAACATATGGCTTTGTTATGAGCAGTGTCATAGTCTTCAGAAGTACATTGGGAACTGAGTGACTTTCCATCTAACATGAATGGTTGTTGTCTGTTTACTGTGTTATGTGGTGTTAGGCACTGCTCTAGGTCCCAGGGATATGAAATGTAAAGGTATAAGAAACAAATACACAAGCCTGTGATGGAATGCATCCTAGGGTTAGGACTGCTGCGTGAGTTGTATATTTTCATCAACCCTGTATAAAATAGGGAGTAAGGTTAGAGGGGTGGAGAGAGTGTCCTGTCAGGACTCTCTGCATGTTATTGGAATCTATGATCAGATAATGAACTAAGACAGTTGCCAAAGAGAGCAGGGAATGAGGAGTCATTCAGGAAAGTGACAGGACTGTAGCACACGTGGAAACAGGGACAGTCAAACCATCTGTCCCCAGGCTCCATACATTCTACCCCACCTCGAAGTCTGGTTTCTCTCACTCTGATCAGGTCCAGTCGAGACTCCTTGATTGCACTCCCAGTCATTCTTGAGAAATTGTTCCTCTGAAAAACTCACAGTAAAGCAATTAATTTCTCAGATGGTTGTGTGCTTCAATGGAACCAGAAAGACAGAAAGCATGGAACCATTGCCCCACAGTGGTTCTGAACTGCAGTCACGGGACACCGGGCATGCCTTGTTAGGACTAGGTCACCCTCCTGCTGCCTTGTGGCTACCATGCAGAGTGTTAGTTCCTCCCTGTTTTCCTACTTCCAGTCTGGGTCCTTCCTTTTTGTGAAAGATGCCTTGTGCTTGCAGCGACACCTTTTTAGAGCTTGCTTCTATTCTGTAGGAGTTTGGGCATTTAGGAGCTTCTTTGACATTTTTACCATCACTGGGCTTATGGAAATATTGTTCTCTTAAAGACTTTGTAACACTAGATGAATCTTGCTGAGGTTAATTCCACTAGGGAGAAAAAGACTGTAGCCACAAATCTTTCTGAGATCAGACTTTTTGATTTGGCTTTTGCTGAAACACTGGGAAACAATATTCTTAAGTGTTTTCCCCCTTGATTGAAAATAGATTCTTTTTTTTTTCATATACTATATCCTGATTACAATTTCCGCTCCCTCTACACCTGGCCAGCAAGCTTGACTGAATGATTTTCTGAAGCATCATGGTAGATTTATTTCTGATCAAAACAAAAAGTTTAAATTTATACAGTGTGTTTTATCTTTAGATCATGATTCCCTAGCAGGGCTGTGGGTTTATCTTCACTGACAGGTGTTTGTTTTAATTCCTGAAGCAGCCAGTGAGAAAATGCAAAGATGCATTGCTAGAGCAGCACACAAATCAGAGGTAAGCTCAGAATGCTCATGATGTAGCCAGAGTGAGATGTGTAAGGAAGAGCAAAATGGTGCAACAAATATCAACACAGTAGACTGTTCTTCTGTATTGTTGATTAACAGTAAATGTTAGTGAGCCAATCACTGCAGCTAGAAGACAGAGCTGATCAGACTGACACACATATACTCCTCTGTGTATACCATGGAGGAGAAAGGCAAAGAAACTTTGAGGGTGCAGCTTGTCTGAAAGCTAATGGAAGAGGCTGGAGAGATGGCTCAGCGGGGAAAGGCATGCATCATTCTTGAGGAACACCCGAGGTCCATTCCTAGCACCCACATCAGGCAGATCACAGCTGCCTGTATACCCAGCTCTGTGGGATCTGAAATGCTTCTGACCTGCTTGAACACATGCACACATGCATGCATGCATACATACATACATACATACTTAACAAGTATTTTAAAAAGCTAATAAAAATAATTTGTGTACAGTAACCATAACAAGCTAACAGTTATATTACAGTTATATTGTTATATAACTTAATAAAGAGATGTCACTGAAGTTAAAAAAAATTATATTGAAGTTTAGTTTTTGAGTCCCCAATGGAGGAGCTACAGAAAGGACTCAAGGAGTTGAAGGGGTTTGCAGACCCATAGGAGGAACAACAATATGAACCAACCAGTACCCCCAGAGCTCCCAGGGACTAAACCACCAACCAAAGAGTACACATGGAGGGACCCATGGCTCCAGATGCACATATAGCAGAGGCTGGCCTGGTCAGACATCAATGAGAGGAGAGGCCCTTGGTCCTGTGAAGGCTTGATGACCCAGTATAGGGGAATGCCAGGACAGGGAAGTGGGAGTGGGTGGATTAGTGAGCAGGGGAAGTGGGGATGGGGGAGCGGGTTTTCGGAGGGGAAATGAGGAAAGGGGATAACATTTGAAATGTAAATGAAGAAAAAATCTAATAAAAAATAAATGTAAGAAAAAGAATACTGAAATAATACACAGTGTATTTTCTCAACATAAGTTAATAATTAAAAAAAATTAACAAGCATAAAAAGTATCCAGCAAAATCTAAACATTTGAAAATTAGATGGCATATGTATAAATAACTCACTAACTGAGGAGAAATAAAAAGAGCATTAACTGAGCTATAATACAAATTTAGCGTACTAAAATCTTATAGTTCAGGCAGCATTTTTTGGAGGTTTGTAAGTAACTTTAATGGTTATGTTAATTTAAATAAAAGAATATCTAAGATTGGTATATTTTATATGATAAAGATCCCAAAAAGAAATGCAAATAAACTCACATGAAGGAAGTAACATGAATTTCATATCAATTAAAGCTTTTCATACCAATTATTCTGTATAAATTTTTTTAGGTAAAAGTTTTGTAAAGTTAAAAACTATCTTGTATTTTAATTTGAGTTACATTAGTTTATTAGTGAACTTAGGGAAAATCGCTATCTCCTAATCCTGAGTCTTCCTATCAGAAAACTAAAGATGGGGCAGCAAGATGACTCAGCAGCTTAAAAGCTTGCAGCTAAATCCAAGGACTTGTCTTTGATCTCATGGTGGACGTAAGAACCAACTCTTACAAGTTGTCTTCTGACCAATAACTACATACATGATGTAGCGTGCATGCACCTGCACATGCACACACACGTGCAAGCATGCATGCACAATGTAAAAAGTGTTTCAGTTGTCTTGGCTTTTCTTGTTACTGTTTTTTTAAGTATCGGAATATTTTAAGTGGGTTTTCCCACTGAGTTTTCTTGTGATTATTAACTGTCTGCAGGTAAAGTACCTTCTTCTACATTCAGATTTCCTAATACAAATGAACCTGATTTTGCTGTTCTCTGGCCTCAATGCACATACACACATACATTGACATACATAAATACATGTGCACACACACAAATAATAGTAAACCAAGAAAGATGTGTGGCCCAGAAAGGAGGCACTTGAGCAGAAGAATATATAATAACAGCCATGAGAAGTAGACATGGGGTTATAGAGAATGCAGTGCACTTCTGTGGCTCATCCTTATTACAGAATAAAGGGAGGAAGCCAAGGGTGGACGAGTATGGGGACGCGCGTGTCAGGGGATAACAAATGTGGTGGCACAGATTAAAAGCAGGAATGGAAGAGTAAACCCTGACAAGCACAAAGACAAGTGAATACACCGTACCGCACTGTCCCAGTGGCTCCGCTGTCTATGCAAAGTCCTTTCTCTACCTCCACTGCAACATACACGATCCCTAGAAACATCTTTTTGCTTGAATATGTTCAAAACGTGCAGGAACATAGCTACCTGTGGTTGCAGTTCCAGGATACAACACCTCCTGTCTCTGAGGGCGCATGTGCCTATACATGGTGTACACACACACACACTAGATAGGTAGATAGGTAGCTACATGGATAGTCAGACAGACAAATCATTCTGACAGCTGTTGAAAGCATTCCTAAGGAAAATCCCAAATAGGAAAATGTAGAGTGAGCAGGAGAGCAGCTGGAGTCTAGAGGAGAGAGGTTGTACTTGGTGAGGGTTGTAGCAGCAGCGTCAACAGTGCTCAGCATCTGGCTCTCCTGTGACGATCCATGGGGTAGAGGAGAGGTCTTAGGCCAGCGTTTGGGTAATTACCTGAGTAATTAGGAATGTGGAATAATTGGTTATATATATAATATATATTATGTATACACACATATATGCATACACACACATATATAAACATACATATATACATATGCACATATATACACACATACATATCACACACACATATACATACACACATATATACATACACATACACACATATACATATATACACACATATACATATATACACATATACATACACATGCATATATACATATATGCATACATACACATATATATACACATATACATATACATACATATATACATACATACATATATATACATACATATATACATACACATACATACACATATATACACACATATATACATAAATATACACACATACATATATACACACACACATATATACATATATATACACATACATAATATATAATTTGTGAAACAGCAAGTTTGTCTACTCTAAACTTTTGGTAATTCACAGATTGATGGCTCTGCCATTCCATGATTGTCATAACATTTGCTCAGAGTATTTCCTGTGTTCACTTCTCTCAAGTCATAAATCAGCTTTTTTTTTTCTGGATAGGAAATAAGATACATAGTATAATTTGACACTGCTCAATAATCAATTCGTTGTTAGTCTATTAATGATTTGCAGTGAATATATGGGAAACACTCTGCTAAAAGATGAGAATGAATTTGCTTATCTGAGTTTGGTTTAATAATTATAACCATAAAACCTAGTTATTAGCCTGGCTTGGTGGTACACAATTAATTCCAGAATTCAGTGGGCTGAGCTCTGCAGGCAGAACTTTGTGAGTTTGAGTTTGAGACCAGCCTGCTCTGCACAGGAAGTTTCAGGCTAGCAAGTGCTATATAGTGAGACCCTGTTTAAAAATCAAACAAACAAACAAACAAAAACCCAACCAGGAAAAAAAAAGAGTTATTGATAGAAGCCTAGGAAGAAACTGAAAGCAATTACTCTTACCAGTTATAGCTCAGTAAGTCTGTAAATTAAAATATAAAACAAAAATGAGGCAGTGGGAAAATGGAGAGGAGAGCTTACCCTAAAACACAGGGTTTAATTCTTAGTTCTGTGAGTGTTGTTGGGAGACCGTACATTGTTTCTTTTTGTGCTTAGTCGGTCTTCAAGAGAGAGGAGCCATGTCCAGATAGAAAGATGCTGAGCTGCCAAGATGAGAAGATTCTTTTCCTCACCCTTCTGACCTGAAACTAGAGCTGGGCAGGCTTTTCCTTCTGTCAGTAGGGTTCCCTCGACCCCCATCTGTTTTCAAATTGACCAAACCTAAATGGGAGAGGAAGACCCCCTCAAGGACCATTAAAATACCCACCCATCAAGGAGAAACTGGGTTTAGCCTCCCAAAGCCCCCTGCAGTGGACCTGATCTTCCTTTTTGTATTACTTGTATTTCCTCACTCCTAATTTTTTGTTTTACTGGAAAAGGGGGGGGGGGATTGGGGGAAGGCAAATAAAATAGAGTAAATCTTCAGATAATTTAGCCTAGAGAGAGAGGGGACTGAAAACAGCACATTCTCTGTCTCAGGGATATTTAAATCCAAAATGTCTCCATTATTCTTGTCTCGGTGTCACAAGGCTGACTGTGGGAGCACATCGGATAGTGCTGACCACTGTGCTGACCACCATGGTGTCGGAAGGCCCATGTGCGTCCTGAGTGCATCAGTGAGCCCTTCGCTCCACTCTTCTCATTGATGAAAGAAGTAGGGGACAGCTCTGACATTTTCTCTTCATAGACAATTGGCTTAATTAATGAACAGAAATACTTAAAAAATACTTTAAAAGAATAGTTTATTCTGTGTGTTGGTGCCTAAGCGTCTGCATCACATGCATGCAGGAGCCCGAAGGGAGCAGAAGTGGAGTCAGGTCCCTAGTCAGGAGCTGCACGTGGACGGACACTGGGAACCGAACCTAGGCCCTCGGCAAGAACAAGTGTCCTGAACCTGAGCCAGACGTCCTGGCCAGAAACAAGTATTTAAAGACAACTATGATCTATTGGATTAAGTTCCACATGTTTTCTTGTGAACCTGTTACATGCTGTGCGTATACTGTGCCAGAAATAAGCAGTGAAGTTAAAGATGGGAACTTGCACTGTAGCGTAGTAGCAAACTCAGTGAAGGGTGATTGAATGTGGTGTGACAGTTTCCACTCATGATCACAAAAGAACAGTCGGATGGCTCAGTGGTCCTTGAAGAGGATCAGTACAGTTCCAGTACCTACACAGTGACTCACAAACATGTGTAACTCCGGTTCCAGGAGATTTTCAGTATCCTATTTGACCATGGCAGGCACCAGGCTCATATATAGTGTACATACATACACACAGCAAACACTTTTACACTATAAAAAGTAAAATATATATGAAAAGAATGACATTAAAAATAGCCTATGACTAGATGTTCCCATAGACTCACCCTTTAAAAATGTTATAAATATGACTTCAAAGCAACTTACCCACACATCAATATGAACCCCAGCAAATAAATGTGACTTCAAAGCAACTTACCCACCCATCAGTATGAACCCCAGCAAATAAATGTGACTTCAGAGCAACTTACCCACCCATCAGTGTGAACCCCAGCAAATAAATGTGACTTCAGAGCAACTTACCCACCCATCAGTGTGAACCCCAGCAAATAAATGTGACTTCAGAGCAACTTACCCACCCATCAGTGTGAACCCCAGCAAATAAATGTGACTTCAGAGCAACTTACCCACCCATCAGTGTGAACCCCAGCAAACCTTAGAAGAAAGCAGAGCTCACATGTTCAGCAGTGTTGCTAACATAATGTCTGACATGCAGTAAGAAAGCCCCTGGACATGTTATCAAGTGACGGATTATAACTTAGGGCAGTGAGGCAAGTGGCTCCGCCAAAGTATAAACAGAAATGACAGATGATGCAATTAGAAGGGAAAACGAAACCTGCCTCAGTGAGTGTAAGACTATTCAGAGACATGAGTGTCCTGGAGACCTAAATGGGTGGTAATAAAAAAATAAACATAGAGAAATAATTGGCAAGATCTAGTGCCAGATAAAACTTGTAGTCAGCTGAAACTAGAAGGGACTTTGCTCAGCTTAAAGGGAATTTGAGGAAAACTCAAGGCTGATGTTCGGCTTGACAGTAAAAGAAGGGAAAGTTGCCACCTACGAGCAGAGTGAGTGCATCCACACTAGCCATGTCCACACAGCGCAGTGCTGGAGAGTCTAGCTAGAAGTGCAGGAAGAAAGCAGCTAGAAGGTACTTGTATGAAAAGGGAAGAAGTAAAAGGTTTCGTATGTGAAGAAACAGGCTTGTGTTATGGTTCAAGTGTGAAGTGTGTTGAAGGCCTGGCCCCCAACTGCTGATAAGAGACGATTGGATCATGAACTGGCTGACTGAGCTAGTTGGAGTTAGGATCTAGTTGGAGGAAGAGGCCACGTGGGGAGTGCCTTCAAAGGGTGCTTGTTCCCATCTTCTTTTTGTCTACTTTCTGGCTTCCATGAGGAAGCTCTGCTCTACCTCATACCCCTACCTCAGTATTCTGTCCCACATTGGGCCCAAGAGTAGAGCCAAAAGGCCTTGGACTAAACCTCTGAGACTGAGAGCCAGAATGAGCCCTTCATTCGTAGAACTGTTTCTCTTAGGTGTGTGTCCCAGCTGACAGTCTGACTTCTCTCCTATGAAATCCCAAGGAGACTAAAATATAAAAGCAAGCCCAGCAGAGTGGAGGGGTGAACAACATGTACAATGCAATCATAGGGTATCAGGGGTTTAGATACTGCTGCTCTTGTAGAGGATTCACGTCCAATTCCCAGCACCCACATGTGGTTCACAACCATCTGTAACTCCAGATTCAGGGGATCAGATAACCTCCTCTGACCTCTGTAGGCACACGCATACATTCAGGCCAGCACTCACATGCACAATAAATAATTATTTAAAATTTTAAAAGAAAATTCAATACAATACAAATACAAAATAAAATACAATGAGAAAAAAAGCTAAAATACTTAGGAATGTATTCAATAGAAGTTCAAGATACATATGACAAGAAGTACAAACAACATCATAGAAGGGAATCCAAGAACTAAAGTAAACTTTAAAGTCTATTGATTATAGATTAGAACACAGTACTTTTGAGATGGCCACACTACCAGATGAAGAAGAAAGAATACCTGTTATCAAAATTAGCTAGATGACTGAAAAATAACCATCACACTGACACTGATATCAAGGAAATACTCAGACTTCCCAGGTATTAACTTTCATAGATGAGAAGTAATAAAGATTCTGTAGTATTGGTACAAGACAGTCATATAGATCAATTAGATGTAATTCAAGTTGAGAAACAATGTCACCCACAGTGAGGTGATTTGTGATGAGAATGTTCATATACTTAATGGGAAAGAGTAGTTTCTTACAGTGTTGATACTGGGCAGTCACATGCAAAATGGTGACTAGAGCATCTGTTGATTGTGCACAAAAAGTTACTTATGATGAACCAAAGGCCTAAACATGGGAGCCAGAGACATAGAATGCCTAAAAGAGAATACAGATAGAATTCCATGACCTTGAGTAAAGGCATTATTATGATATATGCACAAAGCATAGATAATTTAGACTTCTTCAAGGATGCTATCTACAGAGGGAAAAGGCCTGCAAAATGGGAGAAATCATTTGTAAATCATCTTATCATCTGATAAGAGTGGGAACCAGAATATGACAACTCTTACAAATACTGAAAAATAGCCAGATTTTAAATGGACAAAATATTTAGGCAGATTCACCCCACAAGATCCAGGAAAGGCCAAATGAAGCTCAACACAGGCCATCAAAAAATGCAAATCAGAAGTGCAGTGGAATAGCCCAAGTGTGTAACACACCCATGGCAGTGTGGCAAGGATGCAAAGACACTGAAAACGTCATGCTTTGCAGTAGAAAGGTCGTGGGCACAACTGCATCAGGAAACAGGTGATTCCTTAGAACATTCATCCTAAAAACACATGAATTCACAATGCTAGATGTAGGTATTGAAGAGAATCAAACAGAAGCACATAACCTGTACAAATGTGTTTATAGAAGCACCAAAGTAGCCCCTAAGTGTAAGCAACCCCAGAGTGTATCAGCTGCTGAATGTCAAAACAAGACATATCTATATAATAGAATTTAGAGGGGCTATTTAAAACGAAACGAATAAAACACAGATACATGTACAGCACAGATCTTAAAATCGTTGCATTGTGTAAAATAACCCAGACACAAAATTACGCATGCCGTGATTCTTCTATGGTTCAGTGCCCTGAATAGGCACAAAGAGCACGTGCCTCAGTGGGAGCCCCGAGGGGGAGGATCTGTAGGAACTAAGCAGTGCTAACAGAAGTAGGGCTCCCAAAGAGTGGGAGCAGACACGGGTCTACAGCCTGCTGAAGTGTGCGCTTTCAGGGGCTCATTATACCGTAATTATATCTCAGTAAAAGAGGTTTTATGAAAAAGAAAGGAACACTGGGGACTCACGGTATCTGGTGAGGACAGTTCCCTAGAAGGTATTAAAGCCAGAGAGTGCAGAAACAGTGGAAATAAAACTGAGTTTACAAACTCGGAGACCTATGGAATGCGTGATTAGAGTACCAAAATCTGGCAGAAGAGGAAAACTAAAAACCAGGAAACAGCCTTAAAGTCGGTTGGTGTTCCTGGGGAGCAGGCAGTAGGTAGTGGCCCTTAGGTAGAAGGAACTCAAGTGACATGACAAGAGCTTGTAGCCATTCTGGACATCTGCGGATGTCATCCTGAGTGTCAGTTATGAAGTGACTTTCTTAGCATCCTGGCAGGTTGTGATGTTTTCTTTTATTTGGTGTTAACGGCAGATCTCTGCATTCATTTTGCTAGCCTGTCATACTGGTGAGTGCTGCGTGCTGGTTAGTTTACTAAAGATGGCTCCTGAAGTGATCAGGAAAGGCCTGTTGGGACTTAAAATTGACCATATGCTGCCTGGATTTTTATTGAATGACGAAAGATTAGTCATGATAATCTATTCAAAGACATTGAAGCCTAGATGCTTTTTTCTATTTGTCTCTCTATACTTTCAGATTTGTATTTTCTATTTCTGTGAATAATGACTGTCGTTGGCAGCTTTTATGGGGGTGGCACTGCATGCGTGCGCTGCTCTGGGATTCTGGTAGTTCAACATTTATCGATTCTGATTCGCGAATGGGCTGTTTGTGTTCAGTTCTGTCTCCCGTGTCCCATCAGGGACGGCTTTCAGTGTGCAGATGTTTACCTCCATGATTACATCTATCCCTGGGTACCTTTGTGATGCTCACTGTATTTGTTTCTAGAAATGAAGTCAATGGAATGTGACAGTGGACAGTTACGGGAACTTCAAAAACTAAAAAGTGAACTGTTACAAGAATTATTTACTCTCCAGAAAAAGCTGAAAGGTACTAGCTTCATGAGTCCATTTATCTTGCTGACAAATACAGTATTGTGTGTGCAACTGTGCTGCATTGTTATCTAAAAATATGCTGTCACTGTGGACCGTGCTTCTGCTGTTGTGTAGAAGGAATGGATAAAGCACACAACTGAGTTGGTCAGTGTTAGAACCGGGTTTGTCTATTTTGTTTGTTTTTCCAGTTAGGGGGACTGAGTTTAGGCTGCATGAGCTACACAGGCTGCACAGCTGTGTTCTGGGAGCTGAGTTTAGGCTGCAGGTGCCGCCCGAGCCACCGGAGGTGTGCAGACACTCTCCACCCAGCTGTGTTCTCAGTGCTCTACTATTTTACATTTCAAGAAAAATCTTAAGTTGCAGTCCTTGAACTTGCAACCCTCCTGCCTTAGCTTCTTACATAGCTGGGGTTACAGGCCTGCACCACAGGCCTGGCTAGAGCTGGTACTCATTATGTCCAACTTCCAAGGTCTTTTGTGCCTTGAACTGCTATGTTAAATTAGAAAATAAAATTGCTGTTATGTGTGCTTGGTGTACAGCACAAGAGTGAAGAATGTTTCATGAGTCGCTGAAGATGACCTCTGTGTTCAGTTCTTCAATAATTGTACCAATTTTCCTAATTGTTTAGTTCTCAGAGATGAAGAGACTGAAGCCATTCGTATCACCAAACATCTAGAGGCAGAAAAAATCAGAATAAGAGATAAGCCTCAGCATGATCCCGAGTGCGTGCGGTAAGCAGCTTCTAGTGCTTGCTCGTGAAGTTATGTTTAAATGGGTTCAGTCCAAAGCTGAGAGTGTGCTTTGAAGAAAGTCGTCCTTTCCGTCTATGTGTCCCCTGAAACTTGCTGATAGCAAACCTCGCCTGGTCAGAGCCTGCTGCCCGCCAGCTCACTGCACAGAGCTGACAGTGAGGGTTCGATCCTGCTCTGTCTCAGGGACTCTTAGCCATGTCGCAGGAGTCGATGTGGCTCCCTTCCTGCCGTTGAACCATACTTGATATGGCTTCAGTCTAGAGCAAAGAACAACCTGCTTTCTTACTTTACATGTACTTTACATTTACTCTCGTTCAGTTCCTAAGAAATGGAAATGTTTTCTGTATGGGGTACTTCTGTGCCTTACACTTTCCGTGTAGCGCAATAATGACTGACGTCTGACTGAAGTCTCACATTATACCGCCATCAATGCGGGGGGGGGGGTGGGGGGGGTGGAGAACTTCAAGTCTCTTACTTTGATGATTATTTATTATTATTCATGGTCACCTTTGCCAGCATCGTTTAAGAGAAGGTGCCATACTTCCCTGGATTCATAGAAAAGACAACCACATTACTGAATATTCAGAGAAATCAGTGGAGCTGGCTTCCACATAAATCTCACAGGAAATATGTCCACCAGAGCTGAACAAATGCTTCATATTAACAGCATATTGCCTCTGGCCACCATTGTAGGGACTATGGGAAAATATTTGCAATTTAACTTTGAATCAAGTTTTATAAGCATAAAATATCAGCCTCTTGGGGCATTGCGTGTAATGAGGGACGAGTTTCTGTAATGACAGTCTGCTCTTAGTTTCTGACACTTGTTAAATGGTAGAGTCTGCTGGTGTCATGGTTCTGGGCTGTGGACAGGATGAGCTCTGGCTTTGTCACTGGGTCACAGGTATCTTCCCTGAGTTAATACGAAAAACCCAACTCTGAGAGAGAATGCTTTTTCCTTCACAAACGGCAGCAGAAAGATTGGAAAAGAAACATGAGTGTGTGTTCTCATCCATTTCTCATTTTAGGACTTACTGATGTGGCAAACTCACCAATGGTTATCAATTTACATTTTAAATCTTTTGGTATGTGTATTTTTTTCTTATTAGTGTATTTCATAAAAAAAACCCTAAGTATAAAGAAAATAAAAGTGTTGAACTTTAGGATTTTGGAAAAAAGATCAACCTTGCATTAGTAGAATAATGAGAAGCTATTACATTAGACAAAGACAGAAAATTTACATTAGATTTATTGAACCACATCAAAAAGGCCAAAGTTAAGCTGGTTATATTTTTAATTTGGATTTAACACCTTATGTGTATGTTTAAAGGCATATTGAATTCTGTACTAGCTGCATTTTTCTTAAATTTTCAGATTTGATCTCTTTTCAGGGTAGATATGATGTTTACAGCAGTATTTCCAAGACTTGGTATAAAATTTCGGCCAGGTTATTTTGTTTTAGGTTCTGTCCCATGCGTTGTAAGGTATTTAGAAGCTACCGTGTGCCCAGACACACCAGACAAATGAGGCCTTCTGTGTCAGGGCTGGGGGTTTAGGAAATTATCCCTGGCTACAATTCTACTTTTACTATTACTAGAACATGCCAGAATGTCTGTCCATTTCTTCAGTAGTCCCCTTTCTTACTCTTGGTTCCAGAATTTTTGGTTTGGAATTTTTTTTACAAGTATCTTACCTCCCCCACATGTGAGGGTATGTTCTAAGACTCCAGTTACTGCATAGAGCCATAGTCCCAAATCTACTATGTACTGCTTTTTGTTATTGTCGTTTTTAAATTTGTATTTATATGAGTACACTGTGGCTGTCTTCAGACGCACCAGAAGAGGGCATTGGATCCCATTACAAATGGTTGTGAGCCACCATGTGGTTGCTGGGAATTAAACCCAGGACTTCTGGGAGAGCAATGAGTGCTCTTTACTGCTGAGCCATCTCTCTAGCCCTGTACTGTTGTTTGATAAACATACATTCCTATGAGTGTTCAATCCATACAACAACTAATAAGAAATAGAACAGTTGTTATAATGTTCCACAATAAGATTTATTTCTGGAATTTTCTATTTGAAAAGATTAGACTCTAGATAGCGAAAATTAGACAAAGAGGTAGGTAGGGGTATGTGGTGTGTGTGTGTGTGTGTGTGTGTGTGTGTGTAAACTTGTAAGTATTATGGTTTATATTTTTTTAGAGTTAGTCTGTTTTTCAGGTGATTTGATGTCATTTTTAATGCAGAGAACCAACTTAGTATTTTATAATAGCAAGGATATAATGGGACCTTCTGTAGTGCTATTCCTAGTTACAAAGATTACAGTGCTTATTTATTTCAAAGATTCTGATTTGAGTAGGGTGAGATGAGTTAACACAGGAACCGAGGAAGCCTTGAGTGACTGCACAGAGTGGGCTAGGTCCTGTGTAAGGGCGCGTTGGGGACATGGGCGGGGTGGGGGGGAGGACACAGGGACTGGCAGAGCTTTCCTTTTGGTGAGGTTCAGCAGCAGTGTGTGCAAGAACTAACACCTGCAGCTTCCTCCTTCCTCCTTGGTAACCCAGCCTGAGGCTACAATCCTAGAGACCTCTCACTGAGACCAGCTCACCCCACCCCAGTACTGTGCCTAATAGAAGCTTTGGGGTTCTGAGCTGCTTTTTCAGCTGGTGCTGTCCCAGCAGAGGAAGCACAGCCCACCCAATCCCAGATTCTCTGTAGGGGTGTGTGTCTGTCTGTCTGTCTGTCTGCCTACCTGTCTGCCTACCTGCCTGCCTGCCTGCCTGTCTGTCTGTCTGTCTGTGTGTGTCTGTCCTGTCTTCATTCCGGCATTGCCCCAGTCAAGTCTCTAGGACCAAGCTGTGCAGGACAAGGTGATTGGAGAATATTGGTGGGTTTACCATATAATCCAGAATGGGGCTAACTCATCTGAAGCTCCTTGAAAGTTTGTGTGACTGATTGATTATTGCCATTCATATAGTCTAGAGGACAGAGGGCATAGTCATGTGAGGATCCATAGGCCTAGAGGCTCATTTCTAATCACTTATGCTGCAGTCTCCATATTTGTAGCGTGAGGTTGACATAGACCAGTCTGCCTCACACAATGATGATGTAAATATGTAAATAGAGGGTCTCAGTGTGGATGAGCTCCTTAGAATAGAGATCAGAATACCCATCACCATGAGGTAATGGAGATTTTCTTTCCCACACTCCCACATGGTGTGCCCTGTCACTGTGAGATAACTGGAGGTTTGCTTTCCCACACTCCCGATGTGTCTTCTCACTCATTTGCTTTCTTACAGGTCTCTCTAAGGTTCCACATGGATTCCCATTTGTTTCACATTTTGCCTGGACTGTCTTGGTTTCATGGTTACAATCATCATCTAAACATAATTTCCAAACCTTTGCCCCAAGTCTGTCTGTCTTATTCTTGAATTCACCAAAATGGAATAGAAATACAGAAATGAACCTGACACAGTATTTCCCTGGTTGAACAAGTAGATCAATAAAATAAACAACCCTTATCAAAAGTTAAAAAACCCACAGTCTATAGCAGCCACTGTGTAGAGTTGAGATTCTTGGGCCTGTGCCCTAGGCCTTTATACACAGTCCATAGCAGCCAGTATCTGTTGATCTGTGGGTCTTGGGCCTGTACCCAGGCCTTTGTTCCTCCCTGTCTCCCACTCTCTTGCCCAGCTGCTCGAAGCCCAGCCGCTCACAGCCAAGCCCACTTTCATTCTTTGCTGCTTTCCCTATGGGATAGTTCTTAATTTTTCCTCTTGTGTTTCCATTGCCTCTACCCATGCTCATTCTGTCTCTGTGATCTCAGACACAGTCCCTTTCTGTTTGTCTCACCTGCGCCTTGGTAACCTGAAATCTATCTTTGCTAAAGCCACCCACTCACTTCCTAATGAACATAATAAACCTACAGTCCTTCTTGTGGCCTAAGTGACCGCAATATAGCCCCTTCTTGCTCTGCCACCTCAAATCTGCCAAGCTTTCATCCACCTGAAGACTTTGCAATTACTCTTTTCCTTGCCCGCCCCCAAATGATCAGTTTCCTACTGAACCTACCTGCTTCCCTACCCTGTGGTGAGTGGAAACCCAGGTATCTGTTGAAATATTTCTTCAAACAATCTCCCCTCCCTGTTACTTTTGAGCCAGTATCCTGCATGTTTCCTTTATAGTACATCCTGTCCTATAGTTACGTGTGTGTGTGTGTGTGTGTGTGTGTGTGTGTGTGTTTGCTGTCATTGTCTTTACTGTGTACCAGGTTAGAAGGCTCTTGTCTCCTCTGGGCTGCAGTGTGGCCTACAATCCAATACTGTGGTAGTAAATAGAGGGAAAAGAAGGAATATGGCCTATGGAGGGTCTCCTCTGCTCTTTGATTCTCAGGGCTTGGGCTTTGTTAAATCCTGTGATACAGAGATGTGTCTGTTTGTCTGTCTGTCTGTCTCACTAGTCTGGAATGCCTTGTGTTTCTTTGTAGCATAGTCCAGGCATGTGGGCCAGATACACACTTGTCATGGTGACAGGCCTGATAGTCATTGGAGATTCACTGCAAAATACACAGTTCTTAATTATCGGTCTTCCTTCTTTCTTCCTCCATTCCTCTCTCCCTCCTTCTCTCCTTCCCTCCCTCCCTTCTTTCCTCCCCCCACCATATTTTATTTAGTCATATATTTTTGTTATTATTTTTTTTGTGACAGGGTCTCATTCTATAGTCAAGTTTACTGCAAAACTCAATTATCTTGCCTCCTTCTGCCTTTACCTCCCAGCTGCTGGGATTACATGTGTGTACTACCTGGGATTGCACATGTGTGTACCACTGTGGCAGTGTTTTGTTTCTTCTTATTCTTCTTCACTCTAAATAATACAAAAAATAAAATAGACCATTTTAAGTGTTGCAGGCCTTTTTCTTTGATCAGTAAAAGTTCTTTCCTGGTGATTTGCATGTTGTATAACTAGTATTTGTATGATTGGAACAACAGGAAGCTTGAGTTAGAAAGGAATCTACAAAATCAATATGAGATTTTTTCCCCCTCTGAACACTTAAAAGATAATGTGGGTTTATGAAGAGCTTTTGCAGTAGAAATGCACAAAAATTAATCTGTATCTGCTGATGAGAGATTCTGAGCACATTTCTAGGCAGTAGCAAAGGCATTTGGTAGTCCCTGCCATGAAAGTCATGGTTCAGTTGTCAGAGAGGTCACAGTGATGATCCTAGATTTATAACACACACAGTCACATTATGGGGTAGAAATACTTTCAACCTCTCTAACATATGCACAGGCAAATGTGCATTTTACATTATGAGATTAGAATATTTTGATTGAAGAAAAATTCAAAAAAATCTTAAAGCATAACAACCTTTTGAAGTTGTATGAGCACCTGTTGTTGGGGTTTATACATTTTTCTGTCTGTGTACATGTGCATGAGCATATGGATGCCTGTGTATTCACATGTATGTAGAACAGTCAGATCATGGATGCCTGTGATTCACATGTATGTAGAACAGTCAGATCATGGATGCCTGTGTATTCACATGTATGTAGAACAGTCAGATTATGGATGCCTGTGATTCACATGTATGTAGAACAGTCAGATCATGGATGCCTGTGATTCACATGTATGTAGAACAGTCAGATCACATTTACTGCCTGATTTTTTTTTGTTTCATTGTTTGGCAAAGCCTTCTATGCATTCTCTGCATTAATTTGAATTGATTGGCTTCATGTGTTAAATAGCCTTTCTGTTTTGTTTTTTTTTTTAATTGATTCTTTGTGAGTTTCACACCACGCATCTCAATCCCACTCGTTTCCTCATCCTTCTGTGTTCGTCCCCCACCTTTACAAAACCCCTAAAATAAAAAGCACACAAACAAATAAACAAAAGCAAAGCAAAGCATAGAAAATATCTCATCGTGGAAGCTGTTGTGTGTTGCAGTGTGTCCCACAGGTTATCCCTCTGTCCATATACCTTCACTTGTGAATGTTCATTGCAATGAGTCGCTGGTCTTGTTGGAGACCTCTGGCTTCTGTGACACCATCAATGTTGGATCCTCACGGGGACTCCTTCCAGTTGTCCTGTGTTGCTCTGTGTCATGGAGATCCTGCAGCTTTGGATCGACAAGACTGGCCCAACAGTTCACAGATGATGTAGATTTTGGGGTAGTCAACTCAAATCCATGGATCTGGGCCTGGGTGGCAGCTGTGCTGGTCAGGCCGCCAGCTCTCCCTTATCTGCACCACCAGAGCAAGATCTCTAGCACTGCACCAGTTAGACCACCTAGTGCCACCACCAGCAAAAGGTGTGATCAGCTCTCCTGCCCTAATGCCTTTAAGCCCTGTTTACCGGCACCTGTGACTCCAGAGCCAGCTCCACTGTGCTGCCCAGTGGAGGTGTGGGGCCCCCTCTGCCAAGTGCTGCAGTCTGTGAGGGGCCAGCCCAGCTCTCCTGCTGTCACACCCTCGGGGATGGCTTAACTGCCAGTTTCCTGATAAAGGCAGTGAAAGGGGTGTGGTGTCAGTTATTGGGGCCAAAGATGCTGACTTTTGGCAGTTTAACTCTTTCTTGCTATTCTGGAGCCAAAAATCAGTGGCTTCTGGCAATTTAACTCTCTTTCTCTGGGGCCAGAAGCTGGTGTCTTTGAGCTATAATTCTAGGAATTATCCTGCTGATAGCAGCAGGGGATTAAGGAAAGACTTTAGTTACTTGGGCTCTTTTCTCTTTGGCTCAAGGGCCCCTCAGTGGCCAGGCAAGAGACTTGGAGTTTGTGAACTTTTTGTGTGTCAAAGGGAAAATAAAAGAAAGTAAGAAAGGCAGTCATACATTCATACATGTGCACATACACACACACACACACCCCACTCTGGTCAGGCCCAACCACCTGTTCCCTCAATGTCATAGTGCACATGCATACACACACACACACACATATACCTACATATATATGTATGTTTGTACATTTAGATATATATATATATACCTAGATCTAGATCTAGATGTAGATATAGATATATACACATACATACACATACACATTCAGTAGATGGAGCAGAGCCCCAATAACCATACTTTATTTCTTCTGTCAGCCTTTTTATACCTTCTTAGACAAAAGTTCTTTATAAAATTACCTCATAGATGAAATATTACACAAAAGTGGAGTTACAGAAGGATGCTGATATTCAAAACAGTGTTTTATTCTTAAGCTCATCATAAGTTCAAAGCAACAGTTTCATATGGCCTTGTTTTATCATAGTGCACACCTATGACCTCGTCTTTGGACCTGACTTAGAATGAATGTTTTTCCTTGATCACACATCTGTCTCAAGCCTATTTCTTTTCTTAGGGCAATTTATGAAAGCTCATTGTTTTTCTTATTATGCAGCCTTTACTTACTATAATGAGGAGTGGGCACATTCTAGTCTTGATTCTAACTTTATTACATCTTTCTGGCAAAACAAATGAAACCATCTCCTTAAACTTTCTTCCTAAAATTATTTGCATCAAATCGGGAATTCTATAAAATCATTAATTTATCTAAACAGCATTAATTTATGAAAGTTCGTGTTAATCTGCAGGAAATGTTCCCAATAAAGTGGGCTAATGCCCAGGAATCATAAGGCTATGTAATAGTGATAGGAAGGGTGGGTATCCCTTAACCATACCTTTGCCGTTAAGGCCAGCTCCACTGTGTTGACCAGGTGAGCTGCAGGACCTGCCCTTCCGCCAGTGAGGGCCGGGGACAGCTCCCCTACTCTCACGACCTTGGGGACCAGCTCTCCTGTGCTTTCACCCTTGAGTCTGGCTCCCCTGTGCCCTGCTATGCTGCCCAGGCCAGGTGCAGGGCCCAGTCTCCAAAGGGCTGCCACTAGTAAGAGGGGCCAGCTCTCCGGATGCTGCAGCCACTGAGGGCACAGTCAGTTCTGCATCACTCCTGGACATCTACAAGGTCCTACGTGACTGCTCAGACCTGGAATGTTCCCTAGTAGAACTGTGAGCCACAGACATCAACACTGACCCCTGCTGTTGCATAATCAGGGAGAGCAAACCAGGACTTTTATACAAGTAGGAAGACCTCTCAGACCCCTTCATGGCTTCTGTGTCAGCTCCTGCCTCCGGGTTGCTGCCTTGCTTGAGTTTCTGCTTTCCCTGCTTTTTGATAATGAACTTTATATCCATTTATTTTCCTCACCAAGCTGCTCTTCATCATGATTTTATCACAGCAATAGTAACCCTAACTAAGACAGCAGCCTTCATTTAGAAAATAGTATACATTCATTTGTTCCTTGTTTATTATTAACGAGATGAATCAACGGGTAGATGCACTCACAAAGGAATCACAAAATTTGCATAAAGAAATGCAGAAGAATATGGGTCAACAGACGGATGCCCATAAGGAGGCAACACAAAAATTGCTTAAAGAAATGAATCAACGGTTAGATGCCCTTACAAAGGAAACACGAGAACTGCTTAAAGAAATGCAGGAGACGATGGATCAACAGATGGAATCCCATGAGGAGGAAACACAAAAATCGCTCAGAGAAATGCAGGAGAACGTGGGTCATCAGGAAGAAATCCTGAAAGAGGTAATGCAAAAATACCTTAAAGAAATACAGGAAAATACAAACAAACAAGTGAAGGATCTCAGCAAATCCATCCAGGAACTAAAAAAGGAAGTAGAAACAACTAAGAAATCACAAAGGGAGACAACTTTGGAGATAGAAAACCTTGGGAAGAAATCAGGAGTCATAGATGCAAACATCAACAATAGAATACAAGAGATGGAAGAAAGAATCTCAGGTGCTGAAGATACCATAGAAAGCATCGACTCAACAGTCAAAGAAAATGCAAAATGCAAAAAACGCGTAACCCAAAACATCCAGGAAATCCAGGACACAATGAGAAGACCAAACCTAAGGATTATAGGTATAGATGAGAGTGAAGATTTGCAACTTAAAGGGCCAGTAAACATCTTCAACAAAATTATGGAGGAAAACTTCCCTAACTTAAAGAGAGAGATGCCGATGAACATACAAGAAGCCTACAGAACTCCAAACAGACTGGACCAGAACAGAAATACCTCCCGTCACATAATAATCAAAACACCGAATGTTCTAAACAAAGAAAGAATACTAAATGCAGTAAGAGAAAAGGGCCAAGTAACATACAAAGGAAGACCTATCCGAATCACATCAGACTTCTCACCAGAGACTATGAAAGCCAGAAGATCCTGGGCAGATCTCATGCAGACACCAAGACAGCACAAATGCCAGCCTAGACTACTATACCCAGCAAAACTCTCAATCACCATAGATGGAGAGACCAAGATATTCCATGATAAAACCAAATTTTCACAATATCTTTCCACAAATCCAGCCCTGCAACGGATAATAGGTGGAAACCTCCAATACAGGGAGAGAAACAACACCCTGGAAAAAATGAGATAATAACCTTCTTGAATCAAACCCAAAAGTAGATAACCACTCAAACATAAAGATAGCGTCAAGAATGGCAGATGGCAATAATCACTATGCCTTAATCTCTCTTAATATCAATGGTCTCAATTCCCCAATTAAAAGACATAGACTAGCAGACTGGATACGTAAACAGGACCCAGCTTTTTGCTGCATGCAGGAAACGCACCTCAGTGTCAAAGACAAACACTACCTCAGAGTAAAAGGCTGGAAAACAATTTTACAAGCAAATGGCCCCAAGAAACGAGGTGGAGTAGCCATCCTAATATCGGATAAAATTGATTTTCAACCCAAAGTCATCAAAAAAGACACAGAAGGACACTACATACTGATCAAGGGAAAAATCCACCATCAAGAACTCTCAATCCTGAATATCTATGCTCCAAATGCAAGGGCACCCTCATTCATAAAGAATTAACTCAAAGTTGGTAAGTGTAAAAAAGTCTTTGCTTGGAAGTTTCTATAAAATTCTAGTTAAATAATTTTATCTGAACACAATCTATATTATCTTTCTCTTTTAAAAACATTTATAATAAATGAAAATTTTCATTTAATTTCATGATCATTTGTAGCTGTGTACTTTGTTGAGTATTTCTGTTAACTCTGCATCTTTTGCTGATAGAGCACTGTCTTTTATTCACTAACAGAAGTGTCTGCACAGCATTGGTGAATAGCTTCAAGCTGGGAGAGATGCCCGTTTCCTGAAGTCTCAGCATGTGCTGTCATTATTAAAGCTCTACATAAATATAGGGGAAGTTTGCCATTAGACTCAATTGATTTTAGAGTTATATTCTGATATAAATGTACCCACTTATCTCTGAAATTAAAAAAATAGTATTTACAAGTAATATGTAAATTATCAAAAGTATTTATAAGCAGTGATCTTTTCATGTTCGTGTACTTATTGTTAAATCTTTTTGGTATGTGGTTGGGTATGATGACAGAAAATACATGTTAGCCTTTAATTCTAGTGCTCAGGAGGTAGAGGCAGACAGATCTCAGTGAGTTCAAGGCCAGCCTGGTATACATATTAAGCTTCAGGCCAGACAGAGCTATATAATGAGACCCTGTTTGAAGAACATGGGAAAGGTGCTGAGGTCAGCCATCCGAGAACCTGGAGTAAGAGAAAGCCTACCTAACCCAGCTCCTTCACAGCCCAGCTCCACAGGCCCGAGTGGGGGATCCTACCTGTCAGTGGGGCCTAGACTAAGGGAAGCAGGCATTGACCATGCCTCTTTCAAACTCACTTTCATAAATAAGTCACATATGAAACAGGAGTTCCTTCTTTAGCATTTAAAAGTAAAATGGCAGTAGAGTTGCCATATGAACTAATACAGAGAGGTACATGAAGAAAGTCAGGCCATGGAAAACTCATGGAAAGTAGAAGAGATGAGATGGCCTAGGGGCTAGGAGGTGGCTCGGTAATTGCTTGCCCCTGCATGAGACCTGGGACGGGACTCCTGGCTCCCACACAGGGAGCAGGCCATGGCGGTGCACGCCTGTAGTCCTAGCATTGTGCGGACTGAAGCCGGAGGTGTCCAGTCTGCAAGGGTCCTGTGGAAATCAACAGAGAAACACACTGTTCTGTTCTTATCTCTGCTGCCGTGGTGAAATACTGACAAAAGGAAACTTAGGGAGGAAAGGATTTATTTGGTTTATACTTCCAGGTCTATCACTGAGGGGGGTCATGTGAGGAACGTGAAAGAGAAACTGTGGGGAGGCACTGCTTGCTGGCTTGCTCATGCCCATGCTCAGCCAGCTTCCTTGTACAGCCAGGAAAGGTGCCCAGCCCTGCCTCTGCCCCCACCCCGAAGTGCTGGAGTTAAAGGTGTACCCCGCCATGCTCAGCCTCCATTGAATTTTTTTTTTGTTTTTGTTTTTCGAGACAGGGTTTCTCTGTATAGCCTTGGGTGTCCTGGAACTCGCTCTGTAGACCAGGCTGGCCTCGAACTCAGAAATCCGCCTGCCTCTGCCTCCCAAGTGCTAGGATTAAAGGTGTGCGCCACCACCGCCCGGCTCCATTGAATTTTTAATTTGATTTATTGAGGTTTTCCCTTCCAAACTTTTTCTTCAGAATCTGTCTCAACTGAATCTCATGTCTTGTAGTTTCTTTGGTTTATCAATGTGTTTTAGGTCTTGTTTTTCTTCCCAGGAAAACTTAGGGTAAAGCCAGGGTCCTGCTTGTACTAGACACATGCTCTACCATTGAGCTACATCCCCATGTGTGTTACTCAACTCCTTTAACTCACATGTTATTCTATGTCAAGCAGTAATGACTCTTCCCCTTAGTTGAGCCATTGAACTTTACCTGGTGGATATTGAAAACATCAGCATGATTCAAAAGTTAAAGCAGTGTGTAAAGAGACAGAGGGGTCGCCCTTATTTCCATATTTCTGAGCATTTCTGTTCACAGTTACATATTATCACTGTCCTGAGCCTCTGGCTTATCCTGCTGCGTTTCCTTTACAGAAATCAAGAGATAAGCAAACACTTGGTCTTTATCTGTGATATATATAGTAGATATTTCTTGTAGACTATAGGCTCCTTTTAGTCTTTATACATACAGTTTCTGCTATATAAATTTTTTAACACAGCAATGATTTTCTTTTAAATTAAATCTCATTTGTATTTGAATCATAGTTCAAACCCTATCCACCTGTTACATAAAGTAAATTGCCTGTGCCTTTGCGCTGTCCTGTATGGTTTTATCTTTTTAACGTATAAATATTTGATCCATTTTGAGTGGGTCTGCTGTGAAATACAGATCCAGTTTTGCCTTTGGAATCCATTACAAGTTGTCGAGTTGTCCCGACCTGCTTTATTGAAAAGCCGTCTTGTTCTGCTGGGAGCTGAGATGCTGTCTCCATTTTGCTGTGCTGTTTAATTATCAAAGGCTAACAGTGGGATTTAATAGCTAGCATTTGTTTTTCAGCACCCCAGAGCTTGTTCAATTTCTTTTCTATGTGACCTGCAGTGTTGGGGTTGGCCTTGTACGCTGTGCATCCAGATGTTGTGCTCCAAGATCAGGTTGCAGTCTGGACGTGGGCATTGCATTGACAAATGTGCTGTAAAGAATGCTCCCCAATAATCTCTGACTGGATAATAAAATACTAGTGCCTGTGGCTAGGCAGGAGACAAGAGGAAGGCAGAACTTGAGATCAAGTAGGGGTTCTCGTGTAGGAGTAGGGAAAAGGGGAAAAGAGGTCACCATGAGGCAGGATGGACCATGAGCACATGGCCAGGAGAAAATAGCCCTGAGGACACACAGAAGACTCAGCTGGCCAGTAACACGGGGCCTGTGGCCGAGTGCAGGTTAGACTAGCTCAGAACATGCTCGGTTTAGGCTTGTGGGTTGATAATGAAAATACCAGCTTTCTTCGGGAGCTATACAAGCTGGAATGGAGGAGAACCCTCCATAAAATTACATCCATACTACAGATCATTTTGCCTCATACCAAGGGGGATAGAACATGTTTGTGTTTTTATTGTGATCACATTCAGTGGATTTAACTTGCAATTATTAACGTTTTTATGACTTCCTATCTGAGAAAAAGTCATCTTCACCGTTATCAATGATAATAAAGTCTATTTATTTGGGTATACTAATTTTATATTTTGCCAACTTCCTAACTTATTTTCTTTGCACTAATTTTCACTAACTCTGCACATATATAGTTGTATCATCTGAAAATTGAAGTTTTTTCTTTTTTTCTCCCAGCTTTTATGCCTTCAGTTATTTTCTATAGATTAAAAAAATCTTAGTACATACTATTAAAATTACTGTAGAAAAAATAACTAAATTCATAAGATCTGGAAGTTAAAAAAAGAGGAAACATTAAGAACTAAAGCTGATAAACAAGTGTCCCTTTCCCTGACCTCAACCAGCAAATAAGACTCCTACATGGGGCTGGACATACATGTCTATTATATAAAAAATGTATCATGTCAACTTTACCGTTTTAAAATTTTTATCAGAGATACTTTTTTTTTGTATTTCAAAGTGGTTTCAGCACCTTAAAAGATAATCATATTTATCTCAAATAATTGAGATTGTTTCCAGGCCCAATAGAGAGTTGTACTGAGGATTTCACTTAAGATACAATTTAATAACCCTGGAAGACACATAAGAGATCCAACAGCCGAAAGAAGTAAAAGGATGTCTTAACATGGAGATGTAAGAGGGTCTGAGCCAAGTGGGGGTTTGGGGGTATCTAAGGTCTCTGAGTGTAGCAGATTAGTGCACGTATTAGAATAAAACCTTAATTTAGGGAGCAGATCTGCTGCCTCACAGACCCTCAGAGGAGACTCTAGATGGGACCTGAGTCCAACAGAGGTTCTGCCCTTGAGCAGCTCGTTCTGTCAGCTTCATGGAGTTGTGGTCCTGAGCCACATACTCACTCCTGGAGCCAGCCAGCCCGAGCTGAGGGTCAGCCAGCAGCTGAGGTCAGTTGATGATATTCTATCATCAACAGGGTTAAATGACAATATCCGGGCTGCTTTAGGAGGAGCTACTGCTTGTCCTTAGCTTTGTACTCTACGTTGAATAATGTCATCTGCAAATTATCTATTGTCTTCTAAAGGCCTGGTTCATAATGTGGCTCTTTTAAAGTTTTCTGAAAACAAGACAAAGCAAAAAAATAAAATAAAATAAAAAATAATCCCATTTAACTATGAGAACTTACATGGAAGTAACTTTAAACTTTCAAGACAAGAAGGAAGAAGTTTGAACTAAGAGGCCTGGAGAGACAGATTATTAGCTTAAAAAATAAAAAGGCCTTTCCACTGAAAGGAATAAGCAAGCCGTTGGCTTTTACAGCCTCCTTCAACTCGCTGGAGTCAGTCTGCCCAGCTGTGAGGCCTGACCTATGAGTAATGTTTCCCACATGGGTGGGGTGGGGGAGGGTACCTTCCCTTCCTGGGGGACATTTGACCTGGATTTCACTCCTCTGTGCCTCTTTGTCATCTTTCTGATTGCTACTCAGTGTCCCACTGAGGCAGCCTGGTCAGCTGAATTTATGTGTTTATTGCCCTAGTTAAATGTGATGTTACATATGTAACATTTTCTATTTCCTACTTAGCATGTTATAGTGAAGAATAGTTTATATTCAGCAAACTTCACCTTTGTGTTGTGCGTGCTTGTGAGTTGAGGAACACTGGCCAGCCTCAAGCCTTCTCCTGCGCTCAGGCACAGTGCTGCCTGCTTCACCACTGGCCCTGTTGTGTTTTCTAACTTTATGGAAACACAGGGATGTGCCACGTGGCCTCTTGGCTCTACTTTTAAAATTAAGCATAGCACATTTGCAATTCGTCTGTAGTATTGCATTGTGAGAGATCATAGCAAAACATTTTATAAAAATAATGAAATACATTGAAACACAATACAAAGAGCTCAGATGGCACCAAGAAGTATCTTAAGAAATCTATGAAAAACTGACATACAGAGAAAATCATGCAGGAAAGAAGAGGAAAAAGAGACAAAGACACATTGGCTAAAAGGAAAGAAGAAAGGAATGAGACCTCTTATCTGAAATGATGTAGCCAGAAGACATGTAAGGACATGTCACACTGACTGACCTGACCGTTAGAGCTGCCCAGCTTACATAGTGCAGGCAAACAGGAGTTGATTGAATCCTCGCCAGTACAAACCACTCTGAAGACAGAGACTACAGTAAGGTTTTCAAGAGGTAGGATGGAATTTCAAATAGAAAGGTAGAGTTAGCTCCAGGAACAGCTGGGCATAGCTCAGCTATAAATATAAAAGCTCCTTGTGATTGTAAGTCAATTTAGAATATAAACAACAGAGACAAATATTAACCCTATACATTACACTTATAATATATAGGAAATGTCTGGTGGCAGTAATAGAATAAAAAAGTTAGGGGAAATGGAAAATATATTGCTGCAGCATTGTTCTCTGTAAGTGCAGTAGTGTCATACTCAGTAAAGCAGTGCCAAGTGTGTGCTGTGAACTCCAGTGTGCGCTGTATAAAGCAGTGCCAAGTGTGTGCTGTGAACTCCAGTGTGCGCTGTATAAAGCAGTGCCAAGTGTGTGCTGTGAACTCCAGTGTGCGCTGTATAAAGCAGTGCCAAGTGTGTGCTGTGAACTCCAGTGTGCGCTGCATAAAACAGTGCCAAGTGTGTGCTGTGAACTCCAGTGTGCGCTGTATAAAGCAGTGCCAAGTGTGTGCTGTGAACTCCAGTGTGTGCTGTATTAAAGTTTTTAAGTAGGTCTAATAAAACTAGGATGTGGTGGTGCACACCTTTAATCCCAGCTCTCTCGAGGCAGGGGCAGGCGCATCTCTGAGTTCAAGGCCAGCCTGGTCTACAAAAGCAAGTAGGACAGCCAGCCAGGGCTGGTTATACTGAGAAACAACAACAACATAGCTGTAATAAGAAATCTGTAGAGGAGATAATAAGCACCCAAATCATAGACTGAAGGGAAGGGAGGGGAAACCTACAGGATAAACAGAAAACAACTAGAAAATACACCTATGTTTTAAATCCCACCATGTAAGTAACTACAATATATGTAAATGTCTGTAACATGCCAGCTAAAACATAAGAGATTTTCATATTAAAGAGTAATATAGGTGTACATGGTTCCTACCAAAAGCTCCATAAAACCTTAAGTATAAAGAAAGATGTGGGTTAAAGGTAAAAGGAAGGGATGAACTATTCTGCACTAGGCAGTGCAGTTCCAACTCCTCCCCTCTCCTCCTGTCCTCCCCCCTCCCCACCTCCTCCTCTCTCCTTTCCTTATTGAGTTGGCTAGCCTAGCTCCTGCAGAACTCCTGCTCCTGCCTCTGGGATGCCATGGCCTTTACCTTCCCCCCTGGCTGTCCCTTGTGTTCTCCTTGGTGTGTCCCTAGTTACTGACACAGTTGACACTATCTCCTGTCCTTGTTAGACACTGGATAGCTGTTACAAATAACCTGTTAAGAGTTCGAGGTTTTCTTATGCTTGTTTTGGGCCCATTTTGGGGGCGTTTTCCTTGTAGATTTGTGGTTCTTTTAAGATTTGGATATTGTCTGCTTCTTGCCTCTGCTGACTGTACTGGATTTTCTTGCTGGTATTCTTAGTGATGTTGACTGCAACCTTTTCTTTACTGTGGAAGTCTGTGGAAGGCTAGTGGGTCTGAGTGTGGTTAAGGCTGTCTTCAAAGAGGACTCTCAGTGGGGACTGTTGGCTCACGGGGAGGAAAGCTGATTGATCTAAGCATCTTTTTCTTGAGGGTTGGAGCTCTGCAAAGGGTGAGGTGCCTGTATCTGTCACCTTGTTGCGACTGAGCTGCTTAGCCTGGTGAGAGCATTCTTGCTGGTGGCTTCTGCCCTCGGATCCACACAGACAACTAGGGCCAGGCCTCATGTTCCACCCCTCGCCACAGCCCAGGGCTTTGACTGACGTTTTTCTTTGTAGGATAAAACCATTAGTCATTATTCTCGAGATGGAAGAGAGCTTCTTCCCTAATTTCCACACTGAATTAAGACAAAAACAATCTTTTTATTCAATAAGTTATTTAAAAAATTTAAAGATACAATTGGTAAAAATAAAAAATAATGTTTCATTCCAGTCTTTTACAGTTTAATCATATATATTAATATATATAATATGTTATCTTTAATTTTAGAGCAAAAGCAAATGTCACAAATAATTTATTTACTTAAGTTTGGTATTAGGATCCAGGAAGCCATCTGATTCACCAGTGTGTTTAGCTCCTCGGAAGAACTACACAGAAGTCTGTGGACAGTGCTCTGACTTCGTCACATTAACCCCCCAGGACTTCTTACATTACTGTGACTTATCTGTGATTTATTTTCTGCCTTATTTTTAAGGGAGGTTTCTTTTAAAAAATTTTATGTAGTTCATATAGAATCAGAGTAAATTTTTCTAAATACTTTGGGTTTTTAACTTGAAGTCTGATTTTTTTTGAGGCTATAAACTTGCCACTCTAAATGTGATAAAATTATTGTAAAAGTTTAATATCAAACTAACAGCATTTTTCCTTTAAGACAGGCTTAAAAGGGAGTTAGATCTTTATAAAGCAGAAGACATGGAAAGTGTCTGCAGAGCTCTCCAAACAGAAGTAGACCTTCTGGAGTCGGTAAGCCCCTGCTGCTCTCTTCCCTCTCTTCAGCGGCTGCGAAGCCAGGCTTTACAGGGCATTGCACCTCCGCAAAACCCCAAAGGAAGTGAGTGAAAGCAAAGTCAGGACATAAGCTGTAAGGTAGTATAAGGTGTTTTAAACCCCTGGAGGGGCAGCTCAGTGTCACCAAGGAAAGCGGGACAGTTTCGTGCTGAATGCTAACACATCCCACCTCCCATCCTTCCACTGAGGCAGTTCTGCTGGTGGAGGACAGCTGCACTGCCCTGGTGTCCAAGGCTTGATCACCTCAGCTTCTAGCAGGTGCTGACTACGTCGAATCCCGAGCTTCCTACTACAAACCTCCATGATCTCAGAGCTGTAGGTGTTCAGGTTCTGTGAGAGATCTGCCTGTAATGAAGTATAAATGAGTGCAGGATTTAATATAATGTATCTTAATGGCTTAGAGGGTGCTAAATACTCTAAGAAGTTGCTTGTTTAAACTGTTAGAATTATGTTTTGATTCATAATTTCTATAAGAACTTTGGAAAAGCTGAGTCAAATCCTCAGAATTATTGCTGTGCTAAATTTAGGTAAATGATCTCTTTAAGAAATGAGTTTGGGTTGGCCGTGTAGCTGAGTAGTTGTATACTCTTCTAGCATGTCTGAGACCCTAGTCTGAGAAGCAGTACATCAGAGTGCACTGTCTCTTACAGATGTGTGTGCATATCAGAATGCTATCTATCCCTTACAGATGTGTGTGTACATCAGAGTGCACTGTCTCTTACAGATGTGTGTGCATATCAGAATGCTATCTATCCCTTACAGATGTGTGTGTACATCAGAGTGCACTGTCTCTTACAGATGTGTGCTCACATCATAGTGCGCTGTCCCTTACAGATGTGTGTGCATATCAGAGTGCACTGTCTTTTACAGATGTGTTTGCGTATCAGAATGCTATCTATCCCTTACAGATGTGTGTGTACATCAGAGTGCGCTGTCCCTTACAGATGTGTGTGCATATCAGAATGCTATCTATCTCTTACAGATGTGTGTGTACATCAGAGTGCACTGTCTCTTAGAGATGTGTGTACATCAGAGTGCGCTGTCCCTTACAGATGTGTGCTCACATCAGAGTGTGCTGTCCCTTACTGACGTGTTCTGCATGTTTACTTTTTAGGCACTGGCACCAAAGGATCCTCAGGATGATAAGTCCTCCAGCCGATGACCGCCCACACGCGAACGTCACAAAGCAAACATGAGTGGAGCCTGTAGAGCAGATCTCCACGTGAGCATGAGGTTCAGGCGGTGCAGGAGAGTGATGGCTCTACTGTATGCCGACATAATATGTTTTTTCTTGTTACTTAAGAGCTCCTCGTGCAGTTTCTAAAGCTAGAGAAAGAAGAAGACACTGAACTCCCGGCTTCTTAAGCTGGTCTGTCCTTTCTGATCTGTCTGTCTCATTTTTTACTGTAGCTTACCTTAGGTCCTGTCAAACATATACAGAAAGAAGTGTTCAGGTTATTGATTCAATTTTGTTGGTGCCATTTCTGCCAGGGAAGAGTGCTTACTTTGATTTTATTCTTTTTCCAATCATCAAATGTCTGTCAGCTGCAATCATTTGAGGCCTTTCATTCCTGTGTGTGTCTACAGAGTTTCAAAGTCTGAAGTCCCTCCAGACATTCCCCTCTGGTTCCTATGCCTACCACCTGTCCTCCGAATGACAGCCTTGGTTGGGAGTAAGGAAGTTCTTCACTTGGGGAGGCACGGGATGTCCAACATGTGTACTCTCCACGAAGATCCGTCCTGCTCCCAGATCCAGTCAATTCACTAGGGTTGATCGGAGATGTTGGATTTTCACTAGTGTTTCACTAGGATTGGAACTGTTTAATCAGAGCCTAGACCAGGGTAGGTGGGAGGACAGCATGTCAGAATTGTTAAGTGTTGATGTTGGAGCCATGTTCCTTTGAATTTCTTTAGTGCCTCACATGATCAGTTCAGAAATGTCTCAAATCCATTTGGGTTAAAGTAGAGTGCCAAGGCTTTAATTTCAGAGAAAGTGTTACTTTGACACAACTATTTTTGTAACTGTTGTATATTCTTAGTTTTGAAAAAAATAGGAAACTTACCTTTGGGGGCCAAGACACTAGACTCTTTGGTCTGTGACTATTATATAATGTTAATGAGATATGTACAGGCTTCTTTCCACTCATAGCCATTTGTGTACATGGCTGGGTTTAGAGTGAAGCTCTGGTGTGGCCTATGGATGTCCTGCTGTGCACACATACAGAGTTGACTGCCACTTAAATGACTGTCATCTGTTAGCGTACCGTATGGAACTTTAGGTAGAAATTCAGAGACAGGAGCAGGAACAGTGTAAACTGAGCCTGGGAGGATTGAGGCTTGGTGTTTCTGCTATTTAAAATGAAATAAATAAAATTTAAGCCACTGTTCACACAGTCAAAGGTATATGTGCACTGTGAGACTGTCCACCGGGCAGGTTCTGTGAAGCGGAAGAGAAAGCAGCCAGCAGCAGCAGTGGATTAAGGCCGAGCTGCTCCCGCTGGCGTAGGTCTCCAGTTGTTGCTTTCCTCTCCTTTTCCATATTTGTAAGTCATAAAACTCTTGGAAGGAAAATTATCTGAAATTGTGTGTATATAAATATATCTCCGACTGAATTTAATTACTCAGGAAGTGAGACGGTGACTATAGAGAGAGGCAGTTTGTGAGCAAGTGAGTGTTAAATAAATTCATTAAATTGGTTGTGCGTTTAGTCATGAGCAAAGTGCCACCAACCCGTGTGCTCCCAGTGCCCTTTGCACGGCCTGCCATGCCACTGTGGGTCTTCGATGCCACCCTGCTACTTTCAAGAACCCATTTCTAATTTTTACCTCTCTATTGGAGTCTCTATGAGAATGTATAGCTTGTTACATATTCTCTTGTTGATTGACAGAGCTACTTGGCTAGAGAAAAAATTGCAGTAAAATCATAGGATGTGGATGGAGCATGCCTTAGTGGAGATTCCTTCCTCTTCTCAGAGCTTAGTGTTGAAAGGCAGGGAGATGCAAGAAGGAGAAAGGGCTTTACAGGTTGTGCGACCAGACATGGTGCCTCCTCGTTGTCTTGTTCAGAATGCATTTTCTTTGGTAAAAGATAAGGAACATTTGCCTGCCTGCCTGTCTTTTCTTGGAACTTGTAAAACTAGGATGAGATTTTAAAAGCCTAAAAGAAGGTTGAGGTCATTGTATTATAATCAGTTAGAACTAGGAAACAGAGTGAAGTGGGGTTGGTCCTTCGCTCTGCTAATAATGACCCATTGAGTCTCTTACCAGATGGGCATGCTGGGTGCTTGCAGATGGACAGACAGCACACACTGGCCAAGCATCTTCTCAGCTTTGACTGAGGACAAAGTCCTTTTCTATTTTGCACCGATCAGTCATAAATAACTATGTCACACTGTGATGAATAAATTGTTTATTTGCAGTCCAGAAACCAGTAGCAGTTCAGGGACATGATTAGCAATGAAGGAGACACTTTAGGCGTGGGCACGATAGGGTAAGGTGCTGTGTCTTAAATGTCTATTATAGTATAAAACTTGAACTGTGACGTTGGTCAGCATCCTAGCGAGCCTTTCAGCACTTGGAGTTGACCTACTTTAGGTTGGCTTCCATGCTCGCTTGTTCTTTAGGTTGGCTTCCATGCTCGCTTGTTCTTTAGGTCGGCTTCCATGCTTGCTTGTTCTTTAGGTCGGCTTCCATGCTCGCTTGTTCTTTAGGTCGGCTTCCATGCTCGCTTGTTCTGTCTCTCTTCTGTCTTTGCCTTTTGAAAAAGTTTAAGTTTGCCTCATAGAATCCAGTTCAGAACATTTTTCTGTCAAGGGGAATTTTTTTTTCAGGATGTGAACTAAAAGTGAAAAAATATTTCATGTTATTAGCCTGGAGCAGGGATTAAGTCTTAGAGGTTTGTGCCCCTTTTATCTTAATACAACAGGTATTGTTTTATTTTATTTTATTTTTAATGTAAGAATGGAGCAGAGTTATCTCTAAAAATGTGTGAGGTAGGAATGCATAGTTAGCTGACTTTATACTTTGTGAATATTGTATTTTAAAGTTAAGTGGTTTGTTTTGTTTGGCTTCATCTAAGAGTCAAATAATTATACTGGGGAGTCAGCTTCATTTTCTTATTTAATTCACTCAGGATATGAAATAGATAATACTGACACAACACTGACTAATGATCCATGAAGGATATTGTATTAGACTCCCTCCCCCATACAGGAGAAGCAAGATTTACTATTGTTTGTTAGTGGAGGCTCCTGTTTATTAACACGAGGACCACCTGCACAAGGTAGCACGTGTTACCAGAGCACACTTTCTTTGACTGGAGGAGGAAGGAGCACACATCAGAGACAGGCCGGCCTGGTGGTGGAGTGCGCCCCCAGCTGCTGCCTTGTAAAGTGCCGAACTGTCAGAAATTGAGTGCTTATTTAAACAACTGATTCTAATACATAGCAAATTTATCTTTTAAAAGCCTTTATAAAATCAACAGCACCAGAATTCAGATGTCGGGGAAAATAAAGAGCAAGTGAAATGTGAAATTAATAGCAATGACTGACATAGCAAGGAGCTGTTCTGAGACACAGGAAGTAGGAGAAATGCTTTTGTTTTTCTCCTTACAGCCAGAAGAACTCCACGCCTCTCATAATTCTAAGTTCATTATTTTCATACTTGTAATAAATTGCCATTCTAATTAGTTGGTAAATAAAATCTTGTTAAAATAAAACCCTCTTAATCTCCACCTAATAGATGCAAATACAACACTAATGAACACTTCTGGATCCAGCTTTGTGGATACTAAAGCCACCATTACATCGCCATTGTTGGCACAGTTTCTGTGGGTGTTGGATAACCCTATGGTGTGAGTTAGGGGGATGGGGCACAGGGCTAGTGTTGTAGAAATTCTAAATCCGGTGCCAGTCGAAGTTTGTAGAACATGGAGATTATATCCCTAAGACCATCTCTAACCAGGGGCGTCGGCGTGCGTTTGAGCGCATGAGTGCATAGCACGCGTGAGCCACGGGCTGGGAGGCAGGGTTGAGGTCAGGGTGACAGTCTAATGTCAGAGTGTGAAGTCACAAAGAGCTGTAATCGGCTCTTGATTTACACTTCAGTGGCTCAGAGTCCAGTGACAGCAGACCTCAAAGAGTATTGACTTTAAAACTTTGCTTGGAATTAAAAATCTACACAACAGCTATTGCCAGAGAAATTTCAAAATTATTTAAATTGGCCCTTGATTCTAGAAATCACAGAATTAGTCACCATCAGCAAACAGGAGTTTCAGCTGAGAATATCCTCTTATTGTCCTAGATAAGAAAGGGTCCTCGGTACAGAACAGGCTGGAATGCTGACTAGAAATTGACCTGAGACTCTCTTGAAAACAATACCTATCCATCCTTCTTTGTTAGACTTTTTACGGGTGTGTGTTTTAGCGTTTCCCTGTGGTCATTGATATATACTAAAGGATGGCAGTGTCGGTAAGGGAGGTCCTCATCCTTGACAGTTGCTAAAGCAGGAGTGGGCATACAGACTAAGATATGTTCCAGAAGGGACAGCATGCAGAAGAGTCAGCTGACCTAACTGAAGCGTTCTCGCTTAGTCCAGCTTCCCCACTTACACTCTTCCACCCCCCCTCCTCATTGCCTGCCCATCCTGGCTCCAGCCCCCCCCATCACCTTCCCATCCTGGCTCCAGCCCCCCACATCGCCTTCCCATCCTGGCTCCACCCCCCCCATTGCCTGCCCATCCTGGCTCCACCCCCCCATTGCCTGCCCATCCTGGCTCCAGCCCTCCCCCCATCGCCTGCCCATCCTGGCTTCAGCCCCCCCTCATCGCCTGCCCATCCTGGCTCCAGCCCTCCCCCAATCGCCTGCCCATCCTGGCTCCAACCCCCCCCCCCATCGCCTGCCCATCCTGGCTCCAGCCTGCCCCCCTCCTCTTTGCATACTCTTCTTCAACTTCATGGGCCTGCTCAGTGTTCTCCAAATTGAACCAACCTATTCTGGCCTCAGGGACACCTCATGAGCTGTTCTGTGCTCGGAGTGCTTCCCACCACCTATCCCGGTTGGCACCTGCTTCTGTCAGTCAAGTGTCAGATGAAGTATCAGTCCACAGGGATGGCTTCCTCAGAGAGCCTCATGTTGCTGTATACTTGCTATGGTTGACCAGGAAACGCCTGCTATAGACGCCTGCGCTCAGTGCTCGGAAGGTGGTGGACCGTAGCGGGTAAAGCCTTTCTGGAGAAAGCAGATCCGTGGGAGATGAGTACGAAGTTTAAACTTTGATCCTGTCTCTCTTCTGCCTCCTTCTTCCCTGATGTCCAGCCATACCTCAGACCCAAAGTGATGGAGCTGTAGAAACTGTAAAATAAATGGCCCCCCTCAAGTGGCCTCTCAGAAGCTATAACACAACGCCTTCACTTAACTCCCATCCTTTGTGTCCAGTCTTAATGGCTTTCTCATTTTTCTTTTCTTTTAATATGAAACTCTGAGTTTAATGAGGGCCACTGTCTTACACTCCATTTTCCCCTCAGGACCCAGCAGTGTCTGCCTGGCATATAGGGAATATTCAAACCAATATGTGTTGAAATATGATTTGAATTAGTTCTTATTTCATCCATATATATTAATATAAAATGATTCCCTAGTTAATTCGAGTTCATTCATTGATGATTTTCTTGGTTGAATTACTCTATCTTCTTATTTCTCGTTAATTCTGAACCTGTTTACTTCACTGGAAAACGGGCAGTGATAATCCTTGCTAATTCCAGAAACTCTCTATGTAGAACAGTCTATGAAATGAGCTAGGAGAAAATAATGATCCAACACCCCATCATGGAAGAAGTTTGTAAGCCTCTCAGTGGTCACTTAGAGCTCTCCATTATCAAGCTGTTGATTGGCAGATAATGGTTATGAACGCCTGCTTTCCACCAGCTGCTAGACTAGAAAGTGAACATCGCATGCTGCTTGCGAGCTATGAATGTGCACTCGAGTCCCTTAAAAGTATTGTTTCTCTGTGGTAATAGAAATTTCAAAATGTATTTGCTTCTGTGGGTTGGTTCAGTCTTTTCTGATCTGCAATACAGTTTAAACAATTGTGTTTTCAAGTTAGCACCATATTTAGAAAAATATGAGCGCCACCTGCTGGATTTCTCTAGTACCACATTAAGCAGAATGGTTCAACAAATTTGGTGGGATTGGTTTCGGGGCTCAAGTTTGGGCAAGACAAGCCTTGTGAAAGAATGGCTCCGGAGGAGTGACGGTTTCTGCCTGTAACCCTGGCTTTCTGCAGTTGGGGCAGAAGGAGCTGGGGCTCAGGGTTAACTGGGGCGACATAGTGGAAGCCCTGTCTCTAACAAGACGAAACAACACAAAACAGCCTTTTCTTCTTTCCTTTCCACTACAATTTTTTCCAAATGTAAACTTTGTATCTCTAGGTAATTTATACTTTCCCAACATTACACAAATTTCAGTATATCTAACACTATTTTTAAAATTAATACAACATACTTTTTCCACCTTTGCTAACCTCAGAGGAGCTTAATTAATAATTTTTCCTCAGTTTTAGCTGACGGCATTCTCTCATTTGGTGTTTGTTATGAGTTCTCAAACATTTCTTTTTTTTTTTTTTTTTAGATTTATTTTTATTGTTATATCTAAGTACACTGTAGCTGTCTTCAGACACACCAGAAGAGGGCGTCAGATTTCATTACAGATGGTTGTGAGCCACCATGTGGTTGCTGGGATTCGAACTCAGGACCTTTAGAAGAGCAGTCAGTGCTCTTAACCGCTGAGCCATCTCTCCAGCCCCTCAAACATTTCTTCATGAATTTTTGACTCATCAAATACAGCCACTCTGTGCAGGGTCTGTGATGGCTGTGGCATGTCCCTGTTGAGATGACTTTGGACAGTGTTGACCAAACAGTGGCTGCCCATCATTGGGTTGGGGGAAGTGTGCTCTGTTGACCTTGTTGGAGCTCCCCGTTGAGTGGTGATGCTCTGGAGGTTGTGGGAACCTCAGGAGACAGGACAAAGCTGGCAGCTACCAGTCATTACAGGCTCTTGCTATTTTCACTTATTTTCTAGTACTGTGATAAAGCCCTAGCCAAGGCCACTGGGGAAGGAAGGGTCCACTTGGCTTACAACCTGTGTTCACCAGAGAGGGATACCAAGCCAAGAAGATCCAGGACGCTTGAGAAACCAACCTATTGGTTCAAATGTTGACTGCTTTGATTTAGGAGATATAGACAGGGTAAGGTCTTTGTACCTCAGAAAGATTTTCTGTTGAAACCTCCCGGGAGTTACACACGAGCCGGTTCTCTATGGACAGAGAGCTGGGAAAGTGAAACGATGGGGGACAAGAGAAAGAAACACAGACACATTAATGCATGGCTGTACAAAGTCTCTCTTTACTTGGGGGTAAAGGCGGCAATATAAGCTTTGGGGGCGGGGACCCTCTGGACAGAGTTGCCAGCCTGGTCAGCGGGGCTTCGGCTCCACTGTTCCTCGGAGGATGTAGATCCCACAGCTCTGCTCCTTGAAGAACAATGGGTGTCATCTTGGCTTGGCCAGGTTGGGGAGGTGTGGGTCCCTGAGGTCTGGAAGCTCCCGCTGCTCTGTGGGAGAAGATGCAGGCAGTTGAGCTGGTCAGCTGCTTCTCACAGGCTGGGAGAACAATGTTTCTGTCAGGCGACATGGCTCTCTACCTATGACTCTCTACATTTTGTCATGTAAATTCCCTTGATGAGAAATCTATCTGGTGACTTACTATGTATCTATAATAATCTTCAATGAACTTTTTCTTACACAGATTCATGGAACTATTAAATGTATCCTAATAGCACTTAATAAGTATATGTTGAAGCTTTTCTGGTAGGTGCTGTATGAGTTTCTAAGTGGTTCAACCCATAACAAGCTTAAAATCAAATAAGATATATTACACTACAAAAGCAGTTTGGACTTTTGAGTTCAGAGTCAATGCATTCATTTGCGTTCACTTTAACTCAAATTGATCTTGTGTTAGCAGCCACTGAGGCAACCACAGCCCTGTTCTGACTCCGCCTTTGCTCTCTGGCCTTGGCTTGTAACTCCGCTGAGTCCATTTTCTATTGGTAACAAACACATAAGACAATATCCATTTTGTTGGGTTATATAGATTCCCTGGGACAGTGTACAGAAAGGCTGCCACATAGTCCTGATAGTCTATGCTCAGTTGTCAATCATCCTCATTTGGTTGTTCAGTAGAGAACGGCATAGAATGCTATAGTTAGGATAACAGGCTGTGGGATTTTCTTTTAGACAGGTCTCCCTGTGTGGTTCTGGCCGGCCTTCAGCTCACAGAGATCTACCTGCCTCTGTGTCCTGAGTGCTGTGATCAAAGGTGTGCACTACCATACCCAGCCTGGCGCTGACATTCTTTACAAATGAAACGAACTCACTGATTGCCCCATGACCCTAGTGACCAGGAAGGTTAATGTTGTGAACAACTTCCCCCTGCAGAGGTAATTGGTGTCTTTCCCCAAGCCTGAAACAACAGAATTGACCGACACGGGCCTGGGCAATGACCAGGTTTTCTTTCTAGAAAATCCTATTTGTTTTATCTTCTGAGATGTAGGATCTGGGCACAGGGGTTTTGAATACTAATGACTAAATGTCAGTTGGAAGGTGGGTAGATGCAATTAAAATTTTACCTCCACTCCTTCCCCCAGATTCCACTAGCTTGAGAGTAAATAAAGTATTTTAACGACCTAAGGAGTCAGGGAAGACTGAGGACATCCTGTACAAGGCGAGATCCTAACCATAGACAGATTATTAAACATCTTCAGGAGAGAAGATGGTGCTCGGTGGTTGGCAGCTGGGAGGCAGCTGGCTTAGCAAACTGGGGCGTGTCCCCAGGTCAGAATCATCCACATCCCCAGGATAAAGCAGTGAGGTCTCTGCAGCCTCCTTTCAAAATAAAGAGTCAGCATTCACAGGGTAGACCTTTTAAACATCACCAGCCTGAGAGGAGGACAGCCACTTGTAGGACAATGGAATAAGACATTTGTTGCTAGACAGCACAGTAGAGCTGACCATGGTGACAGCGGGTACAGGTGAGTCGTCCTCGAGGGCAGGAGGGTGAGAGAGCCGGTCCCACCATTTGTCTGCCCTGTGGTGATGTGTACAAGGGAGAGATGCCCACCCCACTCTCCTCACCCCTTGCCACCTGTGGCAGGCGGGAGCCGTGCCCCGTGTGCATTCACACATGCAGACAAAGCACTCATGCGCATAACTAAATGTAAACAATTTAAAATACATTTTAAAATGTACTCTCACAAGGGGCTGGGCTAGGTATCATTTACCTGTAAGGATGAAGCACGACGTGTGAGTTCTTGAGCTTGAGGAGATAAACAAAAGCCACTTCTCATCCCAGAGCTACAGGCTACACTCAGCCTGACCAAGAATGTTGCTTATAAGAGAAAGGTGGCCAGAAAAACGCGACTGTCGACAGAGAAGCTTATGTGGATTCATTAAGAAGCAGAACGGGGCCTTTGTGGACAGGCTGCCCCAGCAGAGAGACGAGGCCTGCTGAGGAGACAGGATGCAGTTGTGTGGAACTGCTGATGCAGAGGAGGATTCTGCCCTAGTGTGTGACACTCGAACACCACACAGACTACACCAATCGTTGACTGTAAATTCTGAACAGGAATTGTTTTCTGGTGCTTGTGAAGAATGACATCAATTGCCTTAAGGGTTCTGATAGATTAAAATGGACTTGATAATGGACTCCTGTATTGTTGCCTTCTGAATCTCCCTATCCAGTTCTGAATAAAATCCAGACCCTTCCTTGAACTGGACAGAGCACTCCCTTACAATGTACTGTGGTTCCGTGGCCATTTGCAAGATGAAGGAGCTGTCTTCCCCCGTTTTCTGTCACTTTAACAAATACCCAGGAAACCAGATCTGCGGGTAGGAGATTTTAATCCAGGACTGCATCGGATGGACCTGACGTTTGGCTTCTTCAGGGCAGGCTGTCCTGGGAGCAGCTCTAGCCTTGGTAAAACCATTCCCCTCAGGGCCTTCTGTGAGAAAGAATGGGACAACAAAACAAAGTAGGCAGGGGCTGGGCCTGCATCCCCTTCAGGGCACATCTCCTGGGACTGGAAGATATCTGACTAGGCCCTCTTTAGAAGTTCTCCTGGGTCTCAGTAGGACCACTCTGGAAAAACAAGAAAGCAATAACTAAGAGCCCGCAGTATGTCACTTCCTATGGAAATAATCAGTATGCCTCAAGCCTTAGGTACACAGGGACAATGCTATTTTGTAAATGAATTGAGAAACTAAACTAAAAAAGAAAAAGTTAAGAAGAACCCAACAAAGAAACTCATTCTGGTAACCCCAGTATCTGAAGGAGTTGAGATGGGGAATATACAGGCAAAAGAAGGAGAAAAGAGGGAGAGAAAACAGAAAAGCCTCTCTCTCAGGCTGCCTTCGAGGTAGAAAGCCACACACAGACTAGACTGCCTTCTCTCTGTCTCCCAGGAGGAGAGAAGATGTGTACAAGGGGAAAGAGTCCACAGGACTCAAAAGGGCAGCTTCGTATGGCTGTGAGACCACGCACCAGCCCCAAAACAAGCTCAAACCAGACCAAATCCAGACGTGGAAAGAAGAAGCAGAGAGAAAGACCCACCTCTATCCAGGTGGTTGTGTGCCCCCGGTAGGTTGAACATTCCAGTGGAGGCCACACGTTCAGGAACCCTGCCTGGGCAGCACACACTGGGCCTCATGGGTGATTGACAAAGAAAAAGAGGACATAAGAGCGTGTAAGCAGGACGGGGTTTGTTGTGGGATGAGTTCTGGGAGAGGTGGAGTTGAGAAAAAGACACTGTATAAAATTCTCAAAGATTAACCGCAAAAAAGACTAACACGAACAACACCCCAATATTTCAGTTAGCATACAAGGTACTTTATGTGACATTTTCATGTGTGTAAATCATTGTACATAACCTCTCGTCACCCCCAAAGAGTTCCTTTTGTGCTTCATGTCATACATACACCTGCACATGCGCACGTACATACATTGTATATACGCTTTAGACATTTAAAAAAATCCAGATTCCCCATGAGATTTGCCTTTCTGAGTCCTGTCTCTCACTTTACATGATCTCTCGTTCCATCCATTTTCAAACCAATAACAATTTTATTTTACTTTTTTGGGGGGGTGGGGGGTGGGGGGGGCTCATGTAACCCAGGGTACTCCGAAGTTAAATGTAGCTGAGAGTAACCTCCAACTCTTCAGCCTGTATCTCATTAACACTGAATAAAACTCCATTGTGCATTTATACTGCCTTGTCTTTATCCATCCCTCTGATGATGGGCATTTGGACCGTCTCCCTGTCTTGGCTATTGTGAACAAGTGAATGAGCCAGTATCTCTGGGGGGAAAAGCCTAGCAGTAAGTGCTTGGTAGTTGTTGAACAATTGAGCAAACTGCTTTGTTATAATCCAGGCGAGAGAGTGCTTGCAGGTAAAGGGAATTAGAAAGTGACCTTCAAGGCTAGGTAAGAACTTGATAGGTAAGAACTTCATGAGGGCCAGAATTGCATTTTAGTATTAATTACTTTAATTTTATTAAAAGTCAGCTTCATTAGAACAGTTAGATCTAATGTTTTCTTAACAGCAAAAGTAAGAAAGAAGCAGCTGTCCAGGGTAGGGAGGGGGTGGAAGCGGGTTCTCAAAAACCAGAGGCACAGGAATGTGAAACGCTTTCTTTACTAAAGGACTGGAGTTGTATGGACACATGAATGCTCATAGCATCAACATGTAATCATCCCAGGACAGAAGAAAAGGCAGGAGACCCATGCACTGAATGTCAACAGTCAGACTCTAACAGTCACCTGATTCTAATACAACAAAGACATTCAACAGGTGCACACAAAGTTAGGAAAATATATCTGTATTAAGTGATAAGTGAAGTACAACATTAATATAGAGGATGTAAAATATTAATAAAAAGTAGATAATACAAAGTGGTTGGGATATTAATAATTAAGAGAAAAGACACAAAAGCTAATATTCATATGAAAAGATGCACAAACTCATTTATAATTTAAAAATGCTAGTAAAACCAAGCATACTTTTTCAAAAAAATTGGCAAAAATTTAAGTAAAAACATCGGGTCAGAAATGGGCATGCCCTATCTACCATCATTTAAAATTTATAGTTTATACCCTAACAGTCTCTACTAGATCCTAGCTTGGTGGTTTGAATGTTTATGCACAAGAACGTAACAATATTTGTCATCTCAAATAACCAAAATGGCCGGTCAACATGCAGAAGAATGCAAATTGACCCATTCTTATCTCCTTGCACTAAGCTCAATTCCAAGTGGATCAAGGACCTCCACATAAAACCAGACACACTGAAACTAATAGAAAGGAAACTAGGGAAGAACCTTGAACATATGGGCACAGGGGAGAATTTCCTGAACAGAACTCCAATAGCTTATGCTCTAAGATCAAGAATTGACAAATGGGACCTCATTAAACTACAAAGTTTTGCAAGGCAAAAGACACCGTCAAAAAGACAAAGCGGCAACCAACTAACTGGGAAATGATCTTTACCAACCCTACATCCGACAGAGGGCTAATATCCAATATATACAAAGAACTCAAGAAGTTAAACTCCAGAGAGGCAAGTAACCCTATTAAAAAATGGGGTACAGAGCTAAACAAAGAGTTCTCACCTGAAGAATATCTAATGGCTGAGAAGCACCTAAAGAGATGTTCATCATCCTTAGCCATTAGGGAAATGCAAATCAAAACAACCCTGAGATTCCATCTCACACCAGTCAGAATGGCTAAGATCAAAAACACAAGAGACAGCAGTTGTTGGCGAGGATGTGGAGAAAGAGGAACACTCCTCCACTGCTGGTGGGATTGCAAGCTGATACAACCACTCTGGAAAGCAGTCTGGCGGTTCCTCAGAAAACTGGGCATGACACTCGCGGAGGATCCGGCTATACCACTCCTGGGCATATACCCAGAGGCTTTACCTGTATGCAATAAGGACACATGCTCCACTATGTTCATAGCAGCCTTATTTATAATAGCCAGAAGCTGGAAAGAACCCAGATGTCCCTCAATGGAGGAATGGATTCAGAAGATGTGGTATATTTACACAATGGAATACTACTCTGCAATTAAAAACAATGAATTCACGAAATTCCTAGGCAAATGGTCAGAACTTGAAAATATCATCCTTTGTGAGGTAACCCAATCACAAAAGAACACACATGGTATGCAGTCACTGATAAGGGGATATTAACCCAGAATCTCGGAATACCCTAGACACAATGCGCATATCAATAGATTTCCAAGAAGATGGAAGGAGAGACCCCTGGTCCTGGAAAGACTGGATGTAGGGGAATGCCAGGACAGAGAAGCGAGAGGGGGTTGAATGGGGAAAAGAGGGAGGGAAGGGGGCTTATGGGACTTTCGGGGAGGGAGGAAACGGGAAAGGAGAAATGATTTTGAATGTAAATAAAAATATAAAAAATAAAAAAAAAAAACCAAAATGGCCACATTTTAGAACCAGTGGCACAGTGTGTGACCATTTAGAATAGAGGAATATCTGTTATCAGTTTTATGGAATGTCCATGATATATTCTGAGAAAACAACTTAGAAATTGTATTGACATTATGGATAACAGTGGCATCTTAAAACCTTGGATGTACAGCTTGCATATGTGCTTGTGTGCTATGTGCATGCATAGATGGTGATATGTTTTGCCAGTTTGTTATTGGTGTGTGAGAGATCATCACAGAGTTAGTGACTTAAAGGATATTACAGTTCTGGAAGTCAGAAGACATGAAGCCAGGTGCCGTGGCTTGTACCTGTAACCCTAGCAGGAGGCATCTGCGTACACCTGGACTACATAAGAGAGACTCCATCTTAACCAAAAGGATAGATCTCAATCTGGGTATGGAGGTACACATATTTACCCCCACACTCAGGAGGCAGGGGTAAATGAATCTCAGTGAGTTCAAGGCCAGACAGAGCTACATAGTGAGACACACTGTCTCAAAAAAGAAAGGAAAGAAAAGGTCATATGTGATGCGTATTCAATGTGGCATGTCTGTGTTTCCTCTAAAACTTTAGGTTTTCCTTACCTACCAGCCTCTAGATACCTTCGTATTCCTTAACTTGTGACCTTTTTCTCCATCCTCCGAGCTTCCCGTGTCAGAGCTCTTGGTGTCAGGCAGAATCTGCCTGTATTTTCCTCTCCTGACAGACACAGAAGACTCTAACTCCTAAATGCACAGTGCAATGTGTATGTAAAGTAACATCTCCAGACTGGTCAAGTGAGACATCTTTCTCTTGCAGAACAAATAATAATCAGAACCAATAGGGCCATGCCTTAGCAAGACTAGATATTCCCAGCAGAAATAAAAAGATCTCTAGCTCCCTTTATATACAAAATTAGATTCTAAATGAAAAACAAGCAAACAAAAAACCTGGATGTGAGACCTGAAACCATTAAACTACTAGAAGGACAGACAACACTGTAGACAGCTATTTTTTTTTATAGTACCCAAAGTCACAGACAATAAGAGCAGACAAAGGGATTATTACAATAAAGAGTGAAAAACCAGAATAATGGGAGAAAGCATTTGCAGACTGTCCATCCAACAAGGAGTCTATATCCAGAATATATAAGCATCTATCAATACTCAATAGCAAAATAATAAACATTTAGATACCAGGTTAATGATCTAGATTGACTTTGTCAAAGATGCACAAGTGACCAACAAATCTATGAGAAAAATGATCAGCAAGAGTAATAACCTAAGAAGTGAAGGTACCACATCATCCAGCCATTCACATCACCCAGCCATTCACATCACCCAGCCATTCACATCACCCAGCCAGAATGGCTGTAGAAAAAAGACAAAAACTTCAAGGTGTCTGGGACAAGGTCAATGTGTAGGCAGAGAGAAACGCATAACCCTGGAAATAAATCCATGTAACACCTCAAAGCGCAATATGGCGGGTCCTCAACATGCTACGATTAGAATGTCACAAGAGTCAGCACCAGCAACTCTATCCAGTGGGTAGAGACCCACAGGGAAGGAAAGCTATTAAACCAGGGAAATCGGCCACACCTACAAAGATAAATGTTGCACATTCTTGCTGGTATTTAGAAACCAGAAAAGTTGATTTCATAGAGGCGTGTAGCTGTGCCTAGTAGAAGTTAGGCAGCACAGCACCTGGAGAGGTGGCTCTGTGAGCTGTGCTGGTGTCCCCCAGAGGACTAGGGGTTGGTTCTTAGTGCCCTTATCAAGTGGTTCACAGTTATCTCTTCACACCAGCTCTGGGCAACCTGATGCCCTCTTCTGGCTTCCATAGGTACATGCACACACATGTGCTTATGTACACACACAAACACACCCAAATACTTCCTAAGTAAAAATAAAGTAAATATAAAGAAGTATAGCACGGCAGGGGGAGTAGAGTGGCTCATGCTGTGGTTCTAAGCACGTGACTTTAGTTCCCAGCTTAGATGTTTCATAAAGAACTGAATGAGGGGAGTACAAAGGTTCCCGACTCACAAAGGGTAAGGAAGGAGACGAAATGTCAGTTTCTATGGTGTGAGCTTTCTATGCTGTATGCTTGCATCAGATCATCATGTTGTACCCTGTGTGTTGTAAGTCCACGATGATAAGGGCATTATAATTGTTCAGGTAGCTATTAGCTTTGGTTTGCTTACTTAAAACAGAATATTTGGGACCAGAGAATGCTATAGGACCAGAGAATGCCTCAGGAACAGAGAACAGGTCGAGCTCCCATTCCCCCTTTGCTACATGCTACCACATGGAACCTCACAGAGCCAGACAGAGCTGAGAACCCCGCCTTTCAGTTCAGCACAGCTTTGCCAACAGTGCATCTGTTTATTTTATGGTCACTTCCTCCTACCTTCCTCTCTCTCCTCTCTCTCTCTCTCTCTCTCTCTCTCTCTCTCTCTCTCTCTCTCTCTCACACACACACACACACACACACACACACACACACACACACACACACACACACACACACACCCCTTGCGATGGTTTTGCTTCTTTGTATGTTGTTCACTTTGGACACATCTCATATGCTCCCACTCTATTCTCTATACTTTTCTATTTCTTTTTTCCTCATCTCTTCTTCCTTTTACCTCTTAATTATAATATTCCATGTCAACAATCTCCATTGTTAACTGTCTAAAGACAATTCCACGTCTTTAGAGAGTTAACAATCTCTAAAATCTGTAGACCTCCATAATCTCAAAACTTTGGCCTCATAGCCTCTTTATTCACTCCCCCTTCAAAACCAATCTACTGCCCCAGTGTAGAGGAATGCTAGGATGGTGAGGCAGGAGTGGGTGGGTGGGTGGGGGAGCACCCTCATAGAAGTAGGGTAAGGGGGGGATGGGATAGGGGGCTTGCAGAGGAGAAACTGAGAAAGGGGATAACATTTGAAATGTAAACAAATAAAATATCCAACTTAAAAAAAAACCAATTTACTACTAATCTTTATCTTTATCCACCCCACTCCCCACTCCCTGCACTGATCTAATCCTTTGAAATCCAAGTCTCCTCCATGCCATCCTTGCTTTTGAAGTGCAAGGAGCCACCACTATTGATTAGCTAGTGTGCCCACTGCATAGTGGTAATGGCATTCAGCTGTGCTCAGTCTTGCACTTAATAACCTACTGAGGAGGGAACAATACACAGCTTATACCAGACAGCCAGAGCCCTTGGTGTGAGGAATTATCACACCCAACACTACTATACCCAATTCAACTGAATGTTGAAAATACTTGAACTGAAAAAAAATTATAGCTTATTAAAATCAGGCTAGGCAAAGAAGTAACAGAAGATGCAAAAGTCCCAACACAACAGCACAAGAAACGTGAAGATCCAAGGCGATGCACTGCTTCAAACTAAAGCGGTGGCATCTAGCAAGATATGACAGGAGAGCTGCCACCATGGAATGTCAGCAGCATGGCTGCCCAGACAACACCTGTCGACGCGCTTGGATGGGGGAAATCTCACAGGGCCTTATCCCTAGAAGAAAGCTACAGTAAGTTAACACTTGGTGTGTGTGTGTGTGTGTGTGTGTGTGTGTGTGTGTGTGTGAGAGAGAGAGAGAGAGAGAGAGAGAGAGAACACTCATCTTTCCCAGGGATGAGCACCCCCCCAAGAGGTTATGAACTAGTGAATGATCAACCTTGAAATCATATACATACAAGCAACACTAAACAGACTTAGCAGACTGTATATATATATATATATATATTCATTCACATATATAGAGAATAATAATAAAGAAAAAGAAGCCCTTGGATCGGAAGAGTAGGGGGGGGGTTAAGTTGGTCTATGGAAATTTATAACTAACCACTTATATGGAAGTTAGTTGAAGGAGATTTCTTTCTTTTCTTTTTTTTTTTTTTAGATTTATTTATTTATTATATGTAAGCACACTGTAGCTGTCTTCAGACACTCCAGAAGAGGGCGTCAGATCTCTTTACAGATGGTTGTGAGTCACCATGTGGTTGCTGGGATTTGAACTCAGGACCTTCGGAAGAGCAGTCAGTGCTCCTAACCACTGAGCCATCTCTCCAGCACCAGTTGAAGGATTTCTTACAGACTAGAAAAAACAACCCATCCATGGGGCAGATTACATGAAAGGATAAATCATGACAGAATAACACAAAGTAAGAGGAGAAAGAGAGAGAGAGAAAGAGAGAGTGAGAGAGAGAGAACCCAAACACTGGAAAACCAACAACATGGCAGGAATCATTTCACAACTTTCAGTGTTAGCTCTTAAAGATTAATGGTCTCAATTCTCTAATCAAAAGACACAGACTAATAGATTGGATCAAAAGGCAGGGACATCTATTTGTGGCCTCTTAATAAATGACAAAAGTCAGACACTGTCTTGTGGTGAAAGGATGGAAAAGGTATTCTAAACCAATGGACGCAGAAGCACACGAATTCCAGTATGAGACAAAGCCAATGGACATAGGAGCACACAGATTCTAGTATGAGACAAAGCCAATGGAAGTAAGAGCACATGGATTCCAGTATGAGACAAAATAGACTTCACAGAGGGATAAGTGAGAAAAGATGAAGATGGCTACTTCATACTGGTTCAGGGAACAGTCATCAAGAGACATTAATATTCTAGGTATATGCTCCCAACACAGGTACATCCAATTTCATTAAAAAGAACTCCTAAAGATAAACTCACAAGCCTCGTACAACAGTAGTGGGTGACTGCAATACCCGACTACCACTGATTGACAGGACATCCCAACAAAAAACAAACAGAACTGGTGGAATTAAATGACATCCCACATCGAGTGGATTTTTTAATTGAACATTTTAATCATTTTTAAGTACAGTATATTTACATCGTTGTGCAGCTGTAATTGGTAAATAGTAATTTAGTAAGTGAATTACCAAACTGGACGGCTAGTCTGTTTTCTTTAATGAAAATCCTGCTGATTTCCATAGCAACAGCACCATTTTACATTCCTACCAGCACTTTCCATTTTCACCAACACTTGCTATCTTCTGTTTTTGCAAACAGCCATCACAATCGTTGTGCTCAGTAGGTTTTGTCAAATACAAACATTTGACCACAGTGTCCTTGAACAGCGGTCACCGTTGCCCTTCTGCCTCTCCAGTCATTTTCTGATCCCGCAGCACCAAGCCTTAGGTCTCTTTAACTGCTTGTTTTGTTCCATATCATCTTTGTGCCACATCACAATGTCTTTTTCCTTTTAAGATTATTTTTAATTATTTGTGTGAGTGCAGGTGCCCATGGAGGCTGGAGGCAACAGATCCCCTTGGATCTGGAGGTGCAGAGGGTTGTGAGACGCTCAGTGTGGGTGCTGGGAATTGAACTCAGGTCCTCTGTGAGAGCAGTACATGCTTTTAACTGGGTGCTGTCTCTCCAGCCCCCTCCACAGTCTCTTGCCTACAGGAAAGTTAGGTAGTAAGTCTTGATATTAGGCAGTGGGACTCTGCCAATTCAACCTCTTTGTCAGGATTGCTTTGCTTTTCTGGATCTTTGTGGTTCCTTTTAAAATTTAAAATCACTCATCTTAGCATCTGAGAGGGGATTTCACTGAGTCCATATACTAAGTTGGGCCACTTAGTATATGGAGACCACTGGTTCCTAAACACTCTTTGACTCACGGATATGATGGCTTCCTCTCTTCTTAGCTGCCTAGAATTAAGTAGCATTTCAGGCTTTTCTTGTATATTTTGTAAGATACATCTGAGATATTTTTTTAAAGTATTTTATATCTTTTTTTTCTTTTTTTTTAAATTTTATTTTCTAAGGTTTTTTTTTATTTACACTCAAAATCATTTCCCCTTTCCCGTTTCCTCCCTCCCCGAAAGTCCCATAAGCCCCCTTCCCTCCCTCTTTTCCCCATTCAACCCCCTCTCGCTTCTCTGTCCTGGCATTCCCCTACATCCAGTTTTTCCAGGACCAGGGGTCTCTCCTTCCATCTTCTTAGAAATCTATTGATATGCGAATTGTGTCTAGGGTATTCCGAGATTCTGGGTTAATATCCCCTTATCAGTGACTGCATACCATGTGTGTTCTTTTGTGAACTAAGGATGATATTTTCAAGTTCTGACCATTTGCCTAGGAATTTCATGAATTCATTGTTTTTAATTGCAGAGTAGTATTCCATTGTGTAAATATACCACATCTTCTGAATCCATTCCTCCGTTGAGGGACATCTGGGTTCTTTCCAGCTTCTGGCTATTATAAATAAGGCTGCTATGAACATAGTGGAGCATGTGTCCTTATTGCATGCAGGTAAAGCCTCTCCACACCAGTCCACACCATCTCACACCAGTCAGAATGGCTAAGATCAAAAACACAAGAGACAGCAGTTGTTGGCGAGGATGTGGAGAAAGAGGAACACTCCTCCACTGCTGGTGGAATTGCAAGCTGATACAACCACTCTGGAAAGCAGTCTGGCGGTTCCTCAGAAAACTGGGCATGACACTCCCGGAGGATCCGGCTATACCACTCCTGGGCATATACCCAGAGGCTTTACCTGCAGGCAATAAGGACACATGCTCCACTATGTTCATATTTTATACCTTTTAACTTAGTATCTCTTTAAACTTCATTATGTAATTGCTCACTGCTAGTATAAATGTAATTTGTAACATTGTTGTGTATCTTGCTGAGTTTACATCTTAGTTCTACTAAGTTCTAAGGGTCTATACGATTTTTTACAAACTAGCGTCTGTAAACATTTTTTTCAATTTAGATGCCTTTTTTTCCTTTTTGTCTTATTGCACGCTGTGTAATACAAAATAATGAGCGAATGTGAGCTCAGACATCCTCACCCTGTTTCTGTCCTATAGGAAAAGAATTTAATGTTTTGTTATTAAGTGTAATGCTGGCTGTAGCTTGCTCTGTAGTGCCCTTTATCAGACTGAGAAAGCTCCAGGCTCTTCCCTGTGTGGTCTATATTAGCATTCTACTGATGTGTATCCTGCCTCTGACTGGTGGTCAACAAGACACTAGGTTCTCCCAAGTAGTAACCAGGATCTACCCCACCTAACTTCCAAGGCCAGGACATTCAGGGTCAAGTGAGAGTAGTAGATCAGACACTCATCTACACAATAAAGCAGAAACAGAACATAAGAAAACCCCAGTGCCAAAGCCCTCACTCTCTACAGTAATTCTAATCTAGAGTTAAGCCCTTCGTGGCTTTGGTACCCTGAGTTTGTTGGGGTAAACACTTTTCATTTGATCAGTCCAGAGCAGAACCACTTGTCTTTCCTAGAGAGACTTTTAGGATGGGATGTGACAGGTGAGCCTGTGGAGTGCTGGGGTCACTGACAGTGGCCAATGTGATGACTTTGAGTGAGTGGCCGATGGAGACAATCAGATGAGTAACTCAGATAATCTCTGACTTCACAAACTGCCCATTATTAACTAAAACAAGCTGTTTGCTCTCTTGGGCTCATCTCAGAAGCTGCTTTGTCCAGCAATCTATCTGTCAGCTGTGAGCAACTACATGTATGACTGTTCCATGAATGTGTGTGCCCGTGGCTCAGGGCCAGAGACAGTGGTTTTACCTTCCACATCTTTGGATTGCATTCTTGTGAGCCATTGTGGAAATCAGGAGGTGTGCATGACACTGGTGGATTTCTGTCAGCTTACTATTTTATTTTATTTTATTTTATTTTCTGTAACTCTTGAATAGCGGGGAGGGCTGAACGCTGTCCTTGCCTGATCCTTCTCCTCTATAACCTTGCTGTGTAAGATAGCTGATTCCTTGTGAGTAAAGCTGAACTCCTTTTGACGACTCCTATTCATCCAATCACAGCCCTGCTGCTTATCAAGTTCAGCTGTTCTCACTAAACCTCTCACTACTGCTTCTCTCTGTGCACAAGCAACAAACAAACACATTCTTCCATTAGGCCAGAAAGCAGCTTAGAATGTACACGCGTCGTAGATGTCATGTAGACCTAATGATTTATTTAATAGCATAAGTTCCAAAGCTGCCCCCCTGTCTGGTTTGCTTCTGATGTTCTCTGAACCATCCCTAGCCATCTTGAATCTCATACTGGTCAGTGCTCTGACCCTGAGAGAAAGACTGTACTGTTGACTGATGCCCATGGGCTAGTACACTGCTGCTTGGTCATGGAGAGCTACCTCCATGTTCCTCTGCCCTGAGGTCCACATATAAGGAAGACATTCTTATAGTCAGACAAAATGGATCTTCACATCCAGCCCTGTATGTTGTGTTACTAAATCCTCACCATAAGGGCAGGCAACTCCCAGAGTAGCAGTTGCATTCTCTGAGGATGCACTCACCGAGGATGAGGATGCACTCACTGATGGTGAGGGTGCACTCTGAGGATACACTCACTGAGGATGAGGATGCACTCTCTGAGGATGCACTCACCGAGGATGAGGAAGCACTCTCTGAAGATGAGGATGCACTCACCGAGGATGAGGGTGCACTCACTGGGGATTCACTAGCTGTATCCTTGAACTACAGATGAAGCTTTAGATGACCATAGCTGGAGTCAGATTCACTTTCCTTACTTCTGAAGCACACATTTCCTGTTTTCTGCCAACTGGGCAATAGGTTTCTTTTTTTTTTCTTTTTTTTTTGGTGCCTAAACCCGGGAATGAACCAAGGCAATAGGTTTCTGTTGCTATAATAGTGAATGACAGTAGCATGTGTATATATGTTTCATATACATATTCATATACATATACATGTTTTATGATTGTGAGGCTTGTTTGTGATTCGACTGCATGTTATGTTGGCTGAATTCAAGCTGGAAAGTTTAATTGGTGCTGCAATTTGGCTTTTAAGTGGTCCCAGAGGTCTAGATGGGAATGCTTTGGTCATCAGGGAGGCATTATTGAGCAGATATAGGACCACTGGGAAGTGAAGCCCAGTGGGAAATCTTTGGGTCATTGGGGAACTGTGGGGCCTTCTTTCTGTCTTGGTTTTACTTCTCAACCATGGAGTGCTATTGCTCTGCCACACATTCAGTTGACCAAAATAATCCTTGATGTGAAAGCAAGTTTATTGGTTCCTAATCTCTCATTTCTGTGGTCATTCATACACATAATCCAATTTTTCACATGTTAGTGGATGTGTAACAACCGGAGGGTGGTTTCATTAATTTTCCATAATTAAAGTGGTCAATTCTTCCATCTCTCCCTTTGGGGTTACCGTCTCATCTAGCTCACAAGATGTTGGTTTTGTATCTGAAGGAACTGAAAGGCAACAAAAATGCCCTGTGGATTTATGAAATCTGCTTTGGAAAATATTGAGTTCTAGAGTGAAGAAGACCTGGAAACTCTTCCCCGTCACCCTAGGGCTGGTGAAGGCTACAAATGTTCAGAGGAACAGCACATAAACAAACCAGTTTTCTGGTATGTGCGTGTGTACAGCATCTACATAAAACAGTAATGCCAAAGATGGACCAGGAGCTGAGGTTAAACACCCTCTTTGTAAGGAAAAATCAGAAGCTCTGGGTACTTTTATGGGCAGTGGAGGCTTTTTGAGAGAGAAGAGCAGGCTGTCCCACGCTGGGCTTGAAGTCTGACTGGTAGGTATTTACTGCTCATTCCTGCCTCCAGCTCCATGAGATGTAATAACTGGAGTCCTAGGAAGGAGTTTCCCTGAGGGAGAGGAGCCTCTCTCTGGTCTTCAGGAGAAGGAGAGGGAGAGAGAATGAGAGAAAGGGGAAGGAGAGAAAGAAAAAGGAGGGAGAAAGGGATGGGGAGAAGGGGAAATGAATCAATAATAACTAAATAACAGCAAAGAGGAAGGGCAGAGGTCAGGGTCCCCTCCCCCACTGTGAGGCTTGGTCCCTATTCAACTGTCAAAGCCCATGTCTGGCTATCTATCTCTGAGCTCCAACAAGAATAGCAGAGGAAAGAATGCTCAATTTTAGGACCATCCTTGATTTTGTAGAACCAGGAAGAGATAATTGGGAATGATTAGCTCTTCCTATTTCTTAAACAATGGAATATGTTCTTCCTGTCTCCTAAGGGATAGTTGACTTTGCTTATCATTATGCAAGTCACCGTTGCAGAAATTGTTCACGTACAGACATCCATGCGAAAACGGATGTGGCTGGCTGGCTGCCAGAAACCCCCAGATTTCACATTAGAGAGACTTTAAAGTTTGAAACATAATGTTAAGCATTTAAAACGATTTCAATTCCATGCATAATAATTTAAGACAAAGCTATGTCTCGTAGATTTTTATATAGAAATTAAAGTAAGAGAAGGTGAGCCCACAGATTATATGACATGATATTTCTTTTCAAGAAAAATAAAATTTTAAATAGCTTAGCAACAGTCACTAGGCAACACATTAGCAAGCATATTGATTTTGCGGAAAGAGACATGTTCATTGTTGGAAGAGAGACTTACTTTCCAAGGAGTACTGTTATTTAAAATTGCTGTATTAGGTATTGATGAAACCTGTTTTATTCGTCTGGTGTTGACTTTAACTAAAATCCCCTGTTTATCCTCTAGGTTTGTGAAAGATAAAAGGATTCTGTTGGAATAAAATATAATTTTAATTGATGTCAAAAAAAAATCTATGCTTCTCTAAAGCAAAATATCCCAAAAGTTTAAGTGTTCATATTTCTCAGTTTAAATTGTCTGGATTTTGTTTTGTTTTGCACAATTAAAATGATGTATCGTTTTTATTTTTACACATTAACAGTTTTAAATTAGTTTAACATGAAATTACCACTTATGAAAAACAATATGTAAGTCATTCTGGAATCCTTCGAGCTGATCAACTTTTATTTTAAAATGGAAATTTTCATTATATTGGCCGCACTTCAAGTGCTGTCTGTTTTGTAAAAGGGACTGGCTTACAATCGTGACACATTTGTATCATTTTAACACCTGAAGTCCTCACCCATAACGTTCGATTTCAAAAATAATTTTAAGAGCTGTGCCCTTTGTTGTTCTCAGGTGGTTTCTGTGAGTCAGTCTGAGGACAGAGGTTATAGGGTAGATGATCTCCGTAGATGAGGACTGAAGCCAGCGGGAACCCCTGGGACAATTCAGGGAGGAAGGGGGACATCAAAGATGCCCAAAGACACCAAGAGCCAGAGAGAAGTACCATGCTATCTTGGGCTCCTTAAAACAGTGTGTTCACCAGACATCCACAGTGATTTGCGGGTCTTATTTTTTGTGAAACTTGCATTTTTCCATAATCTTGATTTTCCTTGAGTCCCCCTTTGCCCATTTAATAACTGATCGTGCATTTAGTAACAAGCCATTGCAAACAATGTACTGTTCTTTGGTACGGAGGACACAACGACAAATGAGACCCTTCCTTTTCCTTATGGGGTTATAACTGTTAGAGGAGATCTTCTGAGGGCAAGTGCTGTCCGAAACAAAAGTGCTTCAGTCGTTACAGAGAAAGGGACAAGGTGGGAAGGTTTACAGCCACTAGCAGCAGGCTAGATACCAACGGGAGTATGTCTGAGGGACTCAAGAGCCAAAGCCACTGTTATAATACAAATTGGCAGAAGGAAACATACATTATTTACATTGATCCTATATTGGCTACAGAGAATAGGAGCAAGGTAATGTAAAGTGGGGGCAGCTTTGGGATAGGGGCCCCCACAGGGAGCACTTGGTGTTTCTGAGTTGACTAGGGGTCATTGTCTAGGAAGTTATAAATAGCCACCTAATAGTCTGATACCAGGTGTTTCAAGTCAAGGTCGTGTGTGTGTGTGTGTGTGTGTGTGTGTGTGCATGTGTTTATGTCTGTATGCATGAGCATATGCACACACAGAGGCCTGTAGGCTCAAGGCCAATGTATCCCTTTCCACCTTATATTTTGAGACAAGGTCTTGCACCAAATTTGCCTCAGATCCTCATGTTTGCACAGCGAGCCCTTTATTCATTGAGCTCCCTCTTAAGCCCTTAAGTCAAGGTTCTAACATAATTCCTACAGGTGGAATGCTCTGTGATTTCAACTGATAGCAATTAACTTCTCTTATCACTGCCTCCCTCCAGCCAGCATTTGTGATTAAATCTAGACGATCACAACTTTTCTTTTATGATAATATACTGTGGGATCAGTAAACCACCTCGCCCTCCAAATATAGCTCACAAGCTAAGAATGCTTTTTCATTATTTTTTTTAATTCAAAAGACCATTTCACGATGTGAAAATTGTACAAAATTCAAATTCAGGAACATTACTGTATCAGTGTAATGTTGGCCATGCCTTTACCAAAAAGATTTCGTTCAAATCTGGCAGGTGAACTCCAGGTTAAAGAAGAGACTATGATTTTGTAAATTACAAAGGGCAATGGTATTAAATGGAACCACATAATCTGTCAAACAAGCTAAACACAGTGGACAGCATTAGTGTCTATATTAGTCAGAGCATGTCAGAACTCTGAATTCAACAGAAGGAGCCACCTTACACCTCTGCCGTGTTGTCTTTCTCTGTGCCACATCATTTGGAGGTAGACTCTTCCTACCATGAAGCAAAAGACCATAAACAGTTCTAGATCCCATCATCATTTGGTCCCATCATCCTTTGGGGCAGTGTTGTCAGGAACCATCTAGGAAAGGCTAAGACTAGCAGGTGGCTTTCCAGGAAGTGGCCCATCTTTATGCATGGACTAAGACAAGTGAACTCTGAGAGGCAAGGTCCCAAGGAGACTTCACCTCAAGATTGTTTCTTGCAGTTGATATGCATTTCCTATCATTATTAAATTAATATAATAATCCATGGACATTAGCCCACTGTGATGGTTTGTATATACTTGTCCCAGGGAGTGGCACTATTAGAAGGTGTGGCCTTGTTGGAGGAAGTGTGTCACTATAGGGTTGGGCTTAGAGATCTTCCTCTTAGATGCCTGAAGATGCCCAGTCTGTTCCTGGTTTCCTTTGGATAAAGGTGTAGAACCCTCAGCTCCTCCTGGCACCATGCCTGCCTGGATGTTGCCATGCTTCTGCCTTGATGACAATGGACTAAACCTCTGAACCTGTAAGCCAGCCCCAAGTAAATGTCTTTTATAAAACTTGCATTGGTCATTGGTGTCTGTTCACAGCAGTAAAACCCAAACTAATACACCCACCCTATTGAGCAGATCTCCTACAGATCAACATAAAGATGAACTTTCATGAATTGATGCTATTTAGATGAATTAATGATTTTATAGAGTTCCTGATTTGATTCAAGTTGTTTTAGTTTTTCTTTTTTCTAGAAAACAAATTTGAATCAAGAATAGAATGTCTCCACTCCCCATAGAATAGTAAGTAAAGGCTGCATAATAAGAAATACAATGAGCTTTCACAATTACACTAAAAAGAGAAATAGGTTTGGGTCAAATCTGTGATCAAGGAAAAACATTCATACTAGGGCTGGCATCCTTTCCAGTGGGAGAACCCTCTGGAACGAGAGCAGTGTGAGGCTCTCACATGGTGTCCGGACACTGCAGCAGATGGCTGAGGTTCGGGGGACATATTCCATCCTCCTCAAGATGATTTGTGTAGCTTGAGAAGAGTAAAGTCCTATGAGAATATTAAACATTTTTAGGCGTAAAAATGTTGGCTCTTGGGTAATCTAGCTTCCTGGGCTGTTCTCTCTGAACCATTGACATGCTTTTCAGCTTTTCTTAAAAAGAAAATCAATTCTGATAAAACTAGCCTGCATCCCACTACGGACACATCCACCTCTCATATAGAGTAGCAAGGCATTTCCTTTAGAACAGTAATTCTCAAGCTTCCTAATGTTGTGACCCTTTAATGCAGTTCCTCATGCTGTGGTGACCCCCAACCATAAAAGTATTTCATCACAACTTCATAACTGTAATTTTGCTACTGTTACGAATCATAATGTCTTATCCAATGTTCTTAGCTGACCCATGTAAAATGGTCCTCCAACCCCCACGAGGGTCAGTGGCTACTCACAGGTTGAGAACCGCTGGTCATGATGGAACCTTTGCTCCCTTGTCAGTCATAAGCATGTCACTCCTTATACCTAACGCTGAGACTGATTTCAGCTCCCAGTGCCTTGAATCTGCTAGAATGTGTAGGTGACTATCTCTGTACATCCGTAGAGCCATGCAATAAAGGAAAATAATGTTTGAGTTGAGCACAATGGAAGAGATCCTCTCTGACAACATGAGGAATATTTCTCTATGAGTAATATGCAAATAGAGGATAACTATTAAAAGAACTACACCTGAGAGGTCAGACCTGTGAGTGGCATATCGAAATGATGAGGATGAAGGAGTTAAACTGAAAGGAAGCACTGAACGTTCCACGGGCAGTTATTGTTTAGCATGAATAAGATATCCAATGCTATTACTAAGGAGCCTTTATCTTCAGTTAAAAAAACTGCCCAGACACCAAAAGCTTTTACAGATGGGAAGTTTATCAAAGAGCACAGAAGAAAGTAGGGAAATTGTGTCTTACACTGAAACAACATCTGTAAATATGCTCTTTACTGGAAATTCTGTTGACTGAATTCTGCCTGAGCACTTCCAGAAAAGCTATGACAGATATATCGGCTGGAGCATTTCTATTGCAGATGAAGACAGTGAGGGTATAAATATACCCACCGGACTATGGAGATTTAACCGGTAATACAGACAGGAATTTAATGTCAGAAGATGACACACCAGAATGGAACTCCAGGCAGAGCAAAGTCAGGGGATTTGCCTCCTGCAGGGGAGGAATATCTTCCAAGAGAAAATAATTTACATTTTCTGATTATGTAATTGGCTAAGAATTTGTGTCAAAGAATTTATAAATATTTAAAGATTTACTTTTACAATGGTGTAGCAATTGCTACGAACCAGGTAAAGCCCTGTGACTGAAATCCAGACACTCCAGAGTGTCTTTCTGTGACTCAGATGGGTGGTGCCTGGATATCGTAGTGGGGTGCTCAGAGCTAGTTCTGGACACGTTTGTCATTCAAGAGGAAAAGCCACATGGTGATATCAGAGCTGATGACTTTGCAAACATCCTCTGTAAACAACCACACGCACCTGATTCGATCTGCTCAAACTTAGTGATATTGTCTTTGAGAAACTAATTTGGCAAGGAATAAGCTGCCCGTTGGAATAAACTACAATTCTTCTCCCAAAATTTGAGTCACAGCATGAACAACATCCCCCAAAACAGAGATGGAAACAGAAAACAACAAAAAAATATTTTAAACTTTATGAAAATAAACCAATAATGTTTACACTTGACCTTCAAGTTTAATATTGACAATATGAAGAGCAACACATTGGAGTTTTAAAACCGCAAACAGTGAGGAACTGGAGACGAAACAATAATAATAATAATAGTGTTGGGATGCCAGCTCTATTCACACGGCCCCGATAATCGCTGCTGTATGAGGAGAATCAAGGAGAAGAACGCCACTGTTTGGACATCGAGTTGGCATATGAGACTGAGTGAAAGAGATCACTGCTCTTAACTGAAGAACTTGCCATTTCAGTTTTATGGCCTGATAGTGATATCTTCGAGTAACAGTCAAATGACAAGACAAGCAGTAACAAATTATGAAAGAAAACTTCAGTAATGAAATGTGGTGTTTTGAAAGAGAAATGCCTTCAAAGCTTGGGTATTTGGGCATGTAGTCCCAGCCTCAAAACAAAACAGAACAAAACAAACAAACAAACAAACAAAAAAAACTGTGTTGATCAGTCCCTGATACTTGCTTATCTATCACTTAGCATCCTAAGGATGGACACACCCCACCCATGACTGTTCAACTGAACTCACACATGAGTATATGGCTATAGTAGACAGGCTTCTTTACCACCATAATTTAGAAATAAAATTACTATTTCTTTGGAAATTCACATAAATGATGAACTTGGCCACTAGTGAATACTTTTGGAGAAATCTGGAGACTTGAGGAGCTAGTGGGCAGTTCCAATAAAGGATGTCAATCTAATCGAGCAGGCTTTGCATTTAAAAAGAATTTTACTCAATAGGCTAATTGGATATGAGTTTTCTTCAAAGAGAAGTCACAGGGAAGGCCCAGTTTACAGGGTTCTCAACTGTGCCCAGGGGCTGCTGGCCTTTTACTATGTGAGACAAGGCAGCCAATGGCCCTAATAGGCTGGACCACAGAAAATTAATTAATGTGGCTGCACATTCTTCTTATAGGCAAGCAGGCATCCTCTGACATGGAGGCCTGAATATAAGTTATGAGACACAGTGTTTTAATTATATAGCATGCCACGTAGGCTTTATAACTTGTACCGAGTCTGTCAATATTGAAGTCAATAAAAGTTGAGTGGCTATGAAATAAGATTCTGAGCTATTAATCTCAAAGCTAAAGTAGTATGAAGAACAAATTGAAATCACAGATACATGTAAGTTTATTATATGAATCCATTTTTTTTCCTAGTTTGACTTATATGCAATAATTAAGCTTCCCTTTACAAAAGCCAATCGTAATTATGTTGAAAAATGTTTAGTTCTGCCTTCTGGAAATAATTTTAAATATGCTCAATTGGCTTTTTCTGAATGGTTGAGTTCTCAGGTGAGTGTAAGTAAATTAACTAAGAATGTTTGTTCTCAGAACTGATGCTAGAAACAATATAAAAGAGACGTACATCTCAGGAGGACAAAGCAACACCTAACCAAAACGTGCATAGGACAAAAATCCAATGATTCTGCTTTTAAAGATCCTTACATGTGGCTTGATAGACTTAATAAAACCACAGAGCATTTGCTGGAGACAATCTTGAAGGTCATAGAGTTTAACTTCCGACCAGACTTATAAATCTTTCTTACGTCACCACATGGTCACGCTCTTTCTCCTGTTCCTTGCCAATGACATTGGATTTATTACCATTCTACTTGGTTCATAAATTTTACCTCCCATCTGGCATTGGATTTCTTTATGTGTATGCCGTACAAGTTCTTGGAGACCATCTTCTAGCGGGCAGAGTCAACAGCTAAGCTCCCAACGCCTGCTGCTGAACAGCAGTTCTGTAATAATGTTCCAAAGTACTTCACCGAAAGAATCAATTCACGATCTCTAATTGGGGAACATTCTAGCTTTCCGGGGGTTCATTTTAAAATGGATCCAGACCTCTACTCTCCCTTAAGTCTTCCTTCCTTCCCTCCCTCCCTCCCTCCCTCACTCCCTCCCTCCCTCCTTCCTTCTTTTGTAGCTTCATTTTAATGCACACGAGTATTTCCTCTGCATATATGTCTGTGTTCTACATGATGCCCAGTGTCCACAGAGGCCACAAGAGGGAGTCAGATCTCTTAGAACCGGAGTCGCAGACTGCTGTGAACTACTGTGTGGGTTCTGGGAACTGAGCTAAGGCCTTCTGTAAGTTCAGCAAGTGTTCTTAACTACTGAGCCAGGGCTCCTGACCCAAACTGGTCCTTTTTCTTATGAGTTCTCGGGCACTGGGAAGGTGTTTCATCCTTTAAGGGACCTGAAGATATTTAGCTCCTGATTTGTGTTTTCAGTACCCTCTCCCACAATGGAAAGAACACAGTGTCATCAGTCCCACTGTTTTAAACGAACAGATCTATAAGATCACAGGGGTGTGCGATATATGCGCATATATGTGCTAAGGTATGTGTAGAGTGAGTTCCTGTTTTATCTCTCTCTACCTTATTCCCTTGAGTCTGGGCCTTTCCCTAAACCAGCAGCTAGACTGGCCATCAGAGATCCTGTCTCTGCCCTCAGGCCCATGCTGGAGTTACAGATACATGTGTAGCCACGCCCAGCTTTCCATATGGGTTTGGAGGAAGATTCTTACCTGTCAGCCATATTTCTAGCTGCCAGGATCACAGATGCCTTTACTCGACAAATAACACCAAAAGTTTCTACATTTTAGTTTCCATTCTGAAAGTCACTTGGAGAAATCGGCTGCAAGGGAGGTAGGTATTCCTCTCTGGGTGGGTTCCATAAAGCAGGATGTCAGATCGGTCAGTGTTTTTCCTCGGGAGAACTTACTTAAATAGCTATGAAAGCGGTCCTTAAATTCAAAGTAAAGACCATTATAGAGCCACAAGGCCTCACACCACAGTGTTCAGTGTCCCCCATTTTACAGACAAGAGAGTCAAGTTCCGGAACCGAGGCTCTCAGCTACCTAGTGCGCATGTCAGAAGCAGAGACCAATCTGCACTTCCTGATCTGCAGCTCCAGGTAGCCGTTCTTCCCCTCTCCACTGTCTTCCAATGCGAGAATGTCAAGAAGAATGTGAAGATGAATTCTTCCAGAGGAAACACGTCCTTTGGCTGAAGTGCATTTTTGTGTTTTATCACATAGAAAACAAGGGCACGCATGTATTCCATAAGCCTGAAAAAGTTGCAAGTCCTCGTCTGTAGCAGCCCGAGTATCGCCTCTCGTGTGCAAAGAGAGCCCGTTTGTCTTCACGTTACTGCACGACATCTTTTCGTAAGTGAATTTCAATTCATTAAAAATAAACTAGCCACCTGGGGAAAGGGATAAAATAGTATCGAGCTAGCTGATGAGATTATCTAGCCTTTAGCTTTGTTGGAGGTAAATGTTTAATAATTGGCATGGGAATACTTATTTGTTACATTTCGTACACAGAACTGTTTTCCTTTTTTTGTCTGTGTGTGCAAATCATGTTCGGGGTACCAGAGGACACATCTGGGTACAGAAGCCAGAGGACAGCCTTGAGAGACTGTTATTTTTAGGTGCCTTCCATTTTTTGAACAGGCTTTCTCATTGGGCTGGTGTTTGTCTAGCAGGGTGTGCAGCCTGGTTAAGAAGGTCCCAGGGACCGCCTATTACTGGCTCCCCAGTGCTGGGATTACAAGAGCAACACTTGGCTTTAGTACTTATTTGCTTATTAATTTTTAGATTTTTAAAAATTTATATTAATGTGCATGGGGGATTTGGAAGAACATTGAGCCATCTCTCCCTCTCCTGCCCCAGCTTTTCTTTTTCTTTTTCTTTTTTGTTCTCTCATACAAAACATACTGACCACACACACCCCACTCCCTCCTGTTCCCCCACCTCCTTTGTCCCCCCCCCAGATCTACTGCTCCTGTTTTCCTTTAGAAAAGGTCAGGTCTCCCAGGGATCAACTAAACACACACACACACACACACACACACACACACACACACACACTAAATATAGCAAAACAGATGCACTAAGACCCTCATGTCAAGTCTGGCCAAGCAACCCAGTAGGAGGAAACAGTCCCAAGAGCAGACAAAAAAGTCAGAGACAACCCCACACCCACTGTTAAGGAGTCCCACAAAAACCCCAAGCTAACCAAGCATAACATATATGCAGAGGACCTTGCACAGCCCCGGGCAGGCTCCCTGATTGCTGTTTCCATCTCTGTGAGCCCTTCTTGGTTTATTCTATGAGCTGTGTTCTCCTGGTGTCCTCCACCCCCTGCCTCCTACTTCTGTGGGGCTCCTTGAACTTTGCCCAATATTTGTCTATGGGTCTCTGCCTCTGCCCCCATCAGTTGCTGGTTGAGGCCTCTCTGATGACAGTTGGGCCAGGCACTGATCAATGAGCACAGCAGAATATCATTCAAAATAATTTCATTGACTTTTTTTTCTTTGCCAGTCATGACTGGTTCTATCCTAAGTCTCTGGGCCACCCAGCTTCCAGTTCCTGGCCATCCAAACAGTGTTGGGCATGGTCTCCCTCTCCTGGTGTAAGCCTCAAGTTAGACCAGAAATTGGTTGGCCACTCCCACAAGCTCAGGGCTACCCTTGCCCCAGGACATCTTGAAGGCAGGTCAGGGTGTAGGCCAAAGGTTTGGTGGCTGGCTTGGTGTCCCAGTCCCACCACTGGAAGCCTTGACTGGTGATGGAAGACAGCCAGTTTGAGCTACATATCGTCCATTGCTGGGAGTCCTTGAAGGGCCACCCTCATAGGTTCCAGGATGTTTACCCTGCTCTAGGTTTCAACATCAGCTTCTCAAATGTCCCCAGTTCTAATTGCCTCTCTCAGGACTCTCTCCCTCCACACTTCCTCACTGTCTGATCCTTCCTGTTCCCATTCCCACCTGCCCCCTATCTGCCCACAGAATCTTCTATGTTCCTTTCCCAGGGTGAGCTATGTGTCCCTCTAGATCCCTCCTTGTTGCTTAGCCTCTCTGGGTCTGTGGATTGTAGCTTGATTGTCATGTACTCAACAGCTAATGTTCACTTATAAGTGAATACACACCATGTTTGCATTTCTGGGTCTGGGTTACTTCACTCAGGATGTTTTTTTTTTCTAGTTCCATGCCTACAAATTTCATGTCGTTATTTTCTTTAACTGCTAAGTAATATTCCATTGTGTAAATGAACCACATTTTCTTTATACATTCTTCAGCTGAGGAACATCTAGGTTGTTTCCAGTTTCTGGCTATTATGAGTAAAGCTGTTATGAACATGGATGAGCAAGTGTTCTTGTGGTAGAAGAGTGTCTTTTGGGTGTGAGCTATCAATTGTGTTATTGATTTTAGCCACTCTGGCAGGCATAAGATGGAATCTAGAAGTAGTTTTGATTTGCATTTCCCTGGTGGCTGAGGATGTTGAACATTTCTTTAAGTGCTTCTCACTCTAATGCGATTCCTCAGTTGTGAATTATGTTTAGATCTGTGCCCATTCTTAATTAGATTATTTGGTTAGTTGATGTCTAGTTACTGAAGTTCTTTATATATTTTCAATATTAGCTCTGTATTGGTTGTGGAGTTGATGAAACTCTTTTTCCTTTCTGTAGACTGCTATTAGAAACAGAAGAAAGATGGACAAAGTCATTTTATGAGGCCATAGTCACCCTGTTATCCAAACCAAACAAAAATTCAACAAAAAAGAGAATTAGAGACACATCAAAAAGATCATCCTTCATGGCCAAGTAGGATTCATCCCAGAGATGCAAGGATGGTTTAACATATGAAAACCAATCGATGTAATCCACCATATAAACAAACTGAAAGAAAAAAAAAAAGATCATTTCATTAGATGCCAAAAATACCTTTGACAAAAATCTAATACCCTCTCATGGTGAGTCTTGGAGAAATTAAGGATATAAGAGACATATCTAAAAATAATAAAGGCAATTTACAGCAAGCCTATAGCAACATCAAATTAAATGGAGGGAAACTCAAAACAATTCTACTAAATCAGGAACAAGACAGGGCTGTGCACTCTCTCCATATCTATCTAATATTCATCTTGAAGTTCTAACCAGAGCATTAAGACAACTGAAGGAGATCGAGGGGATACAAATTAAAAACACAATATGTCACAAGAAGAATTATTTGCAGATGGTATAATAGCATACATAAATGACCCCAAAACTTCTACCAGGGAACTCATACAGCTGATAAATTCCTTCAGCAGATTGCTTGATATTAAATTAACTAAAAAAAATAAAATAAAATCAACTCTTATATACAAACAAGAAATGGATTGAGAAAGGAATGAAGGAAACACCTTTCACAATAGCCACAAACAATATGACATATCTTGGTGTAACTCTAAACAAACAAGTGAAAGATCTGTATGACAAGAACTTCAAGTCTCTGAAGAAATAAATAAAAAACATCAGAAGACGGAAAGATCTCTCATGCTCATGGATAGGTAGGAATAACGTAGTGAAAATGGCCATCCTACCAGAAGCAATCATCAGATTCTACACTATCCCCATCAAAATTCCAACAAAATTGTTTACAGACCTTGAAAGGACAATGTTCAATTTCATATGGAATTTAAAAAAACAAACAAAAAAAAACAAAAAAAAAACAGGAAAGCAAAAACAGTCCTTTACAATAGAAGAATTTCTGGAGATATCACCATCTCTGATTTCTGTACTACAAAGTTATAGTAATAAAAACCCATGATGTCGATATTAAAAACAGACAGATGGCCAATGGAATTAAAGACTCTGACTTTATCCATACACCTGTGGACATCTGACTTTTGATAAAGAAACCAGAAATACACAATGGGGGGAAAATCATCTTCAACAAGTGGTGGTCTAACTGGATGTCATCATGTAGAAGAATACAATATTTATCCAAATTTATCACCCTGCAAAAAACTCATGTCCAAGTAGATCAAAGACCTCAACATAAAACGAGATATGCTGAGCATTATAGAAGAGATATCAGGTAATAGCCTTGAACATATTGCCACAGGAGATGCTTTCTGAACAATACATCAATAGTGCAGACACTAAGATCGACCATTAATAAATGGAACCTCATGAAACTGAGATCTTCTGTAAGGCAAAGGATGCATCGACAGTTCCAGCTTTTTAATCTGTGTATGGGTTGGAGGATGGAACTCAGATTCTTATGCTTTCGAGTGGAGCCCTTGCTGACCGAGCTATCCCTGCTGAGGAAAACATGAAGTAGAAAGACTTGGAAGGTGGGAGCAGGAGGGCAACAAATCTGAAACGCTGCTGGCTTTCAGGCACAGAGGGAAGCCATGGGTGAGGACAGGGACTTGCTGATTCGAATTAAATATGTTGAGCTTTCTTTAATAGAGACACATAAGGATAGTTGGTTTCGGGGGGGGGGTTGCCGACAACTAAGTTTAGGATGTGTGACTGGGAGGTGGGGGGCCAGGATTGACCCCGAATATTGGATATCAGTTGGGCTCCTCAAAAGGGCTGTCTCTCTGGAGTGAATGTTGTCTTATATGACCTCTAGTTCTGGTGATCTCTGGTGCCATATATTTCCTTCCAGCATTAGAACTTGTAGTAGGGGCTGCAGCCCCTAAAATGCATTAAATCTCAGTGCTTATTGCAGAATGACTTGGCTTAGGGGAAGAGACTAATATCTAATGTGTAACAATTCTCTGCTGTGCTTTATGCTTCCCTGGGAAGTGCTGTGAACACATGGAAGACGAAGCAATTTAAAAGGACCGAAGGAGCTGAAGGGCTTTGCAACCCCTTAGGAAGAACAACAATATCAGCCAACCAGATCCCCCAGAGCTCCCAGGGACCAAACCACCAACCAAGGAGTACACATGGCTCTGACTGCATATGTAGCAGAGGACAGCCTTGTCAGGCATCATTGGGAGGAGAGGTCCTTTGTCCTATGAAGGTTTGATAGAGGCCCCAGCTCAGGGGAATTGAGAGTGGGGAGGTGGGAGTGGGTGGTTGGGTGGAGGAACACCCTCATAGAAGCAGGGGGAGGGGGAATAAGAGAGGGAGTTTTGGGAGGGGGGAAACCGGGTAAGGGGATAACACTTGAAATGTAAATAAATTAAAATAACAAAATAAAAATAATTTTAAAAAATGTCAATCTTTTTTAATGAGGTTTCAGTGTTTACAGTTGCATGGGCCATTTTCATGTACTATATAATGTATTTTAAGAATATTTCTCTAAAATATTTATCATCTGTTTGTGTGTGTGTGGAGGGGGGTGGTCCATGTTATGACATACACATGGAGGTCAGAGGACAACTTGTGAAAACTGCTCTCTTTCTGCCGAAGGAGTCCCAGGAACCAGTCTCAAGTCGTCAGGCTTTCGGGCTGCGCCATCTCACTCGCCTGAGGATTGTTTCTAATGACCTAAATTATCATAGGCCTTTGCATCTTTTCATCTGGAAATGTCTTTAAATAACTACTAAGGTGTGGTCCTTAGGGGTGCAGACACGGAGTTTGATCATCCACGTTCATCCCACAGATATGACTGAAAACATCGATTCTCCCATTTATTCGTCTGTTTAGACCACGGCTCACTTATCTGAGGCGGATTGCAAAACTTCCTGTGTATTCCGAGATGACCTTGAACTCTCATCTTCCTGTCTTCACTTCCGTGGACTGGGAGTATAATTGTGTCCTTCCCTATCTGGTTTACATTGATTCCTGATCTAGGTAGGCCTCAAAGAAAGCATCTAGCATCAATGGCTGAGACCTGTATAAGTTGTCTATCCTTCAGCGTGACCTGACTTCAGCATGGCAGTCTTCCCTCTGGTACTTCTGCATCTCGATTTGCTACTTTGTGTCTGTCTGCAAGCCAGAGTGGACAGTACTGTGGTACAACAAAATGTCCCAACCAAAAAGAACAGCTAGGACTCCGGACTACTCCAATGTGTCTCTGCTTCTCACTTGTAGCATGAATAGGAAAAGGTAGACTGCCTCTAAATTCTTGAAATTTTAATAGTGTTATGGAAAACTATCTTCAGCCATCTTCCATGAAAGTTTAAAACTAAGTACATCTTTGGCTTCAGTCGCTCCTAGCTTTAGCTGAGGTTGTAGTCAAAAGGCAAGATTCAAGGGTGGGAAGATGGCTCAGTCAGATGGTTGCTGTGTAGAGCTTGAGGACCTGAGTCTGGATGTCCAGCACTTGTATAAATAAGCCAGACACAGTGGTCCCATCTGTAACCCAGTGTGGGCGTTCACTCGCTTGTCTGTCTAGCCAGTTGGTGAGCTTAGGGTGAGAGTTCCTGCCTCAGAAAAAAAGATAATCTAGGAAGACCCAGGGTTGACCTTTCGCTTCACAAACATGCACACGTGCATACACACACTCATGTGAATGTATCCATACACCACACACATACATGTACAAACACACATGAACCAACAAAGAAGCAGGTTTATATCAGAGAGTCATAAAGGCCATATAGTCATGTAAGGATGCAAACCATCTGTGTGTGAACGTAAGTATGCCCATGTAATCATCGGCCAGTTTATTTTATTTAAGATTGTATGTATATTTGAGTACACTGTAGCTGTCTTCAGACACACCAGAAGAGGGCATCAGATCCCATTACTGATGGCTGTGAGCCACCATGTGGTTGCTGGGAACTGAACTCAGGACCTTCAGAAGAGCAGTCAGTGCTCTTAACCTCTGAGCCGTCTCTCCAGCCCCACTGACACAATTTAAAACAACAGGCATGAAAAGGCTATCTTCTTTACACTGGATGGTTTTAGCTCTTTTGTCAAAGATCCAGTGACCGTAGGTGTGTGGGTTCATTTCTAGGTCTTCAATTCTATTCCATTGATCTACCTGCCTGTCACGGTACCAATACCATGAAGGAAAGGAGATAACATTTGAAATGTAAATAAATAAAATATCTAATTAAAATAAAGAAAAAACAGACATGAATATCAACAGTCTAACACTTTGTACAAAGTTCTGTTCATACAGAAAATATTTCATTCACCTGAACATCCCTGTGAGTTAGAACCTTGTTTACCCTCATTGTACAAGCAAGGAAGAGAGCAGTCAAAGTTTAAGATCAAGATCTGATTAGCAAAAGGCAGAGGCAGGATTTGAGCCCAAGGATTGGACTGTAGAGGCCATGATGATAACCAGACTGTTTACAATGTATCACAAGCAAGAGAGGCAGGTTAGATGTGTCAATTTTCTGAACTTGGAACATCTGTTATTACAGTCTATGTTATTTATATGTTTATACTAAGAAATGCATTAGGGACAAAACCATGAAAAACTGAAAGTATCTAATCCTGGTTTGGAAAATGTTGCCTTTTTATTGCCTTAATATAACTTTACAGATTGAATCTTAATTACTAATTATGAAGTTGTAAAACCTCAAAGTTCATCATCATAGATTTTAGCCACACCCTGCTTACATTTAAAAAATATGCTGTCCTCCTGAAGTACTGGCACTGTATATTTTTCTTCGTTCACCCTGAGATTACCTAAGGGAACATGATGTTCTTACCGTTGCATAGATCGAGTGAGCACAGAAGTGTGTAGGTTTCCAGGTGGTCCTGGATTGGGGCCTTTGCTTCTCTTTTTGTTGGTCTTATAGCCATGCTATAATTTGCCCATAAAAATCTCAGTTTCTTAAAGATGAGCATGTTGCAGTGAATACAAACATCAATGTTTGACTGGATGAAGTCCAATTATTAATGTGGTTTTATGGAAGTATATTAGTCTACAGGAGCTTCTTTCTATTGCAGTATTTATTGACATGTACTCTTTATTATGTGGGGGTCCTTGGGTAAGGTTCTCTAGTCCTACCACCTTAGATCAGTGTTGTATTGATAAGTACTCCTTTGTTAGTCTGAACTGGAACTAAAGAATTGAGTGTTGAAAGACGTCAGAGTATTGTCGAGGGCCAACAGAGCATACGAAAGAGAAGACACACTCACTGAGAGCATTGTCTGGGGCTGAACCCTGCTTCTGCTACTTGGAAGTTGCCCAAGATCTCAAACTTTCTAAACCTCCATTTCTTTATCAGTGAAACCAGGACAGTAATAAAAAAAATCCCAGAGCTTCTATAAATTGAAGATGATTCATATAAATGCTGCCTTGGTATCTAGGGCATGTTCATAGTGGAAAATCCATAAACACTTCTTCTCACAGAGTAAGAAAGCCAAGGACAGACAAATTACTTGTACAAGATCATGGTGTCAACTGGTGGCGATGGCCAGTCTTTAACTTGAGTCCCACAGCTTCATCTTTCCTCTACTGCACAAGTGTCAGGAGTTTTCATACATCCCAGGAATTTGTTCTATTTCCCATGTTTTTACCTATCCCAAGACAGCTCTCTTCAAGAGTGCTGGAAGCAGTTAGCCTGGTGAGAGCAGAATTAAAAACAAAGTCTTTCTTGGTCTGCTCTGGTTTGATATTTAAAACAATGAAAACAAAGTTGATCATTAAGGTAATGACAACCGGGAGAGATGTATGAAAGTCCAACGACACCTTCCTCTGTACCCTCCCTCAATAGGAAACCAGGAAGATGATTGGGAAGATTTGATAGATACCAGTGAAACAGGGATGCCAGGAACTGAGGATCCTGAAGTGGGAGGGAGGGAAGAGGGGAGAGAGGGAGGGGGAAGAAGGAGGGGAGATATTAGCAAAGCAGAGGAAATGAAAGCACTGTTGAGTGGTACCTTTTACTGCTGGCTGGAGATTGGGTCTAACACAAAAGAAGGATTGGCCTCTGCAGGGTGCAGGGTTTGAAGAAAGGTAGGTGGGTGGATCTGTGAGAAGCTCTAGAAACTCCTTGCTGGGAGCTTGTGGAAAAGGGCTCCTGTTTGCAAGAAGCAGGGTCATTAGTCAAGAAAACTGATGAGGAGGAGTTTGTATGGAAGGGGGAAACATGATATACAGACCAGGAGCGTGGGGAAATGAATGTCCACTGGACACCTTTACAGTCTATTTAGTTGGCAATTACACATCCCAAGTGAGACAGCATAGTTGGTGAATTTTCTCAGGAACAGATGCCAGATGTAATATAACTAGAGTCATGGTTTTAAGCCAAGAGAAGCAAGATCAGCAGAGAAGTATAGGTGTCACAGAGGAAGATTATAAGTGACCCAGGGGTTTAAGTCGGGAAAGAAATGAGGAAAGAGTTAAAAATTTACAAAATAGTTACACACGTAACTTAGATAATATGTATACTCACACACACACACACACACACACACACACACACACATACACGCATCATTATATACCTGCCATAAATTAGATAATTATGTCTATTCTCTGGGAACCTACAGGCCACTCTGGCTAGGGAAGCAGATCAGTGCCTTGTTCAGACCTCCTTATCAGAGAAATTCCTCTTGCAACATAGGAAGACAAATACAGAGACCCACAGTCAGATAATATGCAGAGTGAGAGATCTTGGAACACTCAGCCCTTATTGGGATGTCTTCATCAAAACTCTCCCCTCAAGGCTCAAAAAACCCTGCAGAAGAAGAGGCAGAAAATATGTAAGAGGCAGAGGGAAGGGAGGACACCGAGAAGACAAGGTCCTCTAAGCATGACTGGCATGCACACGAATTCATAGAGACTGTAGCATGCACACAGTCAGCACAGGTCTGCACCAGTTGGGTTCTAGAGCTGAAAGGAGATATGGGCACAGGCCCCCATCCCTAACCCAGAAGCCATCTCCAATTGATAACCACCTGCAAAGGAAAATCTAGCTTCCTACAAGGGAGTTTCACCAGGAAAGAAGGGACTCTCAAGGGTAGGCTGCCTGTGACAGCCAACAGGAAATGAGCTCAGCGGCGTCTCCAGAGAGATTCCTCCTCTCTTGATATCGGCTCTTCTTTCTTCCTGTTTTTAAATTTTATCATATTTTTACTTTATTTTACTTATTTTTTTCCTTCTCTCTTTTTAGCTGACAGGTCCCTTGCATATTTATTATTTCTTCCAGTTTGCTGTTTTCATGGGATTCCTGAATGTATGAACAAAGTAAGTTTGTTTCTTGTGCCTTCTCTTGGGCTCTTCCTCCTCCTCCTCCTCCTCCTCCTCCTCCTCCTCCTCCTCCTCCTCCTCCTCCTCCTCCTCCTCTTCTTCTTCTTCTTCTTCTTCTTCTTCTTCTTCTTCTTCTTCTTCTTCTTCTTCTTCTTCTTCTTCTTCGTTTTGCCCAATTCCAGTGTGTTGGTCTTGTTTTATCTTATTATATTTTATTTTATTATTATCCCCATACAAGCCTGTTTGTTTTCTAATGAGACAGAAAAGGGGTGGGTCTGGATGGGAGGGAAGGTGGGAAGGAAATGGGAGGAGCAAAGGGACAGGAAACCATAACCAGAATATATCATGTAGAGGAAAAAAAAAGACTATTTTCAATTAAAGGAAGACTAATTACATCTACATCATATTTCATCATCACATAAATCACATCAGTTATGTTTAAACTGGTTCCCTCTGCATACAGTCTTCTTGTTTCCCACATCTATGCAAACTCAGTGCCCCACCCATGTAGCCAACTGCCCTGTCTTACTTCAGAGTAAAAGCAAAACCCCACCACTGGCTTCCACCATGATCTGCCCCATGCTGAACTAGCCCTTGGCTACCTCTCTAATAATGCCCCCTTGATATTTCTCTACCATCTTCTATTCAAAGTCTTTAGGTTCAACTGGGTTTCACAACTCAGATTTTGGGGAAGTTTTAGGAAATTACTGTGGTAAATGTACTATATATTCCACGGAAGAAACTGGGCTTCCCCACTGTCAATCATATGAGCACTTATATAGTAAAATGCATGACCATCTTCATTGTGAGATAAAAACTATCAGTGATATCAGGTAAGTTATGGCTGTCAGATGAATTATGGGAACTATAAAACCGATGAATGTATAAACCAAAAGACATTTCCCCCTAGAGATTTCTAAATTATATTATACAATGTAGAGCTGTCTCTTTCCTCCTCCATTCCCTGTGTGCCTGTCAGGATGACTTCCCTATAATTCCTTAATCACAGGCTCCATAATTCCTTAAAGAAGAAACCTATACTTTTCCTTCTTTCTTGCTGGAATCAGGCTCTGCCCAGATATCCATTTACTTTGCCCCTCACCTTCTAAAATGTCAATTAAACACTATCTACGATGACTAACAGTCTTTGCCAATTTGAGTGGCTTTAGAAGAAGCTATAAGAAACATCTCTTGATGTATCTATGAGGGTATTTCCAGAATCCTTTACTGGTGAGAAGTATACCCTAAATGTGGGTGGTACCACCCCAGAAGAAACATGCTGGGAGCCAACATTTAAACTCCCCACCTCCTGAACACAGACCAGCTAACTCATGCTTCTACCACCAAGCCTCCCGAATGTCAACGGACTGTTTCCCTTTTTAAGCCACAAGCTGACAGAAACCCTTCTTCGTGTTAGGTATTAGTCATAGTCATAGAAACTTGGTTTCATGGAGTGGAGCTTCTGCTGAGGTGACCGTATGTAGTTCTTAGACTTTTGGTTTCAGAATGAATGTGGAAGGGTGTACTGGCTGGTTCTGCGTGTCAATTTGACACAGGCTGGAGTTATCACAGAGAAAGGAGCTTCAGTTGAGGAAGTGACTCCATGAGATCCCGCTGTGGGGCATTTTCTCAATTAGTGATCAAGGGGGGAGGGCCCCTTGTAGGTGGTGCCATCCCTGGACTGGTAGTCTTGGGTTCTATAAGAGAGTAAGCTGAGCAAGCCAGGGGAAACAAACCAGTAAGTAACCTCCCTCCATGGCCTCGGCAATCAGCTCCTGCTTCCTGACCTGCTTGAGTTCCAGTCCTGATTTCCTCAATGTGGCAATGTAAGCTGAATAAACCCTTTCCTCCCAACTTGCTTCTTGGTCGTGATGTTTGTGCAGGAATAGAAACCCTGACTAAGACATAGAGGTTTTGGCTGTGGAATGGAGAGGACACAAAGCACTATCCGCAGAGCTTACAAGTAGGGTTGTTTTGGTGGACATTTAAAAGACCAGAATACCGAAAGAAAGGAGGACAGTGAAATCTTGGCCCGTGAAGTTTCACAGGGCAGAGGACTCTAACTGGAACTAAAGACTATCTGTGTTACATTCTGAAAACACCCATAGCTATGTTTGGCCCATGTCCTGCAAATCTGTGAGGCTTAATTTAAAATAAATGGACTAATTTGTTAGGTAGAGGAAATTTCAAGGTCGAATATTATTTAGGCCGTGTCACGTGACTGCTCATCTTTTTTTTTTAACCTAAGTCCACAGTATGAAAAAGCGACAATACAGCAGAGTGTGATACCGTGAAGCAATTTCCTCTGAGATAAAATGTCCACCTCAGAGGGAAGCTCCTGAAGACAGGCTGTTTATATGGTGGTAAAACACATTAAACTTCATTCCTTAGGCTCAGGAAGTAAACATTTCAAAGAGCTCAGGAAGTCCCTGAAATTTACTAGATTCACCAGGCCTCTTCCTTTCCTGCGAATATATCCAGGGTAAGGGCTGCTGAGAGTCACTCTGAGACAAACTGAACTGCCTGGAGGAAGTAGACCCCTGCCTAGCTGAGAGGAAGGACAGAAGGACCATGTCCTGTCTGTTGAGCTGCCTGTGAGCAGTGATGTGCACTGTTTCCAACTCTCATGATCGGCCTTTGCGGATACAGCTGGCTGACTTCCAGTCGTTTCCGCTTTTGTAAGAAGAAGGAGTCCCCCGCCCATATTCCAGTAAGTAACCCCAACAAAACCCACCTGGTCCACTATCCTTTCTTCCCTCTCTGGATGAGATTTATTCTTGTCTCCTTAGGAATGGTGTCACACAACCAATGTGCAGTTTGTAGAGGGAGGGTGCAGGAGCAAGTTTGCAGTCCAGGAGAGTAATGCAGATGTAGCTGTTCAATAGATTAGCATTACTATATAAAAGCCTCACACTCTGGTTGGGACAACAGGAGATATAACTTAAAGACCAGACCACACCCGTCAAAGGCACAAACTTAAGATGACACAAGTCTGAGCTGCGAATGGCCCGAAGGGTCCCTCTGCTCAAAGACAACTGCATTGGAAGTGTTTTCTTGAATGTAGCTTTCAAAGTATACAGTCCAGAGGTCCAAGCTACATCTTGAGCAGACAACAGAAGTTGGTACCATTGTTTCTATGAAACCGGCTTTGAAAGCAACAAGATATAAGGCTGAAGGATCCTGGTGGCTTGCGCCAAGGTTCCAGAAAGCCACTGAGGCTGGACAGTGTGTGGCAGAGTTAGGTTTCCCCCAAGGAGGTGTGATGATAGCTAACTTACATTTAAAAGTTTAAAGTCTCCGTGCTTAAGAGTACTGTAAAGCAAAATTAGAGCTCCAATTTTTTTTAAAGATTAATTTTATGTATATGAGTATATGGTAGTTGTTTCCAGACACACCAGAGGAGGGCATCAGATACTTGTACAGATGGCTGTGAGCCACTATGTGGTTGCAGGACCTTTGGAAGAACAGTCAGTGCTCTTAACCACTGAGCCATCTCTCCAGCCCCTAGAGTTCCAAATGTTAAGGGCTGCTAAGGGTTAAATTTTTCCTGCTGTTTCTGCTTCGGTAAACAAGCTTGCTCTGTGGGGAGGAGGACCTTCTGATCACCTGGACAAATGTAACCTTGCATGCTTTGTGTTTACCAACTCCTGCCTGAGGTGTCTGGGTGCTGCAGTCAGAAATCCCAGGTACAGGCCTGACACAAGTAACTGAATAAAAGCCTCTTATTAGCAGTTAGACTGTTGAGCCTTTAAATAGCTACAGACTCCTAACAGCGTCTTTGGGAGGCTTTGGGAGAGCACTGCATAAATCTAGGAAGGGGAAACCTAAATTTTGATGAAGATTCTAGGATGTTGGAGGTGCTAGGATCTGGGATGTCTTTTAAAGAAAAGTGCAGGTATGGAGCGTGGCTGCCCCAAGGTGGAAACCATGAGGATCGCAGGCGGCAGAGATGAGGAGTTCAGAGCCATCCCCAATCTCTTAGAGCCCAGATGATTCCATCAGGAGCCCCAGGTAACCAGAACGGAGCAGTAGGGATTGGTATTTGCCCTGCTGAGTTTGGATTCCATCTTTTCTATGTCCTAACTCTTCCCTTTTGGAATGGGAAGATTCGTTTCGTGCCTTTGTGTTTTAATAACAAGCAACTTGTTTTGTGATTTCACAATTAAAAGAGACTTTGGGCTTTTGCAAACTGTTAGGATTGTCCATGACTATGGCTTTAATAGAAGGAGTGAGTGCAGTTTGAATTATGATGTGGAATGAGACTCTGGGGACTAGAGGTGCTGTGATTTATAGTTAGTGATGCCTTTGGATGTCAGCTTGTCAAGGAATTGAATTGTGATGGCCAGTCTCCGTCGTGTAGAATCACCATGGAAACACACGTCTCTGTGTGGCTAGGAGGGATGTTTCCAGGAAGGTTTAACTGAGGGATGCAGATGAATCTTGAAAGAGTTCAGCACCAAACAGTGAGCTGAGGTTCCCAGGCTGAATTAAAAGGAGAAAACAATCTTCCAGCATTCACCTCTCTTGGCTTGGGCTTGTGACTGTTTAAATGGGACATGTCCTCCATAGGCCCATGGATTTGAACACTTGGTGCTCAGTTGGTCGCACTGCTTGGCGAGGTGGAGCCTGTGGTGATCATAAAAAGATACAGGGGTAATGTGGGGGAAGAGGGTGCCCTTGCCGAGGCATCCCTTCCCCCTGAGGGACCAGCCACACACCAATGTAGTATAGGATAGAGTTTATTCAGGGCAAGGAGAGGGGAATTAAAAAGGTAGTAGAAGCAGAGAAAGGCAGAGAGGAGGAGAGAGTAGAGAAGTAGGGGCTGGCCATGACCATGTGGAGAGAGGGGGAAGGGAAGAGTCCAAGAGGCAAGAGAGAGAGAGAGAGAGAGAGAGAGAGAGAGAGAGAGAGAGAGTAAGAGAGGGAGGAGGGGCCAAGTATCCCATTTTATAGTGGGCCAGGCCTACCTGGCTGTTGTCAAGTAACTATGGAGAGGGGCAAACCTGGCTATTGCCAGGTAACTGTGGGGATAGAGTCCAGAGTACCAACAGAGCCCTCCTGGAAGAAGTATATCCCTGGGAGGGGAGTGGGGAGTAGGGGCTTGCAGCCTCCTGCTGTTAGCGGTCCTTCTAGGCTTCACCCAACAGTTACCTAGCAACAGCCAGATAGGCCTGGCTTGCTGTAAAAGGGTGTTTGGCCCCTCCTTACTCTCTTTGCGCTGTCTGTCTGTCTGTGTGCCTCTCTCTCCGACTCACTTTTTCTCTCCTCTTCTCTCCCTGAGCCCTTTCTCCCTCTCTCCCCCTTTTCCTTCCCCCACTCCACGTGTTCCTGACCCGACTCTCCCTCTCCTCTCTCTCCACTCTCCCTCTCCTCTCTCTCTTGCCTTTCTCTGCCTCTACTCCTTCCTTAATTCCCCTTCCCATGCCCCCCAATAAACTCTATTCTATACTATACCCGTTGTATGGTTGGTACCTCGGGGGAAGGTATGCCTCGGCATGGGCCAGCAGAGGCACCCCTCCCTCCTCACCATTCCTGGCTCTACCAAAATATACCCTTGGCTCCCTTTTTTTATGAAACACAACACCTGCAAGTCCTGCTCTTTTCTGCCTCCAGTGTTTGGATGAAAATGTGATCAGCCCCCTCCTATTTCCACCACCCCACCGCCACCCCACCGTTCTTTCCCTCCTAGTTGCCAAGCCCTCGCCACCCACGACAAACTCTAATTGGAACATAGGCCAAAGGAGACCCTTTCTCCTCTAAGTTGCTTTCTGTCATGGTGTTTTCTCACAGCAACAGAAAAGTAAGTAATGCACCGTGGACCGTTGTGACTGGCTACCTCACGCTACGTTTCATGCCACAGTGGACCCCGACTCCTTTTAAACCAGGAAGTTTTAAACAAACCTCTCCTCTTTTATTGCTTCTTATCAGAAATGTGGTCATAGCCACATGGAAATTCTTGTGACATGCCCGTTTTTTAGTGAGGCCCACATGTGGGAAGCACTAACGTTGCCCAAACTAAATCCCTCCAGCACCTTTGGCCTGCCATGATTCCAGTTTCTCTCAGCAGCCGTCGCTGTTTTGCTTATGTGTTGCTGTTCTTCTCCGTAGCCCTACTAGATGTTAAGCTTCCCAGAGGTAGATAACGGAACTAGGGCCAGCTGACAGTCAGTGCTCAGATCACTGCACCTAGTACGCGTCTATCTTGTGCCTTTTTGTAGCATTAGAAAGGGCTGTTCATGGTAACAGAGAAATCACTCACTCAGCGATGGAACTAGAACAGGATGAAATGATCCGCCAGCTTTGATTTCTGAACCGGCTCAATGCACCATATTTCAAACGTTTTCTTAAAGACCACTTACGTCAAAGAGGAAACGGAATATTTTAATTGCAGAATGTATTGAAGCAGAATATATTGAGACCAGAAAAAAAAGATCAAGTTGAAGGAAAAAAAATCAAATTAATAAAAACTGAAGTCAAAGTGAATAGAGCGTGAACAGAAAAAAAAAAGATATATGAATTTCTGTGGCAGTTCCTCAATAAAACTAATAAGGCAGGAGAGTCGGGTGGTCAGTGTAAATAAACATGAGGAATAAGCTGAGACGAGAGGTGGGGGAATTAAAAGACTATACTTGGTGTGCGCAAAGACAGAGGACATTGGCAGAGCCTGAAACTGCTAGTCTTAGAGGTGAGTGAACATTTGAGAGTAAAAGATGAACCAACAGAAGTATCTAAAGGACACAGGAAATTTTTCACAATTTTGGAGTGAGAAAGGCTTTCCAAATAAGACAAAACCCAAAGCCATTGATAATAAGACTAGTGATTTTGATAGACTAAAATGTACTTGTTTGATACAGCAAATATGAGTGCCAACAAAAATATGAAAACCAAACTGCAGTAGTCTTGCCAGTTTTGTGACTAGAAAAGAACAAATTTCTCCACTCTTAGAGGGATTTGTACAGAAGAGCAAGAAACAAATGTTTAGAAAATTCTCCTAGAGACCTTACCCACAGGAAAACACACAGACAGACAAAAGAGCTCAAAAGGCTATTCAAACTTTTTGGTAGTTAATGGAGAGCAGATAAGAATAACAAAACCCTATACTCAAAAGCCCCTCCGTGTGTGTGTGTGTGTGTGTGTGTGTGTGTGTGTGTGTGTGTGTGTACATGTGGAATCCAGGTGGTGACTCAGGTGTTGCTCCTCATAACACTACTTTGTTTTTTAAGACTTGGTCTCCATCCGACATGGACTAGGCCAGCAAGCCCCAGGGATTTGCCTATCTATAGGTCTGCAGTGCTGAGATTATAAGCACACGACACCAGGCCTGCCTGGGGTGTACCTATAGATGGGGTTCTGTAGATCAAATTCAGGTCCCAGTGTTTATGCAGCCAGGACTTCACCAACTCAGCTGTCTCCCTAGCCACCAAAGGTATTCATTCTGGTAGAATACCTGTGCGTACTTCCCCATAAATAGTGCTAGGTCTTTTGTTTGTTTGTTTGTTTGTTTTTTTCAAGACAGGGTTTCTCTGTATAGCCCTGGCTGTCTTGGAACTCACTCTGTAGACCAGGCTGGTCTCGAACTCAGAAATCCACCTGCTTCTGCCTTCCAAGAGCTGGGATTACAGGCGTGCGCCATCACTGCCCAGCAATAGTGCTATGTCTTATCATCAGTTACTCCCTCCTCTGGACAAGCCTACCTCTAACCACATAGCATGGAAAGCATAGTCCGCGTCTGTCCATACAGAAAAACCTATACATACTTTAAATATTGTATCTATTTCCACTACCTAAGAATAATATGTTCACAGCAGGTTCTCTTCTTTCAGCTAGGATCTTATGTGAAAAAAGCTGGTGGATCCCAGAGAGGGCCACCCCGATGCCATTAAAGCCAGAGTATAATGTGAGTAACAGATAAACCTTAATTTTTGAATTTGAGGTCATTTGTTACATTCACATATCTTAACAAAAGGTTAATTAGTATACTTCTGATTCCCTTGACAGAGTAACCCACATAATGGCTACATTCTACCTCTTAACAGCAACATAGTATTTCACACAAAGAATTAATTTTTCTCTGTATTTTCCTATATAATATATGTGTGTATGTATTCTATAAGGCTCAGTTCATTTTTTTTATTATTAGAATTGTAGTTAATAAAACAAATCAAACTGGGCATCATTTAATAAAGAAACGTGCTATATTTCCCTTTTGTGTTTTTACATATAAAAGTGATTTGTATTTACCTATGAAAATGTGAGACCCTAGGTATGTATGAAGAATAAAATAAATGAGACTTATAAACATTCCATTGTTGCTTTTTAGGTAGACTTCCTATGAATTTTATGCCCCTCTACTACAAATAACATTATAAATTCTCCACAGACATTTTCAATGACTGCATAATATTCTCAAGTGTCATAATTTCAGGGCCATTTCCCTTATAATTGCTACCCAAGTTACTCAACTTATAAATTTTATAGCAGGCATGTTAATTTCAGAGAAGTATTAACTGCCCCATTTTCCCATGAAGCAGCTTCGATATCTCACCTTGTGGCCCAGCCTGTGCTGCTGGATTTCGTTTCCTCGGAGTTTATGATCTTTTTGTCATTATTTCTTTATGGAAAAGTGCAAAATGTCAACAACCCTGAAAAGTTAGTGCCGCAGCTTGGATGAGGAATGTCCCCTCGGGTTCATGTATTTGAACTCTTGATTCAGTTGGGGAAGGTCATATCATGGAACCTTTAGGAGGTGGTGCCTCGGGAAAGGAAATAACTCAATAGTGCAGGCATGAGGAGGGGCTTTCCATTTCTCTCCCCCACCCCCACCCCTTTGTCTGTCTGTCTGTCTCTCTCCCCCCCCCCTCTCTCTCTGTTTCCTATGCATGAATGGAAATGTGATCAGTCAGAATCCTGCTCCTGCCTCCCTCTCTTCCCTGTCATGGTGGACTGTATTCCTTGGGAACCATAACCTTAAATAAACTCTCTCTTCCTTAAGTGCTTTTGAATATGGTATTTTATTACAGTAACACAAAAGTAATCGATATAGTTAAAGCTGGAGATTAGGAATAGTTATTAAATGCTTCGTTTCTAAATCCAGACTCTCTTTGATGGAGTGATTCTCATGGCTGAGGACCTGGAGCAGAAGAGCTTCAGAATGCAACCAATTAAGGCATTTTGGGAAAAACAGAAAGATGAGTTAAAACGCTATGATTCAAGTATGAAATCCTTGGTCCAAATTAGAACCAGATATGTGTACTCTTCAAGAGAAAAAGCAGAATGGAATCCAGACAGGAGAAATATTCAGATGCCATGGTCCACTAGGGACATACTGAGGAAGACACTGTTCATAGCTGTACCAGCAGAAAAGCAATTTAAAAGGCTTTTTAAAATCCAGGAAAACAGAAGCAGTAAGAAAGCATAAAGCCAATCTGGAGCAACCCAGGTATCAGGAAGGAGAATTAACATGAATAGTCTCCTTTGAAGACAGTCTGAACAGCGGGAATATAAAACAGAAATGTAATTATAACATGCTGATCAGCTCTGAAGGCAAAAATATTTCTCTGGTTGTAATACGAATTCTGTTACTGTTTTTCAGCTTTGTGGAGTCAGCTGCAGACAAAACAAGGGAGACGCCCCACAATTAAAGAGTGGAGCCTGATAGTCTCCATCTTGACAGTAAGAAAGTTAGCATACAATTGACCTCCTCTTAAGGTGAGGAGTCAAGTTATAAGGACCATGATGTCTAGTCTGATGACTAGGGTGAACTCAGTATGTAGCCTGGCCTACACAGTTCCACATTACTAAGGGCTACAGCATGGGACCCTGTCCCAGCAGGGGAAACAGAAAGGAAGATTATAATTTAAATTTACAGTGGAAGCCACTACCTGAGCTGAAAAGGAGACAGACTGAGGGTAGGACTCGGGGTTATTGAGCTGTAGAAGGCCACTCTGGCCTGGAATGCAGCCAGTGTATACCTGAGCTTCCTACCCTATTCCTATCGCTGGTCCACACCAATACCACGAGACATAGCAGGATTCTAGTTGTGTTCACACATATATACAGGTACATACATATTATTTGCTGAAACTTCCCACCATGTAACTAGGGCCAGGAAGTAAATTTTATTATTATGGGTATGCAGAAACATAAAGAGGATTTCATCCAAAGCCTACTAGAGGGTATTGAAAAGGAAGAAATATTACTTAGCTTTAAAAAATTAGTAACACCGGAATATGTAATACAATATGAATGAACCTTGAGACATGTTTCTATAAGCACGACCCGAAAGGACACACATGAGCTATCCCACTTACATGAGGTACCTGTGCGGGATAGTTTTATGTCAACTTCACACAGGCTAGAGTCATCTGGAAGGATGGAACCTCAACTGAAAAAAAAATGCCTCCACAAGATCTGGCAGTAAGTGATTGATGTTGGGAGAGCCCAGCCTATTGTGTGTGTCATCCCTGGGGTGATTGTCCCGGATTCTGTAAGGAAACAGGCTGAACAAGCCACGAGAAGCAAGCCAGCAAAAGGAGCATGCACTCATACATGCACGAATTAACACACACACACACACACACACACACACACACACACACACACACACTGCATCAGCTCTCTGCCTCTAGGTTTGGGCTCTTTTTGAGTTCCTGTCCTGGCCTCCTTCAGTGATGGACCAAGATGTAGAAGTATAAGCCAAATAAACCCTCTCCTCCCCAAGTTACTTTTGGCCACAGTGTCTCATCGCAGCAATACTGTCCCTAAATAGGACAGGACCATATACAGATAATCGAGAGTAACCCTGTAATGAGAGTCTCAGCTGGAGATGATGGGGAAGTTCTTGAGAAGGTTGTTGCTGATAGCTGCACAATGTATGTGGCAATAGTGTGGAAACTTTCATTTAAAATAGTTTAAGTGATCCTTTGTATGTACTTTGGCACAGACTTTGACAAAGTGAGAGGGGTCTAGGTTGAACAGTGTCCGAGGGCAGAGCCATGGGCCTCTTGCCTTGTGCATCTGTCTGCTGATGGTTGTTTCCTGTTCTTCACTCTTCACAGGATGGGCACATCATTCCTTTCCGTCTCTCTACAGGGGACCGTGTGCACATGGGGTCGTGCACACACAGGGCCATGCACACACGCTGTGAAAAGGGACCGGTATAAACCAGTCTTTATGTGAGACAGCCCTGTCTCAGTGAGAAGTAGGAAACCAATCCCCTCTTAATCGGGTCACTATGTGCTCCTCCTCCTTCAGACCCCCCACCCCCTTACCCTCTGATCACAGCTAACTAAGCCTGCCTGAACTTTGCCAAGGTTTGAAGCTGTCAGTTGGCTGTGGAGAGTTGTGTGGGGTTGTTTTGTTTTGTTCTTGAGACAAGGTCTTGTGTAGACCAGGCTGGCCTTGAACTTGCTGTATAGCTGATGATTAAAATACCAATCATCCTGCCTCTACCCACATTCCAGATGCTGGAATTACTGGCTTCCATGGATGCCAGGCCTGGTTTAAGAAGTGCTGGAGACTGAACCCAGGGCTTTATGTATTATATGCGGCTACCCTAACAACATACCCCAGCTCCAAAGTTTATTATTTTCATATAACTAAAGGTACAGGACAGATCAAGGTATGTACTTACAGGATTTCTGGAGATCTGACCCACACACTGTTGATTGAATCTGACTCTTGTTTATAAGAAAGCAGACGTGAACGCCTCCGATGATGGTCATCTAGGGATCATCTGCTTGTTCTGAGGGGCCAACTGTAGGGAAAGACAAAAGGCCGAGATGCGGGGAGGGTAAAGGTAACTCTATATTTAAGCAAGCAAACAGCACCCTTCAGGATGAAAGGAGCTCACTAAACAGATATCATTCAGTCTCCCCCTTTACCCTTTCAGTCCTGTTTTGATATCCACCCTAGTGCCTTCCTGCTCTCTCTCCTCCCAATGCCTTCTGGGAAAGAGAAGATGGCCATCTTAGGGAGCTCAGTCATATTCATATTTCTCCCCCTCCCCCTCCCCTCTTTATCCCTCTAGCTCTCTCTCAGAAGTGTCAGAGATAAATGTGGCATGGTACAATAAACTGCAAGTCAAAGTTTCCCTCCCATAGTCACGGGCGGGGACGCACACAACAGTCTGGTACTTGCTGTGCCTGTGGCTTTCGTTCAGGTTAATGCACACCAAACTGCTGACGTCTTTTATTTACTAGAAGTGCAAGCAGCCAGGAGGTGATAAGTTGATCTAACACCAATTAGGTGCCATTTCTTCTCCATCAAAGAATGTTAGAGACAGATCAGTCAAACCCTCAGACTTTAATTAGCCCTTCCTGTTCTGTAAGATGCTTGTAAATTAAAACAACCAACCAACAAACAAAACCCCTAAGACAAAACAAACAAACAATAAACAAAATTCCCTAAGACAAACAAACAAACAAAAAAACCTTGGATATCAGAGTCCAAGTACTTTGTTACTGACTGCATAGCTTTTGTAGAATTTATCACTATTATTTTGATATACTACTCAAGATGGATATACCAAATTGAACGTGAAATGCACATAAATATGTCTTCTACCCTTTCTACTTTGTGAAACTCTAGTGGCTTTTGTGACTCGATAGAAGCATGGATCCCATAATGCCTGTCAGATTGCCACTTTGAAGCTTGATTGGGGCCTCTCTGATTGTAGCTGTTTTAAGAATAAATAAACCTTTTCTGCTAAATTCCCTCTCCTCTCCAAAATAGCTCCCCGGCCCCAGCCTTGATTTCAAACAGGACTACAGTCAGTGTTTGAGGGTCCCTGAGGAACCTGAAAGAGTTGGAATGAAGGGCATCTGGATTTGTTTAGATGCATGACAGTTATGTTTTTTACTTGGACTGCATTACTTAGTGGAAACATGCTTCAGAAACCCTGAACACAATTGGCTTTATTTCCTGTGTCAGCAAATCCTACTTCTGGTTTTTGCTGTCTTGGTAGGAATGCTATGCTCAGAATACAAGTGGAGAGCTCAGTGTTCAACACTTAACTTGAAAGCTCTAAGAGCTTGGACCCAGCCTTGACAAGTTTCTTGACCTGTTGGTGTCTGCAGCTCCTGACTAACTTTAGCCTTAGTGTTTATGATAAGGTCTCTATACCAATAGAGGCATGGAGTCAGACCGTTCCTTGAGGTCACAAGGTTGGTGGATCAGGGAGATGTATGGTGGGATCTAGCAGGAAGAATGCTCCTTTTAAGGAGTCTGGGAAAAGGAAGGAAGAGAGCCTTGTACATGGAGGAAAGAAAAGTATGACCTTGAGGATGCACAGACTCTGCCCAGTCAGCTAACCTGTCTCCATTTACAGTGTCACCCATGATAGCTCGGATTCGGATTCTGGTAGGCCTGATGTCTGTACACAGGATCAGCCCTGAGGATGGGGAGATAGCTGAAGAGTATAATCTAACCAGCCTGGTTTCAGGCACTTAGCTCACATTGTTGTGAAGCCAAATGAGCCACACACAGTAGGCTTGCTAATGTCACAGTGACTTTAGAGGTCACCAAGGTTTTGGACTCAGCCTTGAGTTTTCCTGGTGCAAAAAGCATTAAATATTAAAATTTGTCTTTCCCATCCAACACTACAAGCTTGTTTACCACAAGGAATTCAAATATTTCATTCATTCATTCATACAAACACACACACACACACACACATATTGTGTGCAAATTTTTAAATCCCTTAACCCAAAGGCCCTGCTGTTTTGTGGGATTAAAGGGGCTGGCCCTTTCCTTCATTTCCTTTGAAGGATTATTTTCATATTTTTATTAAATTTATTTATTCAGTTTACAACCCAATATCAGCCCTTCCTCTCCTCCCAGTACCCTCTCACACAAGTCCTCCCCCATTCCCCTTAGAAGGAAAAACCCCCTTCTATGTTACCAGGGGTCACAAAGAAATAGACCACTTTAATAGAAGTGTCTTAAAGCAAAACTTTAACTACAGATGGGTCTGTACTGCCCGTTCCAGGAAATGACAACCACGCCTTTGTTTTAAAAGGTATGACAGCTCTTGATTAGAGCATGTGTTGGGAAGAGTAAGAAGACTCAAACAAGAAGTGCAGTTGGGGACTGCCCTCCACCATCTTTGCTCCAGTGACTAGGTAGTTGGGACCGCCAGGCTCAGAGACAGACAGGCATAATATCGCTTCGGTTTCAGGCAGCTTGTGTGTAACCTGCTCCCAGGTGCTGGGCTGATCTGCAGTAACCAGCGCGCCAGTTCCGCGGTGGGACCTTCTGCCTGGTGGAGGGACCCCGCGCAGGGAGGGAGCCCGCCAGCTTCCCTTCCGCGACCTCTGTTCCCGCGGACTGCGCTGGAGAGACCGGTACCCAGGCTCTCCCCCCGATATAACATCACTTGGGACACGGCCTGTTGGGGCTTCCGTCTGTGCCCGAGGGCGGGTTGGCGCTGTGGTCGTCTGGGTGCCAGATCGGCGGGCCATCGTGACCACAGGGTGAGCGGCGCCACGGAGACTGCCCTCCGCCATCTTTGCTCCAGTGACCAGCAGCAAGTCCTGGATACCCCACCACACCCGAAAGACAAGATCTGGATTTAAAATCACTTCTCATGATGCTATTAGAGGATCACAAGAAGGACACAAATAAATCTCATAAAGAGTTACAGGAGACCATGAATCAACGGTTAGAAGCCCTTACAAAGGAAACACAAAAATCGCTTAGAGAAATGTGGGAGAACATGGATCAAAAGATGGAGGCGCACAAGGAGACAACACAAAAATCGCTTAACGAGATGAATCAACGGGTAGATGCACTCACAAAGGAATCACAAAATTTTCATAAAGAAATGCAGAAGAATATGGGTCAACAGACGGATGCCCATAAGGAGGCAACACAAAAATTGCTTAAAGAAATGAATCAACGGTTAGATGCCCTTACAAAGGAAACACGAGAACTGCTTAAAGAAATGCAGGAGACGATGGATCAACAGATGGAATCCCATGAGGAGGAAACACAAAAATCGCTCAGAGAAATGCAGGAGAACGTGGGTCATCAGGAAGAAATCCTGAAAGAGGTAATGCAAAAATACCTTAAAGAAATACAGGAAAATACAAACAAACAAGTGAAGGATCTCAGCAAATCCATCCAGGAACTAAAAAAGGAAGTAGAAACAACTAAGAAATCACAAAGGGAGACAACTTTGGAGATAGAAAACCTTGGGAAGAAATCAGGAGTCATAGATGCAAACATCAACAATAGAATACAAGAGATGGAAGAAAGAATCTCAGGTGCTGAAGATTCCATAGAAAGCATCGACTCAACAGTCAAAGAAAATGCAAAATGCAAAAAACGCGTAACCCAAAACATCCAGGAAATCCAGGACACAATGAGAAGACCAAACCTAAGGATTATAGGTATAGATGAGAGTGAAGATTTGCAACTTAAAGGGCCAGTAAACATCTTCAACAAAATTATGGAGGAAAACTTCCCTAACTTAAAGAGAGAGATGCCGATGAACATACAAGAAGCCTACAGAACTCCAAACAGACTGGACCAGAACAGAAATACCTCCCGTCACATAATAATCAAAACACCGAATGTTCTAAACAAAGAAAGAATACTAAATGCAGTAAGAGAAAAGGGCCAAGTAACATACAAAGGAAGACCTATCCGAATCACATCAGACTTCTCACCAGAGACTATGAAAGCCAGAAGATCCTGGGCAGATCTCATGCAGACACTAAGACAGCACAAATGCCAGCCTAGACTACTATACCCAGCAAAACTCTCAATCACCATAGATGGAGAGACCAAGATATTCCATGATAAAACCAAATTTTCACAATATCTTTCCACAAATCCAGCCCTGCAACGGATAATAGGTGGAAACCTCCAATACAGGGAGAGAAACAACACCCTGGAAAAAATGAGATAATAACCTTCTTGAATCAAACCCAAAAGTAGATAACCACTCAAACATAAAGATAGCGTCAAGAATGGCAGATGGCAATAATCACTATGCCTTAATCTCTCTTAATATCAATGGTCTCAATTCCCCAATTAAAAGACATAGACTAGCAGACTGGATACGTAAACAGGACCCAGCTTTTTGCTGCATGCAGGAAACGCACCTCAGTGTCAAAGACAAACACTACCTCAGAGTAAAAGGCTGGAAAACAATTTTACAAGCAAATGGCCCCAAGAAACGAGGTGGAGTAGCCATCCTAATATCGGATAAAATTGATTTTCAACCCAAAGTCATCAAAAAAGACACAGAAGGACACTACATACTGATCAAGGGAAAAATCCACCATCAAGAACTCTCAATCCTGAATATCTATGCTCCAAATGCAAGGGCACCCTCATTCGTAAAAGAAACTTTACTAAAACTCAAAGCACACATCGCACCGCACACAATAATAGTGGGTGACTTCAACACCCCGCTCTCTGAAATGGATCGTTCAGGAAAGCAGAAACTAAACAGGGACACAGTGAATCTAATTGAAGCCTTGGACCAAATGGAACTAACTGATATATATAGAACATTTCATCCTAGAGCTAAAGAATACACCTTCTTCTCAGCTCCTCATGGTACCTTCTCCAAAATTGACCATATAATTGGTCACAAATCAGACCTCAACAGATACAAGAAGATAGAAATAATCCCATGCCTCCTATCAGATCACTATGGAATAAGGGTGGTCTTCAATGGCAACAAAAACAAAAGAAAACCCACGTACACATACATGGAGGCTGAACAATGCTCTACTCAATGATAACTTGGTCAAGGTGGAAATAAAGAAAGAAATCAAAGACTTTTTGAAAGTTAATGAAAATGAAGGCACAACATACCCTAACTTATGGGACACAATGAAAGCAGTGCTAAGAGGAAAATTCATAGCCCTGAGTGCCGCCAAAAAGAAACGGGAGACAGCATACACTAACAGCTTAATGGCACACCTGAAAGCCCTGGAACAAAAAGAAGCAAATACACCAAAGAGGAGTAGAAGGCAGGAAATCATCAAACTCAGGGCTGAAATCAATCAAGTAGAAACAAATAAAACCATACAAAGAATCAACAAAACGAGGAGTTGGTTCTTTGAGAAAATCAACAAGATAGATAAGCCCTTAGCCAGACTAACCAGAGGGCACAGAGATAGTATCCAAATTAATAAAATCAGAAACGAAAAGGGAGAGATAACAACAGAAACTGAGGAAATTCAAAAAATCATCAGATCCTACTACAAAAACCTGTATTCAACACAACTAGAAAATCTTGAGGAAATGGACAATTTCCTTGACAGATACCAAGTACCAAAATTAAATCAGGATCAAATAGACCATCTAAACCGTCCTATAACCCCTGAAGAAATAGAAGTTGTCATTGGAAGTCTTCCAACCAAAAAAAGCACAGGTCCAGATGGTTTTAGTGCAGAATTCTATCAGACCTTCAAAGAAGACCTAACACCAATACTCTTCAAACTGTTCCACAAAATAGAAACAGAAGGAACACTACCCAACTCGTTCTATGAAGCCACAATTACACTAATACCAAAAGCACACAAAGATCCGACAAAGAAAGAGAATCTCAGGCCAATCTCTCTTATGAATATCGATGCAAAAATACTCAATAAAATTCTTGCCAACCGAATCCAAGAACACATCAAAACGATCATTCACCACGATCAAGTAGGCTTCATCCCAGGGATGCAGGGATGGTTCAATATAAGGAAATCCATCAATGTAATCCACTACATAAACAATCTCAAAGAAAAAAACCACATGGTCATCTCATTAGATGCTGAGAAAGCATTTGACAAAATTCAGCATCCTTTCATGCTAAAGGTCTTGGAAAGATCAGGAATTCAAGGCCCATATCTAAACATAGTAAAAGCAATTTACAGCAAACCAGTAGCCAGCATCAATCTAAACGGAGAGAAACTTGAAGCAATCCCACTAAAATCAGGGACTAGACAAGGCTGCCCTCTCTCTCCATATCTTTTCAATATAGTACTTGAAGTTCTAGCTAGAGCAATTAGACAACAAAAAGAGGTCAAAGGGATACAAATTGGAAAGGAAGAAGTCAAACTATCACTATTTGCAGACGATATGATAGTATACATAAGCGACCCAAAGAACTCCACCAGAGAACTCCTACAGCTGATAAACGACTTCAGCAAAGTGGCCGGATATAAAATCAACTCAAGCAAGTCAGAAGCCTTCCTATACTCAAAGGATAAGCAGGCTGAGAAAGAAGTAAGAGAAATAATACCCTTTACGATAGCCACAAACCATATTAAGTATCTTGGCGTGACGCTAACCAAACAAGTGAAAGATCTGTATGACAAGAACTTCAAGTCTCTGAAGAAAGAAATTGAAGAAGACCTCGGAAGATGGAAAAATCTGCCATGCTCATGGATTGGCAGGATTAATATAGTAAAAATGAGCATCTTACCAAAAGTAATACACAGATTCAATGCAATCCCCATCAAAATCCCAACTCAATTCTTCATAGAGTTAGAAAGAGCAATTCAAAAATTCATCTGGAATAACAGAAAACCCAGAATAGCTAAAACTATTCTCAAGAGTAAAAGAACCTCTGGGGGAATCAGTATCCCGGACCTCAAGCTGTACTACAGAGCAATAGTGTTAAAAACTGCATGGTATTGGTACAGTAACAGACATGTAGATCAATGGAACAGAATTGAAGACCCAGAAATGAATCCACACTCCTATGGTCACTTGATCTTTGACAAAGGAGCTAAAACCATCCAGTGGAAAAAAGATAGCCTTTTCAACAAATGGTGCTGGCTCAGCTGGAGGTCAACATGCAGAAGAATGCAAATTGACCCATCCTTATCTCCTTGCACTAAGCTCAATTCTAAGTGGATCAAAGATCTCCACATAAAACCAGACACACTGAAACTAATAGAAGGGAAACTAGGGAAGAACCTTGAACATATGGGCACAGGGGAGAATTTCCTGAACAGAACTCCAATAGCTTATACTCTAAGATCAAGAATAGACAAATGGGACCTCATTAAATTACAAAGTTTTTGCAAGGCAAAAGACACTGTCAAAAAGACAAAGCGGCAACCAACTAACTGGGAAATGATCTTTACCAACCTTACATCCGACAGAGGGCTAATATCCAAGATATACAAAGAACTCAAGAAGTTAAACTCCAGAGAGGCAAGTAACCCTATTAAAAAATGGGGTACAGAGCTCCACAAAGAGTTCTCACCTGAAGAATATCTAATGGCTGAGAAGCACCTAAAGAGATGTTCATCATCCTTAGTCATTAGGGAAATGCAAATCAAAACAACCCTGAGATTCCATCTCACACCAGTCAGGATGGCTAAGATCAAAAACACAGGAGACAGCAGTTGTTGGCGAGGATGTGGAGAAAGAGGAACACTCCTCCACTGCTGGTGGAATTGCAGGCTGGTACAACCACTCTGGAAAGCAGTCTGGCGGCTCCTCAGAAAACTGGGCTTGACACTTCCGGAGGATCCGGCTATACCACTCCTGGGCATATACCCAGAGACTTTACCTGCATGCAATAAGGACACATGCTCCACTATATTCATAGCAGCCTTATTTATAATAGCCAGAAGCTGGAAAGAACCCAGATGTCCCTCAACGGAGGAATGGATTCAGAAGATGTGGTATATTTACACAATGGAATACTACTCTGCAATTAAAAACAATGAATTCACGAAATTCCTAGGCAAATGGTCAGAACTTGAAAATATCATCCTTAGTGAGGTAACCCAATCACAAAAGATCACACATGGTATGAAGTCACTGATAAGGGGATATTGACCCAGAATCTCAGAATACCCTAGACACAATCAGCATATCAATAGATTTCTAAAAAGATGGAAGGAGAGACCCCTGGTCCTGGAAAGACTGGATGTAGGGGAACGCCAGGACAGAGTAATGAGAGGGGGTTGAACGGAGAAAAGAGGGAGGGAAGGGGGCTTATGGGACTTTCGGGGAGGGAGGAAACGGGAAAGGGGAAGTGATTTGGAATGTAAATTAAAAAAATAAAATTAAATTAAATTAAAAAAAAAAAAAAAAAAAAAAAAAAGAAGTGCAGTTGGCTTCAGCAAAGTGTAGATCCCTGCCAATAGCAAAAGACTGTGAGATTGGATCCCAGCTAATGGGGGAAGAGGCCTTCTCTGTGTAAAAAGAACTGAATTTAAGTTCTGCCTCTAGCCTTGGGAAGAGTCCTATAAGACTGTATACCTAGTGTCCCTTCATTTTAAGAGTTAATACGGTGGGCCTGCCTGTGACCCGGCTAGGATTTCATCTCTCAGGAAACCCAGCTTACCTCAGGACAGGCTGTTAACCCTACAGGTACAAGGAGAAAGGCCAGGACCCCAAATCATGGCCACATTAATTAAAGCAAGCTTTTTCATGTCCACTGGCTGTGCCCACCACGAAGAGATCGGCACTGGACTTGGGACGATAAGGGTTTTTATAGCTTAGTAGGGGGGATCCTAGCGGGAAATAGGAATGGTTACAGAAGCAGTACCAACTGATCAGAGCAGTCTACTGACGGTTGCAAAGCGGTCATAACAAGGCTGTCACAACCTTTTAAAAACAAAGGCGTGGTTGTCATTTCCTGGAACAGGCAGTACAGACCCATCTATAGTTAAGGGTACAGGTTGGACATAGCAATCCTTGAGAAACAGATTTAATTATGAACATAGCTGAGCCGAGTTTGACTTTACTGTAAGACTGCTTTCAAGCCATAGATGGAGACAAGCTGCTTTATGAATGCTAAGAAGAGAAGGTTAAATACTGTGGTATACATTTTCTTCCCAGAAGCCGGTCTCTCAGTGCTACCACTACAGAGCCTGCTCTGTCAGTGAGCACTGTAGCATCCGATGCCTGCCATCCCGAGTTAGGCTTTGCCGTACTTTCCCTCACCTTCTGATCCTTCCAGTCATTCACTGGAAGCTCCGCCTGCCCTGCTACCTTTTGCTTTGCTGGCACTTGACTGGCGCTAGCCGACTTCTGGTGCAGGACTCCTCCTCCTCCTCTCCTCCATCTCCCTATCCCAGGCAGCTGCTGGGGTCCCATCTCTTGCTTGTTCTGCTATTTACGTTGCTTACACAACAAAATTGTCCTTGAGCTTCCTCCCGAGTTTGCTTCTAAATTCTTTCATTAACAAGACCAAGAACGCTTGCTTAACTGCTTAATACTATTAACAGAGGTTGCGCAACCTGAATCAGGCTAGTAAACACACCAGGATGGGAGCAAGCGCACCAGGGCAGGGAGCAAACAGGGAACTGTTGTGCCAGGAAACGTTCGTGAACCCCCCCCCAAAGACCACCAAGGAGCCAAATCTGATGCAATCCTATTAGAGTCTCTTTATTCAAGTCGAACTTGGGCTCCCCACCAACCCTGACACAGCGGGAAAGTAGAACCCTGAGCCTAGTTTTAGGCAAGCATTTATAGAGGCAAGAAGCAGGCATCTAGCCTGGTACACATCTGACTGGGGGCCCATTATGGCCTTTAATATAATTGGCTGCTGCTGGAAACCAAACCATAAACTTAACTTCCACTTTTCTCCTGATAGGTGGTCGTTAGGAAGTGAAGTGTCAGGGGAAGTGTCTACCTGGAGGTGTAGATTTGTTGGGGAATAACCTGGAAGCTGGTGCAAGGGTTGGTCTCTCAGAGCACACACCCCAGGGTCAGGAGTTTATTTAGTTCTTATCTAACTCAAGTGGTGACTCTCTTTTCCCCTTTGGCTGGGGTCCAACCTCACAGTCTTGCAACTGAATACTTAAAAAGAATCAACACATGGGAAATGAAGTGAAGACTGAGGTAAAGGGGCCATTGTGAGGAAGGCGAGGAGGCCATCAAGTTCCTTGTCTGTAGAAACAAAAGTTTTACCAGACAGGGGAGATTAAAAGCTCTTAATCCCTTTGCATAAGTTCCTCATATTGGCTGTGTCAGCGAGCTACCTTCAGTAGAAAACAATATCCCACACTAAAAGGCTGTTTGGATTTCCTAAGAACCTAAATGTGTTCTTCCTTAGATTTTGGAATTTACTATTCAATTTTTTTTGTTGATATTTTTCCCCCAATGGAAATGCTTATATTTGCAACTCTTGCTTTTGGTTTTAACCTCAGAAAGCTACAGTCTGTAGTGCACATGCCTGTGACCTCACAGCTCTGGAGGCTGAGATAGGAAGTATGCATGTGAAGACAGCCTAGGCTGCATAGAAAATTTGAAGTGAACCTGGATTACATACCCCCCAACACACACACACACATACATATACACACACATACACACACATATACACACACATACACACATATACACATATAAACATACACATACACACATATATACACATGTACACACACATACACACATCTACACACACACACACATATACACACATACACACATATACACACACATATACACATATAAACATACACATACACACACATACACACATCTACACACACACACACACACATTCCATAGTGTTCTAAAGATTTCGAGTTTGGTTATAAAAACAATCCAATAAAATGCAAAAGGTACAAAATAATACTTGATATGACTGTCAGGCAGAAAAAGTTCCTGGTTATGAGACAGAAGCTTTGGCCTGAGGGAAGACCAGGTATCCCAGTAGAGCTGGATCAATCATTTTGGCTAAGAAACCCTGTAGGAAGCTGGGATAATCTTAGGATAGGTGGATTAATTAGTTCTTTAATGAGATATTGTATGTAATCCTCATGCCTAGTGGAATAGCTTCTGAGGCCTCAGGGTCACAGCTCCACAGCTCTGTAGCCTGGAAGTCTACTCAGTTTCTGGATTATTCAGAAGATTAATTTTGCTTGCCCTCTCTCCCTGATAAATTATTTCTCCACTGGTGAAATGAAACAGTTCAAGACAGGTTAGAGTATATATAAAGGCAAGTTTGTGGGGGGGACCCCTTTTGGTCGAGTTCACTGGTCCCAAGGACCAAGGCCAGGCATATTGCCATGGGGAGGGAGAGAGGGAAAGGGGAAAAAGAAAGAGAGAAAGCACATGTGAGCAGAGAGAGGGAGAGATGGGAGAAGTGGGGGGTGGGGGTGGGGGTACCAAAAGTTCTGGGTTATATAGGAAAGGGCCTCTGGGAGAGGGGAAGCCCAGCTCCTGGCTTAGAAAGTTCAGGTAGCGGGTAGAGTTTGCCACATAGGGACCAAGGGATGCTGGGAGAACCTGGAAGCAGGTTGGTTTGGGTACATTAAACATGCATCTCTGCTGTTTGTCCTGGTCCAAAACCCAGTATTTCCTTCCTTCCTTCCTTCCTTCCTTCCTTCCTTCCTTCCTTCCTTCCTTCCTCCCTCCCTCCCTCCCTCCTCCCTTTCTCACTCCTCCTCCTCCTCTTCCTCCTCCCTTCTACTTCTTTCTCTATTCTAAGCATGTTAGCATGTAAAATGTTGGGCTTCCCTAACATTTTGGCTTCCTAACTCATTATCTGACCTCTGTGCTAACTCAAACAATGTCTCCTCTTCCTCCTCTGCCCCAGGCAACCATTGAGGCGTACAGCTTGCCTGCTCTGGGGTTTTTCTTTTAAACTCTGATAGAGCCTCCCTTTGAGTCCATTCTTAAATTATTTTATTAACAAGACTAAGAACCCCAAGAGGGGGCCCTGGTGGCCCTTTTCATAATAATTCTATAAATTTATCTTTAAGGTGCTATTATGTTTCAGGTAATGAAATCCCAACCCCTGTCTTCCACTTACAAAACAAGTTGCAACACTATTTATGTTACTCTTGTAGCACACTTCTAAGCCTCAGATAATTTTCATGAATCACATTGACAGCAGAATTCCGTTAAGATTTAATGAAATTCTGATTTGGCCTTCCTAACACTGACCTAACATACTGCTTGTAAATCAACAAAGCTGCCCCCCTTACGATAGTTACATGATGCATTTTATAGCACATTAATACATTTGATACTTTTATGATACGTGGCAGTAACTATTGTTTTAGCAAAACATAGTAAGAAAAGTATTAAAAATCAAATTGAGGAAAAATAATTTTGAGTAGTTCCATATAATGAGGAAATTAAGCCAGATTATTTTGTGTTTCATGATAATTCTATTTAATGTTAAATTGCTCACATTTCTGAGTTTTACCTACATCTCTTTGGAGACAAAAGAACAGAGCCACTACTCATTCAGTGAGCAACACTGAACATGGTGTAGGACAGGCAGACACACCTGTGTCAAACATCCCAGGTGGAAAAACAGCAGAGAGGGGTTCAAGGCAGGCATGTGTGCACAGTCGTGATGCCTTATGTTTAACATGGGTTCAGGCTATGTGTGCACAGGCATGCACTTTATGTTTAACATGAGTGTACACTGAAAAATATTCATATGTAGGGCTGGTGAGAGGGCTCAGCATGTAAAGGGGATTGCCACCAAGCCTGTGTTCTGGCCTAAATGAGAAATGCCCATAGGTGCAGGTATTTGAACACTAGGTTCCAGGTTGGTGGTGCTGTTGGGGAAGGTTATGGAACCTTTAGGAGGTAGAGCCTTGCTGGTGGAAGTGTGTCACAGGGATGGGAGTGGGGGTGGGGGTGGGGGTGGGGGTGGAGACTTTGAGGATTTATAGCTTTGCCCTGCATTTTTTTCTGTCTGTGTTTCCGGAATGCAGATGGAATGAAATCTCTCTGCATCCAGCTCCTTTTGCCACACCTTCTCCTCAATGATGAGCACAATCCTTCTGGAACCAGGAACCAAGATACACCGTTCCATTTCTAACTTGTTTTTTGTCTGGGACTAGTATCATAGCAACAGAAACGTGACACACAGTGGTAGAAGAACACTAACTCCTGTGAGTTGTCCCTTGACCTACACACACACTGTGACAAGTGTGCCTATACCATCTCAGTAACCAGCAAACACACACACACACACACACACACACACACACACACACATACATCTACACACACACACTGTGGCAAGTGTGCCTACACCATCTAAGCAACCAGCAAGCACACACACACACACACACACACACACATACACACACATACACACACACACTGTGGCAAATGTGCCTACACCATCTAAGCAATCGGTAAACACACACACACACACACACACACACACACACACACTGTGGCAAGTGTGCCTACATCATCTAAGCAATCAGCAAACACACACACACACACACACACACACACACTGTGGCAAATGTGCCTACACCATCTAAGCAACCAGCAAGCACACACACACACACATATACACACACACTGTGGCAAATGTGCCTACACCATCTAAGCAATTGGCAAACACACACACACACACACACACACACATACACACACACACTGTGGCAAATGTGCCTAAATGGTTATCTCCATTATTTATATCTTCAGGGCTCAAATGAGTTATGTGTTTCTCATTTAGGTTCTTTGATTTGAACTGCATAGATTACAATGGGAATAGATTTTTGCATTTTTGTCAGATTTTTATACAGGGGCTCACTGCATATTCCTGACTAACCTGGAACTCACTATATAGACAGGATTAGTCCTGAATTCACAGAGATTCTCCTGCCTCTGTCTCATGAGCACTGGGATTAATGACATGTGATACCAGACCTCGTGTGAGAGTAGTTTTTTGTAACTATTCTTGGATAAATTTCCATTTTCTAGATGATATTGGATGAATGTTTCCACATGAAATTCATTTCTACCTGGCATTCACAATTTATGGACTGATAATATCACTAGCAAAATAATTATTTATAAGAGTAAATATAACATTAGTAGCTGCCTACTGAGGATTAAGTAAATCAATGTGGGCGGTGGGAGTGGATCAGGAAAAGTGTAGCTTGTATCTCCTCAATATTCATTAGAATTATTTTATGAAGCTAACTGTGAGACGGTGGTTTTCTTTAATATTTATAAGAATGCTTTTGTGTTAGATATTTCTACAAGTAAAATACATAAACTAAATTAATTTTGTCTATAGTAAAGATTTACTAGGAAACGTCCACACTGCAAATAATCTCTCTCATGGTGTTTACCTGGCATAGTTTATTATTGTTGTTGTTTACATTCTTGTGATAAGAAGAGATGACGGTTTTTAAAAATACATTTAATTGGTTTTGTACCACCCAGAATTCTGGACAATCATATTTTTATTATCTTAGACAAGTACCAAGCACGAGAACAATAACCACGTGTGTGCATGGTGACATCTGTTCTCTCATAAAGGAGCCTGGGGTTGTATGAAACACCTCTGGCTGGCAGTGAGTCTACATAGGCTCCTCAGGAAGGTCCTTCCAAGGTCACTGCCTTGGGCAGGGGCTGGACCGTCTCAGATTTTGTCATATTGTTAATTGTCCTTCGGAGATCTTATTCTGTCTCCATCTCTGCAATACTAGTTGCGTAGAACATGAAATGCATTTCCCATGGAAGGTGGGGGCCTGTAGCAGTGAAGTAGTTAATTTATAGGCCTGTCAAGACACTTGAACCTACATTGTCTAAAAGAATAACATAGACCTTGCTGTTTAATGGGGGCTATACTTCAGATGTCCGCCGTTCTGCAAATGTTCAGCCGCAAAGGAACTCCCCACCCTAAAAGGCACTGCAGTTTAATCTAAAGATGTCTAACCTCTGTCGATCTGTGGGGAGGGTTCATTGAAACAGCAGTGTAGTCTGATTGCTGAGGGCCAGACACGCCCAGGCATGGAAGATGAGGACTCCGGAGACACACAGTTCCCACTTTGATTAAGTGCTCACTGTAGACGGCAACAAGTACAAACATGTAAACGAGTGAGCCAGCAAGTTCCAGCCAAGGACCAGTGCTGTGAAGAAAGGGCAAGGTGGTACGTGAACGATGTCAAGAGCTCTGGACGGTCGGTCGGTCCGTCGGTCACCTGGGGTCTGGAGAGCATATTCTCACAGGCGCGCCTGCTCTGTCGGGGAAGGCTGGGGTGCAGAGTCCTTACAGGGTAGAGGATGGACTGAATGAGGTCTTCCTCTTATTTGAAGATAAAAAATGGGTGTCAGTTTCTCTACTGATCCTAGGGCTTGGGCAGTGAGATCCTCTGAGATAAGTGAATGTGTTTGATGAGTTAACACTTTGATGAGTAGAACGGCCTTTCTTTGGGCCCAGGATGGAGAGTGAGGGGTTTGGAGTAAAGTGGACCTGTAGCGCCCTGGGATTCTGGGTAAAGTAAACCTGGTGCGCCCTGGGACTTAGTCACGTCTATCTCCGTACAGTGTCATGGTTTTCTTTTTCTTTATGGCTGCATAAAATCCATTGTGTTACACACCACATTTTCTTTATCCGTTTATCTACTGATGGATACCTGGACTTCTGTATCTGGAACTGCAGTCCTTACTTTAGGGCCTCTTATAGGGTAGAATTACCCAGTGATCGTCTGTGCCTGGTTTATTTCACTTATGGTGTTCTTAGAGTTTATTTACATTATAGAAGTATGTTAGAAATTGTTCTTTTTCCTTAACAGAGAATAATATTCTGTTTTGTGTATCCATTCTTCTGGTGGTGAACTTTTGGGACATTTATAGTTTTTTTGTTTTTGTATTTTTTGTTTGTTTTGTTTTTTAAGTAATAATGACGCTGTGAGTGTAGGTAGATTATATTTCTTTATTTCTACTGTAATTTTTTTTTTTTTGGTTTGTTGTTGTTGTTGTTGAGACAGGGTTTCTCTGTGTAGCACTGACTGTCCTGGAACACACTCTAGACTACACTGGTCTCAAACTCAGAAATCCACCGCTGCCTCCTGAGTGAATTCTCCTATATATACCCTTTGGTACGTTTTCTGCATCAAATAGTGATGCTATTTTTAATTCTTTTTTTTTTTTTTGAAGAGCTGCATACGTTTCCCACAATGATGGCACCATTTCCAAACTTACCAATAGTCCACACGAGTTCAAATTCTCCATCTTTGCCAACATTTGTTGTTTAGAAAACAAAACAAAACCAAATAAAAACAGTACAGTGAGAAGCAGCTGGAAAACAACCAACGGCACAACTGTATACTCAAACCGAGACAGTGCTAGACAGCGTCAACTTGACACAAGCCTGGGGTCCCCTGGGAAGTGGGAACCTCCGTAAGATCAGCCTGTGGGCATAGTGTGGGGGATTCTCTTGATCTTTGGTTGATGTGGGAGGGGCCATTCCATTGTGAGCAGGGCCATTCCATTGTGGGCGGGGCCATTCCATTGTGAGCAGGGCCATTCCATTGTGAGCAGGGCTGTTCCATCGTGGGCGGGGCCATTCCATTGTGGGCGGGGCCATTCCATTGTGAGCAGGGCTGTTCCATTGTGGGTGGGGCCATTCCATTGTGGGCGGGGCCATCCTGGGCTTGGTTGGAAGGGTCGCTGAGCAACCTAGGGGAACAAGTCAGTAAGCAGCACTCACATATGGGCTCTGCTTCAGTCCCTGCCTTGAACGTTTGCTTAGCAGAAACTCTCCCACAGCAATGGCCGTGAGCTATAAGCAAATACACTTTTGACTTGACAAGTTGGTTTTAGTAAGTGTTTTATCACAGCAACAAAAATAAAGTAGGACACACACACAAAGATAACCTACTGTAAAACATTTTTTAATGTGTTTTCATATTATTGGCTTAAACTCTTTTCAGTTAGGATCAAATATCAAGCATAAGACTTCTGTACATAATTATGTTAAGTATACACAGGTATTTTGAAATTCTATAAGGGATTAATTCAGATAAAACACATTTATCATATGCTGTCATTGGAAGATGTGATACCCTTTCTCGCATCACCAGATCATCCAGATCACAGATTAAAAGCACATCAATCATTCCCAGCGAGCCTTCAGGTGAGTTTTAAGACTTCAGGATATTCTATTTTACTAGGAAACCACTGCTTTAAAAAGTATTAGTAATTCGCTATAAGGCACCAAACCATTTTGTCTAAGTCACATATGCCTAATATAGGAGAATTCAGACTTAGAAGGCTGGAGAGATGGTTCAGTGGTCAAGAGCACTTGCTACTCTTCCAGAGGACCAAGACACATACAGATACATACATAAATAAAACTTAAAAATAGTAATATTAAATATAGAAAAATACATACTTAAGGAAAGAATGTACCGATTATTGTGGGTTTTTTTTTAAAACCACATTGCATTTCTGAAATCATACTGCCCTGGTTGTGTATTGATTATTGTCTTAAAACAACAATTATTTTAATGCCTGTGATTCTGAGATTAACACCCTGGCAAGGTTATGCTAAACTCTATTGTATCCGTTGGAGCCAATTTATATGGTGCAGAGAGCTGAGAGCTAGTCTATGCTAAGCTGGGTGCGAGGGGTCAAGATGGTTATCCATGTCTGGAACCTGGGGACTTCTCTCTCACGATTTCTGTCAGTATATAATACAAACTCGCATTGAACTCACAGTAATCCTTCTGCCTCAGCTTCTCAAGTGCTGGTATCATCCATATAAATTATCACTTCTGCCTCATCTGGACTTCTCTACATGGCCACTGGTTCTTTCTTATTTCATAAGTATGTGTGTGTGTGTGTGTGTGTGTGTGTGACTGTATGAATGTTTGCCACTTGTGCACAGGTTCCCCTGGAGGCCAGAAGAGGGCATCAAATCCCTTGGAGCTGGAGTTACAGGTAGTTGGAAGCTACCTGGTAAGGGTACTGGGTACCAAGCTCAGCTCTTACCCACTGAGCCATCTCTCTAGCCAGTAGCAACTGGTTCTGAGAGATTGAATGTACAAAAGCCCCTTAAGACTGAAGCCCAGGGATACGGAGAAGGCAAAGATGATAAAGTGCTTGCCTGCAAGCACAAGGACTCGAGTTCAGATCCCAGAGTCATACATGACACACACTCTAGTCATCCCAGTGCCAGCAGGCAGAGACAGGCAAATGCTCAGCCTACTTTCCAAATTCTAGGACAGTGAGAAACTGTCAAAAAACACTCAAGGTTGTCCTTCAACCTCCACATGAATACACACTAAGCAGGCACCAGCACACACGTAGACAATACATACTGTGAAATTTCCTTTTGGTCAACCCAACACTAACTAGAGTCACGTTGACAGTGACCCCACTTGAAGAGCTGCCTCCATCAGTTCGGCTGTGGGTATATCTGTAGGGCATTTTCTTGATCAATGATTGAAGTGGGAGGACACAGTCCACTGTGGGCAGTGCCATCCCCTAGGCAGGTCATCCTGGATTGTATAAGAAGTCAAACTAAGCAAGTCCTGGGAAGCAGGCCAGTAAGCAGTGTTTGTTCCTCTGTGGGTTTGTTTTAGTTCTTGCCTCCCGTTCCAGTCTCCAATTTCTGCCATGGCTTTCCTCTATGATGAACTGTAACCTATAGGTGAGATAAATCCTGTCAACTAAAACCAAATACAGAGAGAGAGAGAGAGAGAGACAGATACAAGCATACAGATACACACAGACACAAACACAGATACACACAGATAAACAAACACATACACAGACACACATAGAGAGACAAACAAGCACACATACAGATACACATGGACACAAACAAAGATACAAGCATACAGATACACACAGACACAGAGACACACAAATGTTGCTACTTTGTTTCCAATCCAATTACCTAGTAAAAGAAATCTCAACTCAGTAACAATACAAGCTATAAACCTAGATTGGGCAGATCTCCCACTATGCTACTCCATTCCCATCTATATTATCCCATATAACTTTCAGTTTCTCCAGGCCACGAGCTTCTCTCTCTGCAGCCTCTCAGTAGATCCCTCATAGTTCCTCCACCTTCCCGGTGATCCTTTCCTCCTCCCCCAAACTCTCAGCTTCTCCCCCTTCCTCCTGCCCAATCATTGACTCAAGCCTTTATTTGAAAAGTTAAGGTGGGGAGAAGGTTCACAAGGCAACTCCTCATCTACAGCCCCTCTGAGGAGTGGAATTAGCATCAAAATACAAACCCAGGGCTATCCACAACACACAAGCACACAGATACACACAGATAAACACACAGAGAGAGACAGATATACACAGAGACATACAAACAAGCACACACACAGATACACATGGACACACAGACACATAGATACACATGCAGAGAGATGCAAGCATACAGATACACACAGACACACAAACACACAGACACACATAAACAGATACACATACAGTGACACACAAACAGAGAACACAGATATACACAGACACAGAGATAAACAGACATACACACAATGACATACAGACACACACACAGATACAGACACAGACAGATACACACAGATGCATACAGATATATACACATATAGACACATAGGCACACATGTGCATGCACACACACACACCCCTAGCATTTGCACAGAGCTGTTCTCTTTAGCACCTGTTAATCAAAGCAGGTCACATGATCAGGCTTTTACTCAGGAGGGCTACAAAACAAAGTAGGTTTCTTCTCTTTTTAGGACACAGTAACATGATATTACAGAGATGTGAGGACGAAAGGAAAGACTCACTGCTGACCATTATCAAACAGCAATGTCCCACTGCACAAACTAACCCCAAATCTAGCTTCTCAAAGTTTCTCAGTCATCTGATGATGTTCATACCACTCAGCAAAACGCTGCTACATAACAATAAAGTAAGCATGGATGTGCAGAACTCTAGGCTAACCTCAGACGCACAGTGCCATTTTGTCCGTCATATCGTCAATTCCAACTATTGATCCTGCTTGACAATGTCAAAACTAATTTGCTTTCAGCATTCATACATTGTAATATCTGAATACACTCAATGCTGTTTTGTGACTGGGGAGCAATGAGCAGAGATTGAGCATTAACAGGTGTGTGTGCACAGGAAATGCTGTGTGCACAGGAAATGCTATGTGCACAGGAAAGGCTGTGTGCATAGGAAATGCTGTGTGCACAGGAAATGCTATGTGCACAGGAAAGGCTGTGTGCACAGGAAAGGCTGTGTGCACAGGAAAGGCTGTGTGTGTGCACAGGAAAGGCTGTGAGCACAGGAAATGCTGTGAGCACAGGAAATGCTGTGTGTGTGCACAGGAAAGGCTGTGTGTGTACACAGGAAAGGCTGTGTGCACAGGAAAGGCTGTGTGAACAGGAAATTCTGTGTGCACAGGAAATGCTATGTGCACAGGAAAGGCTGTGTGCACAGGAAATGCTGTGTGCACAGGAAAGGCTGTGTGCACAGGAAAAGCTGTGTGTATGTGCACAGGAAATGCTGTGTGTGTGCACAGGAAAGGCTGTGTGCACAGGAAAAGTTGTGTGCACGGGAAAGGCAGTGTGCACAAGAAATTCTGTGTGTGTACACAGGAAAGGCTGTGTGTGTACACAGGAAAAACTGTGTCCACAGGAAAGGCTGTATGCACAGGAAAGGCTATGTGCACAGGAAATGCTATGTGCACAGAAAAGGCTGTGTGTGTACACAGGAAAAACTGTGTCCACAGGAAAGGCTGTGTGCACAGGAAAGGCTGTGTGCACAGTAATGCCTATGTCAGAGAACCCAGAAAGTGTTTGGAGATACAAATGCCAAAACACAAAGTCATCTACATGTGGCTTTGTTTGCTTATTCAGCATAAAAGTCTTTTGAGTCTTGGCACAAAGAAACTGACATGCATTGTTGGTTAATGTGCAATATCTAAGCCTAGATGTGGAGATCTGGCCCCAAGACAAGAAACTGCAATTTAAAGCTGTGCACTGGTTCACAGTACTCGGTGTTCTTGTAGAGGGCCAGGCTGTGGTTCTCAGCATCCATATCAGGTGTTCACAACTACCTGTGACTCTAGCTCCAAGGGGGATGACATCCTCTTCTGGCAGCTGTGGGTATCCATACACATATGTACACACATAATAAAATTAAAACTGAAATATTTTAGTATTATCTACCTCTATCTATCTATCTATCTATCTATCTATCTATCTATCTATCTATCTATCTATCTATCTGTATATATGTGAATGTGTGTGAGCATACATGTTCCATGTATGTACAGGAGCCTGCAGAAGCCAGAGAAAGACTTGCACCCCTCGGGAGCTGGAGTAGCAAGCAGTTTGGGGCTGCTGTGTGGGTGCAGGGAAATGAACCAGGAGAAGAAGTAAGTAGCCCTAACCACTGAGTCTCCCCAGATCCCCAAAGACAATCATTGGAGAAAAAAAGGTGCTCTTTCTAAGAAATGGTGACTGCTTTCAGTTAACAGCTAATTTCTACTAATTACTTGGCAATCGCTTTCACAGAAGTACTTCTTGTCCTGGCAATGGACCCATGTGAGGAAAGCATTGTTTTTATGCCAAAGGCATTCCTGGCCTGACACTTCCCTTGCTCTGGTCTGTAGGTCTTAGCAGTGCTCTAAGGCAACTCAGAAAGCATTTTTTTCTGGGGAATTTAGTCAGAAAGTAATTTTTTTTTGGAAACATTATCAGTCAGTTAAAAATTAGGACTGTGAGCATGTGGCAAAAGAAAAGAAAAGGTGCCCCTGCCATTCTGGGAAATAATAGGTGATTTCTGTGTTGAGCCCTGAGCAGTAGTTAGGATTGCTGAAGTGTGAATGGTTCTGAACCAGCTCTTGGTATTCTCATGTTTCAGCTCTTTTGAACATCGTAACCAAATTTTGTTTCTGGCATCATTTGTTATGCAGTAATTAGATGCTACTGTGTACCAGGCTGTACTGTGTCCAGGAGATTTTTTTTTAAAATGTATTTTAAATGCCATCCTCAAAAAAGGCCCCAAGAAGTTTGGACCAATCAATAGCCACGACCAAATAAATATATTACTATGAACTTGGGACATGAAAATTATTTTATTAAAGTTTAATTATTTATATGGAGCAGAGGTAGCTCATGAGATTTTCATATGGATCAATATGTGACAAAATTCTAAATCTGATTTTGCTGGATTCATAAAGCACTTGGTGCCAGATCTGAGGTAAATGTGTTTTTCATTTGGTTATCACTATGAAACGGAGAAAGAAAATCTATTTTATAGTAGAGAGTGGGAAAGGTTTTCGTTTTTAAGTTTTAGAGACTTAATTCTGTTTGGGCAGAGTAGAAAACACAGGGTTTGCGACCTGCGTGGGCTGCAACATCACTCTGTGGTACACGTTGAGGTGTAGCGGGAAACCGGAAACCATTGTTTCCTACCTCAGAACGTGGTGAGTCCTGGCTCTGCGCCTGTCCTCTGTTTCCTACCCTGGGAAGGCACCACAGCCACATGCCAGCATTTCTCCACACATACTCCTTCCTTTCTCTCCCTGTTTGCTGCTGACACTGCCTTGTGTGGCTGAGGAATGCTGGCCATTGCCGCATGAAGGCTGTGTGGGCGGGAGCACGGTCTCAGAGTAGGAGGGCTAACCTGCTGGCCTGGTGTTCTGCCTTGTTGGTGAAGTGTGTTTGATCATTTTGTCTTATGGTGCTGCTTTTGGAAGATTGTGGGACCTTCGGGAGATATTGCTTAATTAGAGAAAGTGGATCTGGGGGTGGAGCCTGAGGTTTTTACTCTGATCCCACTCCCTCTCCCTCTGTGTTTCCTGGTCTAGACAGATGAGAACAAGTAATCTAGTGCTCCTGCCCCCCTAACTTCTGGCCACTCCTGTTGCCGTGCCTTGGCTACCATGATGAAACCTCCAACTGAGCCAAATAAATTCTTTTTTTCTTCAGGTGTTTTAGTATGGTCTTTGGTCACAGCTCCATAAACAGTTTCTTAACCATCTCTCCAGGCCCATATTTTAAATTCCACTAACAATATTTAAACCTTGATATAGCTTAATATTTTCATTACGTATAAAAATGAATAGGCTTTGATATGTTGCCGTTAAAGAAAGGAAAATTATTCAAGAAAGCAACACTATGCTTGTAAAAGCATTTGGAAACTAATCGCTTATTGAATTAGAAGGTCTGTATGGGGCCTCTCAAATAGATATCCTCCACCCTTTAAGATGTTCAGACCAACTCTCTGTACTCGGGATGCTGTGGACATGTCTCCTGAGATATTGCTAATCCCAGACACAGTCTCGATGGGTCCGTGTAGCAGAGGCCGTGAGAAAAGAGATCTCCCATCTTCCCAAATCGGCTGCGGCCCTTATAAAGTGAGACAGAAAAACCAGTTTGTTGTTTCTGTGTAGAATGTCTTCCTCATTAATAAACTTCTCTATGGCCTCGAAGCAGGCTGTGTCCCGGGACTGAGTCCAGGCCTGTGACAGATGGGAATGGAGACATTAATGACAGAACAGGGCTGTGTGGGAATTTCCCTGAAGAAGAAGCGGTGATTTAAAGGTGATCTGCACGTTGGGCTGATCTTTGGGTCAAGAGCTGTCTCCCTATGCAAAGGAAAGGAAGAGTCAATCCAGACACCAGCCGGAGCCTCTCAGTCCTTCCCCAGGCATCTCAGGTTAAAATCAACAACAGAAATCCCCTAGAGGAGCCCCAGGTTGGTGGAATCTGTAACTCTTCCCGGGGGCTCAGGGATTAGAAGAATAATTTATGCCAAGTTATTGTTTTATAGATTTTTAAAACAGGGTTTGTGTTAGATCAAGGTAAAAAAATCTCATGACCCACTTGGGAGCTTCGTTTGTTGTCTTGGGAGAATTCACTTTTCTCTCATAGCTCCTCTGGCCAAGAGATTTTGTAAATCTTTACATTCTGGAGGTTGTATAATAAAAATGACAGGTGTGCTTTGTGTCATGCCATGTTGTGTCTTTCCCCCAAACTCATGCTTCGATTACAATCCCAGTTGGGCTCTTTATTTTATGCAGACTTTTCCTGTTACTCAGAAGTGACTAGATTTTATTCCAATAAAGGATCTTCAAAGTCCGTATAAGACTGAGCCAAATTTTGTTTTTTTTTTTTTTTTGGCAATTTCTTTTTCTTTACGTGGTTGGAATTTTGCATTTAGCCTTCACATCGTGACTCATTTGTCTTCTTCTTTTGCAGGCTTTTTTTTTTTTTTAAAAAAAAATCTACTCATTTAATAAACAGTGCCAAGCCCTATGCTTGGGATGTAAACAAAGGGTCTGAGATTATGACACAGTTGGAGTGGAGGCTGACATAGGGTGAAGGGAGAGCCAGAGAACCAGCCACTTCACTCTCCTAAGACTTTCACCCCCAACGCACTGATCCCCCGAGGAGGCCATGAATGAAGACAGAGAAACAAATATGTTTTCATTTACAAGTTCTTGGCGGCCACGCAGATCTTGTCATGAGCTATTACATCTTGGAATTCAGCTCTTTTGTTTTGCCAGTAAAGCTCAGTCCTAGTGGAATGGAACCAGCGTCGCGTTCATCCATACACAGAGCAGAGCGTCCACCCGTCAAGGTTGCATTGACTGTCATCGGTGGCTGGAGGAACGGTCGTTTCCTGAGAGTCTTAGACCAACGGAGCAAAGGCTACGCTCAATAGATTTAAGAGGAAGCAAACCAAAGCATGACCTTGGGCTTCTCTCTGGCAGTCCAGGGAATCGACTGCTGAACAATGAGTATAGAAGCAATCACCAAACTTTAATTCTTCATTTAGGAATAACCACGGAAGCTCAGCAAAAATAATAAGGCTGGAGAGCTGAGCATGTGGAGAAAAACAATGGCACTTAAACAGTCTAGAAAACATTTTTCTTTCCTGATTCACTCAACAAACAAACAAAAAAAATGTGTGGGCAGCAGATTGTGCCTCTGGGTATTGTTTATCTGAACAAGGTGAGACTCTCAAGTTCTTTTTTTTTTAAGAAATATTTATGTATGTGAGTACACTGTCACTGTCTTCAGACACACCAGAAGAGGGCATTGCATTCCATTATAGATGGTTGTGAGCCACCATGTGGCTGCTGGGATTTGAACTCAGGACCTCTGGAAGAGCAGTCAGTGCTCTTAACTGCTGAGCCATCTCTCCAGCCCCCCTCCCCACCTCCCACTTCCCATTTCCAAAGTTCTTAATTTCTTTTTTTCTTTTCCAGTTTTATATGTGCATGTGTGTGCAGGTGTATGCTTGCACATGTGTGTGCATGCATGTGTAGGTGCGATGTTGACGCTGGGATTCTACCTGGATCACTCTTCCCCCTCCTCCTCTTCTCAGTCAAACCCAGAACTTGTCGGCCAGCTTGCTTTGGGATTCTCTTTTCTTTGCCTTCTGAGGCTGGGGTTACAGGTGGGCCACCACATCCACCTGGCATTTGTGTGGGCTTGGGGGATTTGAACTCTAGTCCTTCAGCTAGCGAGGCAAGTGCTTATCACTGAGCCACACCCCAGCATTGGTGTTTTGTTTAAATAGGAATCATATCTGCGTGACTACACTGCACATACGTGTGAGAAGCAAGGCTGGTGACCCTCTGGTCTAATGTAGACTTAAGACATACACATAATGTGACATCAGTATCCAAAGTCCAGGTCTCTAGTCTCTAATGGCAGCATTGACATCACAGTTTTCTCGTGCAAATTACCGTCTTGCCTTTACCTCAAAGCTGCAGGGGGAAATGCAACTTTTTTTCCCCCGATTTATTTATAGAAATTCCTCTCAACATCATGTCTAAAGGCCTACAGATTTTTCAAGGCCAAGAACTAAAATTCTACTTTTCCTCATAGTGACAGCTGAGCTCCTGGAGATCAATACATGGACTTTGGATGAAGAAAAGTATAAAATAATAATTGATGATGATGATGATGATACAAGAAAATGTACAAATTTGTGCCAAACGATGAAAACGATGGGCTTGAACTCTCAGAACCTGAGACTTCCTTTTGCATTTGTACGTATCTTAAAATGCAATTGAGGGAGAAGAAGCGAGGGTCTGGTCTCACTCCGATTAATGTAGTGAGCTTGGGAAATCCGTTTCCCTCCCAGAGCACCAATGTCCTTATGTAAAACAAAGGCGGCATCTTGTTTTCTGGGGTGACTTTCTATTCCAAAGTGCATTGCAGGAATTAACTCAGGATATGTGTACGACTCTGTCAATCAATCAAAGACTACAGCGTCTTATGTTGTGGCCCCCAATCCAGCACGGCTATCGTGAGATATTTTTATTTTTTAATAATCTCCATAGATTATTTTAAATAAATTTGTGTTTCCCACAATTTGATCATTTTATTAGAGAAAGCAGACCTAAGTTTAGCGTATTAGGGAGCCCTCTAGTGGACAAATGAATTCATTGTGCTGCCCAGTGACGGAGACCTCAAACCCCTGCAATTCATGGGTTGAAATAGTGGCTTGGCGGAAATCTTGAAATATACAATTCACATCCATAATCATGTCTATTTGTTTGTGTATGTGCGGAGGCCAGAGAGTGGCACTGGGCTTGTCCTCTATCACTTTCTGTCTTATTTTTTGACTGGGGTTCTCACTGCTTGTGAACTTCGTCGGTTCAGCTGCAGCGGGTAGCCAGTAAGTTTCTGAGATCCTGACTCTGTCCCCCTCAATACTGGGGATTACGGACCAGACCTCCACAGGGAGCTTTCATGTGGGTGTTGAAAAGAGCTTTTCCAACAAGCCATTGCTCTAGTCCCGATTATCTACTGATTATCTGACTATCGCTCTTGGAACAAAGTGAACTGGGCTTCACAAAGCATGGAAGGCATTTTACCATGTTCACTGGGCACGCGCATTGCATTCTGTGAGGACAGGAACGCCCCAAGGTTCAGAACCCTTTCCTGCTTTCTGGGTCTGTTCCCAGCACACGTTTAGCACAGCGGCAGCACCTATGTGACAACGCAGAGGACTGTGTAGCAGAAGTACACTTGCCACACAGAATGAGCAGATATGGGAGCAGAAAGGGTACACACTGAGGATTGGTCATCAGTTATATAGGACGTGCGGTCACCCTCACCCATTGTCGCGGGTTTGCTGCTGGCATGGCAATCAATAAAGACATTTCTCTACAGACGGAGCATTCCTCTTGCATGAGCAGAAACTAAGTACATGTCAGAGCAGCGTTTGGTCTTCAAGCCAATTTAACACTATTAACTGGTCAATTTTGTTTTTTTTTAAAGCAACAAAAGTAGTTAAGCAACATCTGAAGCTGACATCTGAAGACAAAATCTCACTGATCGTTGATTTCAATTTTAACACATCAGTACCCTGCTCTGTCAAATGCATCACATTGGGGTATACACAGACATGCTGCGGAGTGAGCAGGGAACCAGAAAAGGATGTTGGTGACTCTTGTCCCTGAGGTTGACTGATTATTTTGATAAATACTTTAAAGGATAGCTTTGACATGATAAGTCTCTTTTTATAATTTATTTTTGTTTATACGTGTGCATGCATTTGCCACATGGTGCAGAGGCCAAAGGAGAGCATCAGGGGCCACAAAGCTAGAATTACAGGTGGTTAGAAGCTACTGGGTGGGGACCTCTGAGAGAGCAACAAGAGTTCTTAAACTCCGAGTCCCTGACATGTAAGTTTCTATAACTCTTCAAATTAAATAGGCCACCTCTCATAGCAAAAGTACCATGGAAAGTTCTAGGACAACTTTTTAAATGGATTTCTATTTTTTAATTTTAATTTTACTTCTAATTGACATATAGTTGGACATATTTATGGGTTGCAATGTGATGTTTTAACATATAGTTGTGCAATAATTACTTTAGGCTAGTTGACATACCCCATCATCTTGAAGAACCCAGCTTAACATTACAAACTACATTTTGTTTTCAGACTCTGTTTTATGATTAAATGGTCCTCTGAATAAACTCAGCTACTGGAAAAACCCCAGCTTGTTCCAGGAGCCATGCCACCCTGGAACAATTATGATTCCCCTGGGCAAACAGCCACTCTACTCCTATCAACAACCAATCAGTTCTTGAGGGGAAAATACCTAATGTCTAAAGTAGATTAAGCTAGCAACAATAGTTCATACCAAGCTGAAATCATTACTAGCCAAAAGAAGTGTGCCAAGCAAATGTCAACCAATCATGTAACTGCCAAATTGGAAAATCCCTTATCCTGCGGCAACCTTGATAAAGAGGCAGGGCTTGTACCAGCTCAGAACCGTCCATACCTTCTACTGTGCTGAAGAGGCTAGAGGGTCTGAGCTCGAGCTTGAATAAAGACTCTTTGCTTTTACATATGAGTTGGGCTCCTGGTGGTCTGTGAGTATCCAGGACTTGCTATGGTGGAAGTATTGGGTTCTGACGATGTCAAGTAGCCTTGGTTTCTTTTGCTTAGGTTTTTGTGCTTGCCTCATTGCATCTGGTTATCTCTGGTGTTAGTTGGTCTTGTTATCTCTGACTATCACTTATCCCTTCTGTGGGCCTGTTAGCCTGTGATTTTAGGTGTGTCAGCACTTCAAGAAGACCAGCTCTCTCTGGGTAGGATTTCAATATAATAATGTTTATTATTTGTATAAATACAATTTTTTTGAAACAGGGTTTCTCTGTGTAGCACTGGCTGTCCTGAAACTTACTGAGTAGACCAGGCTGACTTTTAGCTCACAGAGATCTACCAGACTCAGCCTCCTGAGTGCTAGGAGTAAAGGCATACATCCCCATACTCAGCTACAAATTCTTCTTTCATGAAAATTCATCCATAGGATTCCAAACTAGGGAAGTTTTCAAGCTGGTTCTATTTAAGAGAAAATCTTGCTTTAAAAGGCTATTTCTAGATAGTCATGTAACATATCTGCACTGAGTGATTAGTAAGCAACAATGCAATTAAAATAATTATAAAATTGATATTTAAAGCAATTATAATTATGGTGTTTAAGAAAGAAGAGAGAAAACTAGAATTTATAAAAAGGAACCAAACAAAAAGTCAAGTATAAAAATTGACTGTCACTGAAATTACAGGGCTAATAGACAGGTTTAACAGCCTATGAGGAACAAGAGAAAAGATTAGTGAATTAGAAGGCAGGTGGGACAAAAGTATCCTATTAATAAGGCAAAGAGGAGAAAGCTGGATGATAGGAAGGGTTATTCATAGGACTAACCATGATAATCACCTCTTCCCCCATCTCTCTCTCTCTCTCTCTCTCTCTCTCTCTCTCTCTCTCTCTCTCTCTCTCTCTGTGTGTGTGTGTGTGTGTGTGTGTGTGTGTGTGTAGCAAAAATCAATTAATTTTAAAATGGGCAAACGATGTTAAGTGTGTAATTCTCAAAGACACACAAATAAGCAATGGTTGTGAGAGCTGAAATAACACCCAAAATGACAAGCACCATCATGGGCGCAGAGCGAGGACATCTCTCCTCCATCCTGCTCTGGTTGGTGAGAATCTAAACTACTATAACTGTCATGGGAGACAATGTTGGAGCTTCTCAAAGAACTAGAAACAGCAACCACGTGATCTAACCTTCCCATCGTTAAGCCTGTTGCAAGGAAAACTGAAATCAGTAAGTCTAAGAAACACCTGCACCCCCATATTTATTGTAGCCCTACCCACAAAAGCCAAGATGTAGAAACAATCCAGAAATCCACCAAATGATAAATATACTGAATATGTGGTACATACACACAACTGAATAGTGAGCATCCAGACAGAGTTGAATAGGTAAGGGACATATGAGATAGAGGGGTGGTTACTTGGCCACAAAAATCATAAATCATAAATCATGGAGCTGGTGAGATGCCTCAGTGGCTTAGAGCATGCCAAGAGCCATCCATCCAGGAGAGGCTAAAACCTAGCAGGCAATCTTCCTGAGATGGTTTCACCATAAACTGTAAAGCTGTGGTGGATGAGCCCTTCTAGGCAAGGTCAAAGGGACTACATTTTAGGAAAGATTCCTGCTATTAATATGCTTTTCCTGTTATTAAATATGCATTACAATCACTAGGTATTAGCCCACCCTACTGGGCATATTTCTTCAGATCAGTGAAGATACACTGTCTTGTAGTGTTGCTTTATAAACAAATACATGATTTTGTAATTCTTAATGGTGATCGTCTAAGAATTCATAAAATTATACTAGGGATTATTAAACCCTTTATAATAGGACTGCTGTTAAAACCCTCTCTGATATGAAATCTGCACTGAGAACTCTGCCAGTCTTCAAGTGTCATGAGTTAATTGCTTCTGAGATAGAAAGCAGGCATTTACAACTTAGAGCACATTCTAATAAGAGTTTGTAAAACATTTAACCAAAGGGAACTAATGGGTTTATTATAGGTGCAAGGACAGAAGATAAAATATTGACTGGGTTTATCTGTACAAAAATTCTATCATAACTTAGTCACAAGAATTATGATTTTTAACTTTCAATGTACCTGTAGAGCTAGTGACAGACAATGATGTCTAGCTAGACACGAGTCTTAAGGGGAACATATGTAAACATCTGTTGTGAACTTCTTATTCAGTTTATGATTGAATTTATGTTTAAACTTTTAGTGAATTTTTGCTTTAAAAAAGGATGCTTGGAAAAACCATGTGATCTATTCCCCTAGAATAGGTACAAAAGTCTAGGAACGATGACATTACGGCATTGCCTTACAGGAGGAGAAAGCAAGATTAGAAGAAGGAGAAGGACAGAGGAGTAGAGTAACTTAGAAATTAAAAGGGGGCTTAGAAATCAAGAGAGCAACTTAGAACTTTAGAGAGCATATAGTCTGATAGACTTTCCCCCTTTTTACTTTCCCTTAGAAATAAAGAAGACATTAGGGCAGGAATAGAAGAAGAGAGCAATATTCAGAATAGAGATAGAAAGAGGGACAAAGAAGAGAGCTTGTAGGCTTCTCTTTACAACACAGCATGGAACAGGTCTTTTCTTAACAGCAAGGCAGGCTTAGTCTTACTAAAGAGGTCCAAGGTTTTTTTTCTTACAGACTTGGTTTTTCACTCATTTAGCAATAAAAGGGTAGAAGTTTTTCCTTTCTCTATGCAATAGAAAGATTGGAGCTTATTTTTTCATCCAGAATGAATGAGTTATTTCTGCACTGGTGCTTGGATTTTTGGCTCCATATGGATATGTAAGTATGGATGTGTGTGTAAGTATGTAATTGTGAGATAAGTGAGTAGCTGAGCCCTACTAGAATACATGAAGGTGTATGAGTATGTGTGTGAATTTGTATATGAATGTGAATTTATGCATGTTTGCATATGTAAAAGGTTTTCCTTCTGCAAGTGACTCTCCTGGTTCAGTAAAAGTTTATTGCTCCAAACCTCCCTCCATCCTAATAAGCAGACATGTAGCTGTCCAGCAGCTATGAAGAACTGGGTATACCTGAAGGGGAGGCTGGGAATGAAAAGGAAATGGGCAGGCAAGAGAAAAATGAAGCCAAGACAAAGGCTTCTGATCAAGACTCAAAGATTTAAGCTCTACAAATATATAGGGGGAAACCCCAAAGACCCATCTTTTGTTTCAGCTGGACAATGTTGCAAAGCAAGCTTAGCAGACAGTCTGTTCCTGCAGGAAACTGCAGGTGTGGCAAGGCAGGAGACTTCCACCTAGATCAGAAGACCCACCCTAGGTGGGCTAGGTCAGCAAAAGACAGACTGTGGCTAACAATTAAGGTCTGGGGGAAAGGCACAAGCAGAGGCAAGACTTCAGGGCAAGAAAGAAAAAAAAACCCAAGCTATCAATCCTTTACTTAAATCCTCTCTGTTAGGCTACAGGTGTTAATCCCCTAAACCAGCTGTTTTTAACCTTAGAATAAGCAAGAAAGTTATTAGGATTTTTTTTTAGAAGCCAGCAGCTTCAGCATTCAGTGTAGTTAGATAGATAGAAGGCCAGAGACCATCAGGTTTTTTTTTTTATTTTATTTTTTTAATTTACATTCCAAATCACTTCCCCTTTCCCGTTTCCTCCCTCCCCGAAAGTCCCATAAGCCCCCTTCCCTCCCTCTTTTCTCCGTTCAACCCCCTCTCATTACTCTGTCCTGGCGTTCCCCTACATCCAGTCTTTCCAGGACCAGGGGTCTCTCCTTCCATCTTTTTAGAAATCTATTGATATGCTGATTGTGTCTAGGGTATTCTGAGATTCTGGGTCAATATCCCCTTATCAGTGACTGCATACCATGTGTGATCTTTTGTGATTGGGTTACCTCACTAAGGATGATATTTTCAAGTTCTGACCATTTGCCTAGGAATTTCGTGAATTCATTGTTTTTAATTGCAGAGTAGTATTCCATTGTGTAAATATACCACATCTTCTGAATCCATTCCTCCGTTGAGGGACATCTGGGTTCTTTCCAGCTTCTGGCTATTATAAATAAGGCTGCTATGAATATAGTGGAGCATGTGTCCTTATTGCATGCAGGTAAAGTCTCTGGGTATATGCCCAGGAGTGGTATAGCCGGATCCTCCGGAAGTGTCATGCCCAGTTTTCTGAGGAGCCGCCAGACTGCTTTCCAGAGTGGTTGTACCAGCCTGCAATTCCACCAGCAGTGGAGGAGTGTTCCTCTTTCTCCACATCCTCGCCAACAACTGCTGTCTCCTGTGTTTTTGATCTTAGCCATCCTGACTGGTGTGAGATGGAATCTCAGGGTTGTTTTGATTTGCATTTCCCTAATGACTAAGGATGATGAACATCTCTTTAGGTGCTTCTCAGCCATTAGATATTCTTCAGGTGAGAACTCTTTGTGTAGCTCTGTACCCCATTTTTTAATAGGGTTACTTGCCTCTCTGGAGTTTAACTTTAAGCGACCCAAAGAACTCCACCAGAGAACTCCTACAGCTGATAAACGACTTCAACAAAGTGGCCGGATATAAAATCAACTCAAGCAAGTCAGAAGCCTTCCTATACTCAAAGGATAAGCAGGCTGAGAAAGAAGTAAGAGAAATAATACCCTTTACGATAGCCACAAACCATATTAAGTATCTTGGCGTGACGCTAACCAAACAAGTGAAAGATCTGTATGACAAGAACTTCAAGTCTCTGAAGAAAGAAATTGAAGAAGACCTCAGAAGATGGAAAAATCTGCCATGCTCATGGATTGGCAGGATTAATATAGTAAAAATGAGCATCTTACCAAAAGTAATACACAGATTCAATGCAATCCCCATCAAAATCCCAACTCAATTCTTCATAGAGTTAGAAAGAGCAATTCAAAAATTCATCTGGAATAACAGAAAACCCAGAATAGCTAAAACTATTCTCAAGAGTAAAAGAACCTCTGGGGGAATCAGTATCCCGGACCTCAAGCTGTACTACAGAGCAATAGTGTTAAAAACTGCATGGTATTGGTACAGCAACAGACATGTAGATCAATGGAACAGAATTGAAGACCCAGAAATGAATCCACACTCCTATGGTCACTTGATCTTTGACAAAGGAGCTAAAACCATCCAGTGGAAAAAAGATAGCCTTTTCAACAAATGGTGCTGGCTCAGCTGGAGGTCAACATGCAGAAGAATGCAAATTGACCCATCCTTATCTCCTTGCACTAAGCTCAATTCTAAGTGGATCAAAGATCTCCACATAAAACCAGACACACTGAAACTAATAGAAGGGAAACTAGGGAAGAACCTTGAACATATGGGCACAGGGGAGAATTTCCTGAACAGAACTCCAATAGCTTATACTCTAAGATCAAGAATAGACAAATGGGACCTCATTAAATTACAAAGTTTTTGCAAGGCAAAAGACACCGTCAAAAAGACAAAGCGGCAACCAACTAACTGGGAAATGATCTTTACCAACCTTACATCCGACAGAGGGCTAATATCCAAGATATACAGAGACCATCAGTTTTAAAACTACTATGCCTGAAGACTATCAGTCTTCAAAGCTACCTCCACATCTAACTCTATGCCCCACTTCAAACCATTCCAGGCTGGGGAGGGTCCGAGCAAGAGCATGTACTGCTCTTCCAGAGGACCCAAATTCAATTCCCAGAACAGCATCAGGCATTACTGAGTGTAGCTCCAGCTCCAAGGGAACCAATGCCTTCCTCTGGCCTCCAGGGCTGTGTGCAGATCCCCTCACTCCTGACATACATACATACAATTAAAAAAAGTAAAGAAAATTTAAACGACCAATCATGACATTCATGGCATCATAAATGAACCTAGAGGACATCACCTTAAATAAATCAGGCAGTGAAACAACTATGCATGCTCTCACATTCATGGCAAGTTTTTAAAAAGTTTCATTCATAGCGCACAGGACTGAACACAATGCTTTAGAGCTATGCACTCGTGAGGCACATACTCTATCACCAAACTATATCCTCAGGCCCAAAAGCTAATTTCCTAGTAAGGAGTAGAACATAGTTACCAGTTACCAGATTTCAGAAAGGGTAGTGGGAATTGGTAGATAGTGGCTAATGGGTGTGCAGTACATCCCAATAGGAGGAAGGATTTCTTTTTAAAAATGTATCTGTGTGGTTTGAGACAGTGTCTCATTGCACAGCCCTGGTCAGCCTGAAGCTTGCTATGTAGATGAGGTTGTTCTCAAACTTGCAGAAACCCACCTGCCTCTGCCTCTTGATTGCTGGGATTAAAAATAGCCTATAGCTAGTAGAGAAACTTTGAGTAGAGAGCAGTGGTGCTCTATACTCCTGCTTGTAAACAGTGGTGTGTGATGAGGACTTACTGACCCCTTTCATATTGGGTTACTACTGCTAATACCTTATTAACAAGAGAATGGAATAAAATGTATATAACTATCACTATACTTTGAAAAGGAAATATACATTTTAATTTTGTAATTTATTAACAAAAGTGGAAAAAGATAGACACGAACCATTTTCTTCCTGAATGTACCTTATTTGTTCTTGTAAATTTAACTTTGAAAATGGATACTTTACATTCTTACGTTGTCTTCTTGCACTATAACAGCTTTTAAATAGCCACTTCAGATATTTGTTTGTATTAGTTTTAATTGCATGTATGGTGGTTGTGGTGGTGGTGGTGGTGGTGTGTGTGTGTGTGTGTGTGTGCGTGTGCGTGTGTGTGTGTGTGTGTGTGTGTGTGTGTGCCTGTCTCTTTGTCTGTCTGTCTGTCTGTCTGTCTGTCTGCATTTGGGTATGTGCACTTGAGGGCAGGTGTCTGAAGAGGTCAAAAGCCTTGGGTTCCCTGGAGTTGGAGTAACTGAGAGCTGTGACACTCCTGAAAGGTGTGCTGGGAACTAGACTCAGATCCTCTGGAAAAACAATAGGTACTCTTCTTGAATAATAGTCCAGTCACTTAAAAAGCATTTTTAAAAGTCTTAAAACAATGGCTGACTTGGTGATGCTGAATTCTCCAGTGCTTAGAAATGCTGACTCCAGGGAAGAGACAATGAGACATCTTTCACACCTGTACACAGGGTGACTACTGAGGATGCCAAGCGTCAAGTCCTGAACCCAGGGTGAGGATGTTAACACCTGTTGGACACTGAGCACCCGAGCATAGTGTCTAAACAGCAATGGATTAAAACAGTGTGGTGTGTTCTTATCTGTGAATTCAAAGTGATTCTAATGAAACAAAACCAAAACCTCACTGATTGCCTGGAAGTTGACACAAAGTATCACCAAACTCAGAGTCATTATTTACTAGACAGGCAAATTTCCGTTGCAGAAACACCCCGGCCAGCACAGGAAGAAAAGATGAGATGGTTACAATGCTGTCATTTTTAAACACTGAGGGATTAAACTGTCTGGGCAATGATTATTGACAGCTCATGTCATCCCCAAAGAGACATCTGATATATGGAAATTTACTAGCTTCAGCTGTGTGGAAAGAGCAACCATGACACCCAGCTTCATGGTCATTTGCATGGGAAGATTCAAATTCCAATTCCCATGCCCCCAGCCCCCTTAGATTCTTATCATCTCACCGTTCTCTCCCTTATATGCATTCAAATCAGCAAAGGTCATCCAGTTTTTACAAATGCTAAACGCCAAATCCTAACCTCGAGCCTATAATTCAAGAAGCATTCAACAGGGGTTAGGTCTTGTGGAAGTCCAGATACCTATGATACATCTTCACAAATGGGAGCCATCAACTTGCTGGTTATTGTCCCCCAAAGCCTTATGATGAGCGCCCTGAGTGGAGCAGGCTACAGCCAGGTGAATCCTTAGGATACTTTTGAGAAATCCATCAAGAGCTTGATATCCTCAATCACTCCCTCACCTGAGAGCTGGCGCCTTCATTTTCACCCTCCAATAAAAAGCACTTAGCTTTTTATCGTCAAAAATAACTAGCTAAAGATGGGACCGGGAAATGCATAGCCAACGTGATACCATTTTTCATTCCCTCCCTGTGGCCCCATGGAGATCAAATGTGACCTCAGAATCCTTCTCACTCCACTGCTCCGGGCTCTCAGTACCAGTTAATTATTGTTGACATGCAAATCAAAAGCAATTTGTCATCCTTGGCCCAGGCCCCACCATTACCCCTGCTTACTTCAAGTAAGCAGAAAAATGTGTGTTTGCACCTTCTGCCTAACATTCTTATTCTATTATTTCTATGTGATAATTCTATATCCTCCCTTTCCTTCTCAACCCCATTCCCTTTATCTAAGAAAGGAAGGACAGAGAAAGGGAAAGATAGAAATCCCTGAGTCAAAGTTCTCTATTGCATTTTCTCCCTGACTAAAACCATAATCATTTGTAAACCATTCCCTAAAATTAAAACCTATTTATAACCTATAAATTTTTCACAACCATCCACCCCAACTTAAAGGACTGGGACAATGGTTTTCTTATATTTGCTTCCTGCTGAACTGGGGCAAAGAATTCCTTTTTTGGAACCCAAAGGAAATTGGGAAAATGCTAAAGTCAAAAGAAAACTGGCTGTACTGTCTATTGTACAATCTCTGTTTAATGAGAAAGAGCAGGCTGAAGTGGAGTTCTGACTGGAATAGTCAGTAAGGCTGGGCCAGGTGAGCTAGCTGTTTTAGTTGTCCTGGAAGCAAATCATTGGAGGAAACAGCATTGATGTAGTCTGAGGTAGGATCAGGCAGGGAGCTGGAACAGTAAGTCTCAGCATCCCCAAGGGTGAATCCTGTCAGGGCTGCATTCTTGGTTGTTGTTTGATCCTTCCATTCTGCAACATACAGACTTCCACAGGCAATATACAATTCTGTAAGACATTTGTATGGAATGTGCAGTGACCACAGATCAAGTAAAGATGATTTTCTGCTCCTTGTTAGAGCAGGTGAAAGATAACTCTCTTTTTTTTTTAGAAGTTAGTTTGATCATAGAACCAAATTGCAATCATAAGTCTCCATTCACAGAGTATGGAAGGATGCCTTGCAATAATAACTTATGAGAACTGTGTAGCCAACAAAATTTATTGGCCATGCAAGCTGAGGTTTTTGGCTGGAGACTTTTTTTTCCTATCTCAGTCAGTTTCAGAGCTGCAGAGCTGTCCCCAATTGGAGGGATCTGCTAATACATCACCTGTTTGTCTGATCTTTTTGATCTTTTCTTGTCTATAGCCAAGATTTTCAGGAGGTCCCTCCCTGAGTATTGGGATCCAAGGCATGATTTTTATTTTTATTTAGTATCTGTGTACCCTTGAAAACATTTATATCAAATTTTATTTCTTTCTTCCTTCTTTGGAGACTATTATCTATGTGGATTAATTTATTCTACCCTTTTCTCTCATAATTTAATATCCTTCTCTGTATTCAACTTTATTCAAATTCCTTTCTACCTTAGTGCATAAACATAGTCTTATCAATAATGTATTTGTTCAGCAGTCTCAGCCTGGGTTATGTATCATACCCTAGGCTAAGCCATTATCAGTTCTCCAGTGGGAGCCCCAAGTCTAAGGAGAGTAGTTGGCTAATCAGAGTAGCATTGACACCCTACCTCATTGGAGGTAGCCAGTCCCCAATCCATGCCATTTTTAACCAGACCACTGTCTGTCACTGTTGGATACTATGATGGCATATCGCATTTAGACTTTAATTGGCATTAATCCCTTGTCTTTTTCAATTTAAAACAATATCACATCGTCTCTATGACTTTCTACTTACTTATCTCCTCTGACAAAAGGCATTTGTGCTCTGTGTTGTCAAGCTGATAATTAACATGCAATACAGTTATTAACTTAACAGCATTATTCTTTAGATGTTTCTCTTGTCCAGTGGTCTCTGGATTCCTTAGTTGGATGCTTTACTTCTTCTGGAAAGATAAAAGCAAGCAACCCTGCTCTGACCTTAACTCTGGGTCCTTACACTGACTAGTAGAATAAATCTTTTCTAGGGGCAAAGCTTTTTGAAAGAGAAGAAGTATTAACTTTTCAAATTGAAATTATGAACATACCTTATGTGGATAAATATACCTATATTCCCCTTTCTCTTTATACACATTTAACATTGATGTGCATTTATCTTTTAAATGACTAAGGACATTCCTATTTATTATTAAGCAAAATCCTTTGAGGAAAAAAATGTGTCCTTTTCAATTTTAGACTCATTTGTAAGACTGAGTCTATCAGCAGAGGGTCTCCCTCTGATTTCATTGTGTAGATGAGGCTGAGTTCTAGAATTGTGTCTGCTAGCCTTTAGCTCAGATGCTGTGCTGCACCTGGCCATGCCCCTATCCCTTTGTTTACAGGGAGAATGTGATGGTTTGTATATGATTGGCCCAGGGAGTAGCACTATTAGGAGGTATGGCCTTGTTGGAATAGGTGTTTCACTGTGGGTTTGGGCTTTAAGACCCTCACCCTAGCTACCTAGAAGCCAGTCTTCCACTAGCAGCCTTCAAATGAAGATGTAGAACTCTCAGCTCCTCCTACACCATGCCTGCCTGATGGCTGCCATGCTCCATCCTTGATGATAACGGACTGAACCTCTGAACCTGTAAGTCAGCCCCAAGTAAATGTTGTCCTTACAAGAGTTGCCTTGGTCATGGTGTCTCTTCACAGCCATAAAACCCTCACTAAGACAGAGAGGCATTTAGGCATTCCTCCTGGTTCTGGCCACAGCAGAACTGCATCCCATGAACACAGAGCATTAATCTCCATAGGACAGGACTGGGCTGATGTACTATGCCAAGCTTGGGAGAACCTGAAGTTGCTTATCCTGAAACTGTGGTCTCTGGGAAGCCTCCACTGCTGCTGCATTGGTTGTATTTAACCCATGTGTAACTGGGAGCCTGGTTCCCAACCTCAGCCATTGGTGTGTTCTGCTCTTGTGAGAAACCCCAACTTCTGTGTTCTGTTTTAAAATTCAGTAGAGGCTTCTTTTAAAAACCACTTTCTGTATTATCTCTCTGCAGATACCTTGGGTAGGAAATCTTCCCAGACACTATAATAGTCTTGTGCTGTTCTGGGAAACTTTGGCTTTGGTCTGCTTTTCTTTGTTTCTTTCTCTCTTTCTCTCTTTCTCCCTTTCTTTCTCTCTTTTCTCTTTCTCTCTCTCTTTCTTTCTTTCTTTCTTTCTTTCTTTCTTTCTTTCTTTCTTTCTTTCTTTCTTTCTTTCTTTCTTTCTAAGAGATCAGACCTCTTGTTCTATGAGTCTGACTTTTCCCCACCTTTCAGCTGGGTATTTTTAGGCTCTAAGCTTGGGTTCTAATCGCTGTAAGTTGGGCACTATTTATAGATGTTTGGTCTGGTTCTTCCCCTCAGCCCTACTTTCCCAGAAATAAGACTCAGGCTCAAAATATATTTATAGATACCTTGGCCATATAGCTAGGCTCTTCTCTGACTAGATCATACCTTAAAGTAACCCATTTATTCTACCCTACATTCTGCCACATGGCTGGTTGCCTGTGTTCAGGTACCATGCGCTCTTGTCACATCTAGCCCTGATGAGTCTCCCACGCCTCTCTCTATCCCAGAATCCTTTCTGCCTCCTGGATGTCCCACCTTCTATTTCCTGCCCAAACTGTAGGCCATTAGATTTATTGACAGGTACCACATCCATACAGACTTAAGATATTCTATCTATGTGTGTGTGTGTGACTGACCATGTGTTTGTGGTTTGTGTGTGTGTACACAAGTGAATAGGGGTGTGCATATTTTCACAGATGTGCAGGTACTTGTGTATATGAATGCATTTTAGGCTAGAGGTCTGCCTAGGATGTTGTTCATTGGGAGCTGTCCACATTATTTTCTTGAGTCAGTCTGTCACTGGAACCTCAGGTTTACACCAGTTGGGTAGACTGGCTGTCTAGTGAGCCCCAGGTATTCTTTCTTTCACCATCGCAGTAATAGGGTTACAAATGTGTCCAGCCTTTTACATGGGTGCTGGCAATCAAACTCAGGCCCTCATGTTTACACAAAGCCACCTCCCCATCCCTGGCAGACTTTTAAAAACAGCAAACCAGTGCTTTCTGAAATGAGACTTATTGTTAGGAGATAAGCTGGGGCACACACTTCCATGTGGACAGGCAGACTCAGTCGGGACAAGCGCTTTTGAGAAAACCCAGAATAAGCGATGGGATAAGCCCTGCATCAGAAAGGTGTTGGATGTCACATCTAATTTAGAAGTAGCCATGTGGACACTCGATCATTGTGCTGGACATGTGGAAATGCCTTCATTTTGCTCGCTACTTGCAAATGCTATTGTTGTGCTTGCCACATGCAAACATTGTCATTACGCTTGCCAGTAAGTTTCTACAAAACCATGCACAAAATTGTACAAAACTGTGAGCATTGAAAACAGCCCAAAGGAGACAAGCTGATTGCTTCCCACCTCTGTCCAGCAACTTTGGTCAAAGTGGGTACACCTGGAAGAAGAGCTGGGGCTGAAAGAGAACGGACAGACAGGAGAAATAACAAAGCCAAGACAAAGGGCTTTCTGATCAAGGATCACTATTTTAATATCTTAACTCTGAATATATAGGGGGAACCCATCCCCCGTTTTGTCAGGATCTCAGCAAAACAAGCTCAGTTGCTCAGCAGGTAGTGACTTCTTGCAGGAAGCTGCAGATATGGCAGAACAATAGACTTCATGTAGGTCAGAAGACTCCACCCTAGGTGGGCTAGGCGACTGTGGCAAACCAGGTCTGATTTAGCCTGCTCAAGGCTGGGAGATGGGCACACCTGCTGCCTGAGCAAAGATTGGCATCAGCTAAATGTTTGGCTTGTGTGTCATTAGAGAACTAGAAACTGTGACTGGGAACACCTGCTGTCACCGTCATATGTGTTTGCCCAAAAAAGCATGGGAGGACTCAGGGAGCGACATACAACAGAGTGCCGGCAAATACATGGCTGGGTTCCTAAAGAACAATCGGTCTACAGAGACACTTTCTGATCCTGACAGCACTCAGAGAAGCGGTGACATTTTCCATGTGATGGTATGGTGGACACGGAATGTGTGTGTCCTGCGTGTTGAATGGAGGAATAAATTCTGGTTCTGAAGAAAGCATGTCCTTGGTGAAGGGGATAGAAGAAACATTTTAAGGTTCATTTCTAGGAACCCAGGTGACATTTACACAATAGTTACAGTGATGTGGAAGGGAGAAAGCTCATGGGGCCCCATCCCTAAATGAAGAGCTACAGCCAATTGATTGCTGGAGAGAGAGAGAGAGAGAGAGAGAGAGAGAGAGAGAGAGAGAGAGAGAGAGAGAGAGAGAGACAGAGACAGAGACAGAGAGAGACAGAGAGAACATGAGAATGAATTCCACTTCTCCAGGGATGAGCCCTGTGGTGCTATGAATGGGAAGGACCCCCATAGACTCTTCTTTGAATGTTTAGGAAGTGACATTGGGGTGTGGCCTTATTGGAGGAAGTGTGTCACTAGGGGTGGGCTTTAAGGTTTCAAATGCCCAGGCCAGGTCCAGGGGTTCTTGCTCTTCCAGCTGCCTGCTGAACCAGATGTAGAACTCTCAACTCCTTCTCCAGCACCATGTCTGCCTGCATGCTGCCATGCTTCCTGCCTTAATGATAATGGACTGAACCTCTGAACTGTAAGCCAGCCCCAATTGAATGTTTTCCTTTACAAGAGTTGCCATGGTCTTCGTGTCTCTTCACAGCGATGAAACCATAACTGAGAGAAGCTGCTGAGTAGATTAATCAATCCTAAGTAGTAACTCTGAAAGCATACACATATGCACTAAACAGGCTCATCAGGTCGGATTTACATGTTTATGCATGTATGAACACATGTACGAATAACAATTCAAGAAGAAGGGTTGAGGGGAGTGATGGGGGTCCTATGAATGAGGAAGACATGGAAAGAAAACTATGTCATTATATTTTAATTTTTTTAAACAGCAAAAAGCTAATAACAAGGATATGCATTTGAGGAAGATGGTCCGATGTCCAATATGCCATTCTCTCTACTCAGGGGATAATTCTCTCTATACCTTCCGTACCTTTGTGACGGCCACAGAATAGGAACGTCTTAAGAATATAAGGGAAACTCCTATAACAGCCTCATTTTCGGATGCTCAGAATAGCCAGATTCTCTGACAGTCTGGGTAGAACAGCAGCTAGTGACCTCACTATGATTCAGCAGAGCTGCTGGGTTCCCCACCATTTTTACTGATTGTCCCTGTTAACACAGGTATCTGCCTTAAGCAGAATCAAGCATCACAGCAGCCGATAAGAGGAAGATGTGCCAGGATCTGTCAGGATGCCCTAAGAATGCAGATGCCCAGGCTACTCTCTAGCCTGTCTCCAAGCTTTGTGCCCCAAGGGTATCCTGGCATTATCCTGTTCTTTTGAAAGTCGTGCAGCAAGATTGAGAAGAGCATCTCAGAGTTCTTTTTGATATAGAACAAAATAAGTAACTCAGCATCAATTATTTGCTTGAAAAAAAAATTTTTTTAATCCTAACCCACAGCTACCAAGCTAGGATGTTGGGGAAGTTGCACCATGGTAGGGCTTTAGCACATTGGCTTAGACAACAGCAGTTGATTTTTTTAAATTTCTTTCTGATATTGTGAAAGACAGCTATTCCATCTGCCCAACCCCATACTCATGAAGTCTTGAGTGTTCAATCATATTACAATGGTGTCATGGCCCATTCAACACAATCGACTGAAGAGAAGGTAGAGGAGAACAAGGAGCATCAGGGAGCTGTACTTGGGAACAACACCATGGCGTGAATCTGCATGCTCAGGACAAAGCTGTTGGGAGGAGGCAGGCTGCAGAGAGAAGACCAATGGATAGCTGTTACTTCATCAATAGAAGCTGCTAAAACGACCCCACCCCCACCCAGCTGAACAAAGCAGGAAGGACAAGGTGGCTTCCAAAGATGCTGTGGCCACCCAAGAACAGACAAAAAAAACCATTTTATAAGTGTGTGCCTACATCTACAGAGACATGAGAGGACCTGACTGAAATTTTAGCAGCTTTTGGCAAGTTCAGGGTTCTTCCACTTAGACACCAAGTTTGACAGCTCTTCCCTGATTGGTCCTATTTTCACCTTATTTGCATACCTCTTTCAGCCAATCAGGACGCAACTGGAAATCTGTACTATAGATGCCCAGGGCTGGAACGCCAACTGCTGCAAGAGCTGATGAAAGAGGAAGAGAAGGAAGGCTACTTCCAAGATCCACAGGAGAAAGAATCAGGGGAGGTTCAATGCCCCTGAGGCATCTCTCTTCAGGAGAGTTTGCTGGAGCAGCCTCTAGGACTTGGCTAGTGGTTGCAGAACAAGGCACTCCTTCCTAGTCAGACTTTAAAACTCCTCACTCAGCTGGGCTGCAGAAGGGAATTCATTCCTGCAGTTGCTTCCAACCTTTGAGGCCTGCTGCTCTGCATGGAATGCAAGTTGTAAATGCTTCTCAGAATTGCTCCATTCTTGGAGGGACAGGACTGGTTTGAAGACAGGAGGTAGTTTCGGAATTGCCAAGTTACGAACAAGATGGCTACCCGTGAACTGTTATTACTGCCCAGAGCACGGAGGCCGGCAGGAAATACTAATCTGTGTTTAAGAAAAGTGAGATGAGAGGAAGGCATAGCAACTCTCCCAACTGAGTCTTCGGTGCACGGACCTCCCTGCTCCATGAAGCCTCAGTGCGCGGACTGCCCTGCTCCACGGAGCATGGCTCTTTGACTCGCCTCTTTGGCGCCTCTCCCATACAGGGACTGCTTTCTGGAGTCCTTGTTTCTCTGATTTCAAACACACGGTCATCTACATGCAAAAAATATTTACCTGAAGTAAAGAGCCTGATGGTTTTGTTTGACGAACGGCCAGTATGGCTGGAGCTGAAGTGTGATGTAAAATGTGAAGTGAGAGGAAATATTAGCAGGGAGCAAAGAGGCAACCTTATGACATGTGGTAAGGAATGTAAAGTAGTTCTAAGGAAAGCAGGAAATTACCAGCGACACTGAGAACTGCCTAGAACTTGACTTCAGAAGAGGGACAGTTGATTCTTCATTTTCCTGGAGTCATCACCACTCCTTGGTAATATGTGATTTCTCCTGAGAATATCTGTGGAGTCTTCCATCTACAAAAGGGGATCTAAAGGATGGCGTCCTTCCTTGCAGCTTTTGGATCTCCCAGCAAGAAAATGTATTTTATTTCCAAAATGCTTAAAATACTCTTTGCATGTGTTTCTATGCATGAAGCCCAAGTTTGAATGCCCATGGGTTTGGGTGTACATGTATGTTGTGAGTGCCTGTGTGCATGCACATGTGAGCATGTGTGCGTATGTGAGCATGTGTATACAAGTGTGTTTGTGTGTACCTGTATGTTTGCATGCATGTGTGTATATGCCTGTGCTTATGTGTGTATGCAGGTGTATACATGTATAGAGATGTGTGTTCATGTGTGTATGTGTACCTGAGTGCGTATAAGTGTGTGTGCATGTGTGCTTGTGTGAGCGCACACATGTGCATGTAGAGGCCTGATGCTGATGTCAGATGTTATCTTTCAGTGGTGATTTCTCTCCTTTGTTTATTGAGGCCAGGTCTCACAATTGAACCCAGAGTCTGTCCATCAGCTAGCTAGCCAGCTTGTCTTAGGATTCCTATCTCTGCCTCTCTGGCGCTAAGGTGGCTGCCATGCCTATCCAGTTTTAACCTGGGGATCCAAACTCAGCTGCTCACCTTTGCCCACAGAATGCGTTAGCCCCCGAGCCATCTGCCCAGCCACCTGAAACGCTTCTGCACCTGACTCATTGCTTTCACAGTTTGCAGGCTTATCCGGAAGCTCATTGAGACCTGCCTTCTTTCCTGCTGACACCCACCACTTGAGGGGCCCCGAATGAGCCAAGAGTGTCATAGTTGGCTTATCTTGACATCTGACTTGCAGGGAAGATGGGAGAGAACAGGTTTTGAGTTATGGTGGCAAGTACGTGCAGCACCTGTGGTCCGTGAGAGTCTTCCGTGTACAGCCTACTGGGTATCTTCATCCTCAGCAGAATCTATCTGGGGCCCATGGGGCACTGACTACATCCTGATTCTGACCTTGGGTCACCTGGGATTCACACGTCCCATAAAGAAGATGAATATAACAGTTTTGTTCAAGCATTCTGCTGAAGCACGTATCTGGGGTAATTTAGATGCAGAAATAGAAGGAGATTGCTTTCCCCCCCCCAATAAAACAAGGCTCCTTTCTGAATGTTGGTACTATGCACAAAAACTATTTCTTTAGAAATATTCATGAGCACAACCCAAGCCATTAGGATGTTTGCAGGCCAGTAGGAGGGTTGCCTTATTTATTTATTTAAACTTGAACTTTTAATGGACTTTAGGGGGAAATCGGTGAGTAATGAAATACTGAAATACTCTAAACTGTTTTTTCTACTGGGAAATAAACGGCAGTCTAAAGGGCTGGATAAATCATTGAGGCTAATACAATTCCCTGGTACTGCCTCTCGTGAATCTGTACCAAGAAGATTGGATTTGTACAGATTTATACAAACAAGGTCAGTCTATAGGAAGGGAAGCTGTTTAGCCAGCATTTGGGCAACACGAATGTAGACTATTCATTATGGAGCCACACCTGCTGTGTGTAGCTCTGTAGCCTTCCCATGAGATGAGAGAATGAATAGCCCACGTACACAGTAGTATTTATTACCGCTGACAAGAAAATGCTGCAGGACTCAACCCTGGGCCCTGACGTGACAGCCAGTGCATCAGACATTGAAGAGCTTTGGCTTCGTTTCTTACCAAAAGGTAAGAAATTCGCCTAATTTTAATTTTAATCTTTCAATCCTATATTGAATTATTTATATGTAACATTAGATGTTGCCATGTGTCTTTTTTTTACTAAGTCTCTGTCTCTGACATCACTGGTTTCACCTAAATGACTTTTGTTTTCTTCACTGAAGTTTACAAGTCTTTGCATTGTTTTTCTTTTTTCTTTCTGATACTATGTATTGTCCCCAGGTTGTGCTTTATATTTCGCTTTTGTTTTTAATGCTATGGGTTTTTTTTTTTGTCTTAATTTTTATGCATTTGTGGGTGTGATGAATGAGTTTAGGACTGTCTTTTATTTCTTTTTCAAATAGTCTGGTTCTATGAAATCTGTAACATTTCAGGGATTGATCTATGCCTTTGCATTAGATTATATTCGTGTGGATACTTGGGTCTGATGTAGATGTCTGTTCTGTTCATTTGTCATTCCTCAGCTTTGACGTCATTGGCATTTGGGGGCATGATACATTTTCATTTTCAGACTAGGCATTGGGGTGTACTCTGTGAACTATTGTAGAGTGTTTACAGCATGTCTGAACTCTACCCGCTGGTTGCAGACCCAATCCCACAGATGTAACCATCCAAAAGGCTACTGGACATCTTTGAGTGTCTTTGAGGCCCAAAAGTGTTATTACTAGAGAACCCCAGTTTGTTTCCCAATAGGTGATTATTTTAATGACTTGGTTTTCTAGAGTGTTTTAACATCAGCCATGAAAATTCTTCTTCTGAATTTTCATCTCTAGGCTTCCAGAGTTTAGAATCATCTGACTAATTAATGAGTTTAGGATTATCTTTTATTTTCTTTTCCAATAGTCTGATTCTTTGTTTCTAATTAAGGAACAAATCCCTGATGTAAATTATGTATCAATAATGTGTATACATATCCTGCTACAATTGTATCCAGCTTGTGTTGGAATCTAATAGAGCTGGGTCTGACCAGCTTGCTTTGTAAGACTCAGCCTTCTATTTCCATAGGACATCCACTGAGTCCAAGGTTTTCTCTCTATTAAGAGAGAGTGGCAGTCTCCATTGTTAAAGAACATAAACTTTGGTTCAGACCCCAACCCTGCCGTGTTCTGTGTATGACCTGGGTCATCTGTTGAGCATTTCTGAAGCTCAGTTTTGTCAATTGTGAGCTGACTTTACTACCAATATCTCAACCAATTGGTTTAAATCTGAAATGTACCCCAAGGCTCATGGTTGCTACATGGTCCCCAGCTGAAGTCTCTGTTAAAAGCACTTCAGCTTTAATTTGTGGACACTATTAGTCATTGTTTCAGTACTAAGATATTTTGTGTCTTATCTGGTTCTGTAGATTCTCTTCTTTACAAGAGAAAGTATTTCTTAGGAACAGAATCTGCTTATTTTCACATGTAAACTCAATTAAATGCCTCACAGAATTCCCAAATTGTCTTTCATGGTCTTTATTCATTAATTTACTTTTAGCATGTGAAGAAAATACTGTGTTCTCCACAGATACCACACTGATTGCTATTACAAACAATTATAAAAATTAATTTAAAAAGTTAAAAAATTATAGCATAAAGGAAAAGTAATTTATTCAGTTATACTACATCATCAAGTTCTATTCCAGGAAAAAAATCACTCATATGATGATCCAGTCCCACAGCTGGGAGAATATGTTATAACATAATGTACCTTACCTATCATTCATAGCCAAGATACTTAAGGGGCAATCACATTTGCAGCAGAAAGAGAAAACAAATACCAACCAAATGGTCAAAGCAATTTACAGAGAAAGAAATCCAAATAGATAGAGACGAGAACTGAGTGCAATAGGTTATCAGGTGAGTATGACCCAAACCATGGGGTGGGTTCTACTACCAAAAGATGTGAAGGGGGAGGTGATTCTTTGCAAATGTCTGGTAACACTAATTTACTGTGAGGTATAGATGGACTGGAACAGGCATGCTGTATTCATGCAAACAAAGACTGGAAGCATCTTTGGAAATCTGGTGATGCTATCTAGCACAAACTAAGCTCAAGCTATCAGGTGCCTGTTATTTATGAAGTATACTTCTAGATACACAATCTGAAAAACTTACACAGTTGTACAGGATCATGAACATCCACAGCAACAAATTTTGTAAAACTGAATACAATAAATAATCCAAATGTCTGTGTATGTAAAGACAGCCAAAAAAAACCCCCCTACATTAACAATGATATGATCCTATAGCATAATGCTGTATTGAAACAAACCCAGAATCAAAGTCACATATAACATGGATGAGTTTCAGAAACACAGCATTGAGTGAAAAAAAAACACAAACCACAAAGAACACACACATACATATATACACACATGCACACACATACACACATACATACATACATACATGCACACACATAGATACACGTACATACACATACATACATGCACACACATACCCACATACACACGTGCACTCACACAAATCTGTTTGCAGTCAAAACTATTCAAAACTAGATGACTAAAAGATGGCTCAGTTGAGCCAGGGTTTGCCTCAAAGGAAAGCCTGAGTTTGATTCCCAGCACTAATGTAAAATCCACATGTGGTGGCAAAGCACCTATAGCCCAGAGCTGGGGAGGCAGAAACAGACCAGAAAATCCCTGGGATTTCACTGACCAGCCAATCTAGCTAAACTGGAGCACTCCAGACAAAGAAATGAAAAGAGAAGAGAAGAGAAGAGAAGAGAAGATAAAATAAAATGTGGGTGAAGCTATACAGAGATGCTCAGTGGATACAAGCAGGAGGATCTCAGTTCAAATCCCCAGAACCCATGTAAAAAAAACCTGGGTGTCCTCTCTCTCTCTCCACATGTACACACACACTCACACACACACACACACACACACACACACACACACACACACACACACACTTGTAACCTAAGCACCGAGAGAAGGTGATGAAGTGGATCACTGAGCCTTGCTAGCTGCCAGCCTACCTCCATGTTCAGTAGAGATTTTTTTTCAAAAGAATATGGCTGTGTGTGTGTGTATCCATTCCTCTGTTGAGGGACATCTGGGTTCTTTCCAGCTTCTGGCTATTATAAATCAGACTGCTATGAACATAGTGGAGCATGTGTCCTTATTACATGTTGGAGCATCTTCTGGGTATATGCCCAGGAGTGCTATAGCTGGGTCCTCTGGTAGTACCATGTCCAGTTTTCTGAGGAACCGCCAGACTGCTTTCCAGAGTGGTTGTACCAGCTTGCAATCCCACCAGCAGTGGAGGAGTGTTCCTTTTTCTCCACATCCTCTCCAGGACCTGCTGTCACCTGAGTTTTTGATTCCTGCCATTCTGACTAGTGTGAGGTAGAACCTCAGGGTTGTTTTGATTTGCATTTTCCTGATGATTAAGGATGTTGAACATTTCTTTAGGTGCTTCTCAACCATTAGATATTCTTCAGATGAGAACTCTTTGTTTAGCTCTGTACCCCATTTTTAATAGGATTATTTGGTTCTCTGGAGTCTAACTTCTTGAGTTCTTTGTATATATTGGATATTAGCCCTCTGTCAGATATAGGGTTAATAAAGATCTGTTCCCAATTTGTTGGTTGCCATTTTGTCCTATTGACAGTGTCCTTTGCCTTACAGAAACTTTGTAATTTTATGAGGTCCCATTTGTCAGTTCTTGATCTTAGAGCATAAACTATTAGAGTTCTGTTCAGGAAATTCTCCCCTGTGCCCATGTGCTCAAGCTTCTTCCCCACTTTCTTTTCTGTTAGTTTCAGTGTGTCTGGTTTTATGTGGAGGTCCTTGATCCACTTGGACTTGAGCTTTGTACAAGGAGATAAGAATGGATCGATTTGCATTCTTCTGCATGCTAACCACCAATTGAGCCAGCACCATTTGTTGAAAAGGCCAACTTTTTTTCCAATGGGTGGTTTTAGCTCCTTTGTTGGCTATTAAAAACAATGAATTCATGAAATTCTTAGGCAAACGAATGGAACTAGAAAATATCATCCTGAGTGAGGTAACCCAATCATAAAAGAACACACACGTTAAGTAGATATTAGCCCAGAAGCTTGGAATACCCAAGATACAATTCACAGACCAATTAAAGCTCAAGAAGAAGGAAGACCAAAGTGTGGATATTTGGTCCTTAGAAGGGGGGGACAAAACAGCTATGGGAGGAAATACATAGAAAAAGTGTGGAGCAGAGACTGAAGGAAAGGCCATCCAGAGACTGCCCCACCTGGGGATCCATCCTATATACAGTCACCAAACCCAGACACTAATGTGGATGCCAACAAGCACTTGCTGACAGGAGCCTGATACAGCTGTCTCCTGAGAGGCTCTACCAGTACCCGACAAATACAGAGGTGGGTGCTCTCAGCCAGCCATTGGACTGAGCACAAGGTTCCCAATGGAGGAGCTAGAGAAAGGACCCAAGGAGCTGAAGGAACTTGCAGCCCCAGAGGAGGAACAACAATATGAACCACCCAGTACCCCCAGAGCTTCCAGAGACTAAATTACCAACCAAAGAATAAACATGAAGGGACCCATGGCTCCAGCTGCATATATAGCAGAGGATTGCCTTGTTGGACATCAAAGGGAGGAGAGGCCCTTGGTCCTGAGAGGGCTTGATGCCCCAGTATAGGGGAATATCAGGACAGGGAAGCGGGAGTGGGTGGGTTGTCGAGCAGGGGTAAGGGGAGGGGATGGGATAGGGTGTTATTGGAGGGGAAACCAGAAAAGGGATAACATTTGAAATGTAAATAAAGAAAATATCTAATTAAAAAAAAGGCCGTGTGTGTGGAGGGTGGTATGACAGAACATATTTGATGTTCTCTTCTGGCCTCTGCATGCAGGCACATCTATCTACATGTACCACACACACACACACACACACACATATACACAAAATGAGGTGGAGAATAAGAAAAGCACCTGACAATGACCACTGGCTTCCACATGCCACATGCAGACACACATGCACACACATCAACGCGCACACACACATACAAACATGCACACATACAACTATTTTAGTGGTCCAAATACATAGTGTATATCAAAGTATGAAGGACGTCTGGAACTGGGAGCACGCCGAGGCATCTCCAGCTGGGAGAGAAGAGGATGAAAAAGCATCATCCAGGGGATTTGTCCTGCTGCTTCAGCTACAGAGTGGATCTGTGGGGCCTTGTCCAGGAGTACAGTCAATGGGTATTTGAAGAGCCTTCCTTGTTGCAGGAAATATTAAAAAAAAAGGTCAAACTGCCAACTCTCCGCAGGTTCTGACCGCGCTCCTGTGCGCCTGCTGCAGTCAACTCTCTGGAGCTGCTGGTCCGGTGGGGCCGAAGGGCCTCCGCTGGGCCACCTCACTCAGCTGTCCTCTGTTAGCCATCTCTCTGGCGGGACCCCGAGTTCCTCTCACTACCACACAATGTCCCACACATCCCATGGTCTACCAGCTCACCATCCAATTACCCGGTAGAAGCATGACTCTTAAAGTTTAATTAGTTAGCCGATTAGATTTATGTATATTTAAAATCACAATTACAAGATGCCAATACAGTAATTTAAGAGCCAATTGATAATGATAAAAGCTTTATCCCAATATTTCTAACCTTATGAAAACTTAGCCATTTGTGACTAGTAAATGCCACATAGGTCCGTGTCCAAAGCCATCTCGGTTCTTCTCCTCCCTTCTCTTCCTGCGACCTCTGTGACTCCCCAACTCTTAGCACCGCCTCCCTTTTCCTGTCCAATCACAGGCCTTCCACTGCCCTAATGTGATTGGACATGGAAAATCCGGCAACACTTCCTCTATCTGGAAAGATAACAGATGTTCTGTCACCAGATCTGATTCTGATGGAGAGATTTAAACAACAAATACGAGTAGTTAACAGTACGTGTTCTATAGCGATACGTGCTAAGGATTTTTAAAGAGGAAGGGCAGAACAGAGGGAGCACAGGCCAAAGTGGGTTTTGGAATTTAATACATGGTGGTCAAGGAAGGGCTTACTGTGGGGATAGCCTCTGGGAAAGTCCTGGGGGAACGGAGACTCAAGCCAGTAAGTATAAGAAAGCTGCAGGCAGAAGAAAGTCAGAGCTGAGGCAGGAGACAGGAGCTGAACGGAATCTACTCTAGGAAGGGGCTGGAGTTTGATGAGAGTAAAAGTTCATACTGAAGGTGCTGGAAGTGGATCCCAGGAAAGACTTTTTCTCTGAGGAGAACATGACACCCCTGGAAGATTCTGAGCAAAAGACTTACAATCACTGCTTATATTAATCTTTATACTTTACACGGATATTTGCTTCAGTTTGGGTGTTGCATTCCCCGAAATGCAAATGGTAAAAACCTAACCCCAAGATAATCCTACCGGGGGAGGGGCCTTTCAGGGGTGATTGGCAGAGCCCTCATTGATGACATTAGTGTCCCTGTAGAGAGGTCCCAAAGAGACCATGTATCCTTTCTCCATGCACAGAAGCACAATCTGCCAGCATCTTCCGGCTTCCATGGCCATAATGCATCTCTGTTTCTATAAGCCAACTGGTTAAGGATAGTTTGTTATACTATCCCAATCTTTTCTGACAATATAATATTTTTTTGAAAAACAATTTAAAGACTAAAATAGGTTTCCCTCTCTCCTCCTCCCCTCTGCATTATTCCCACAGGCTTTTGGGAGACGTTAGTACTGTTCAGTGCTGCGATCAGTAAATAAGTTTAGCGCAGAGCTATAAATAGCAAAGCTACAGTCATTGAGGTTTTGGTATTGTAGCTAGAGCTTCTGTGAAGACTTGGTCTTTCTGACCCAAGGGATGACCTGAACCTTACAGAAACAACTGGTTCTAAGAGTTCCTTCTCTTCTCTGATGGTCCCCTCTCCCTGGATAATTAGAGCTCATTAAAACCAAATATAAGATTATATAGTTGGGGGGGGTGGTTCTGCGGTTAAGAGCACTGACTGCTCTTCCAGAGGTCCAGAGTTCAATTCCCAGCAACCACGTGGTGGCTCACAACAGTCTGCAATGGGATGCAATGCCCTCTTCCGGTGCATCTGAAGGGAACAACGGTGTTCTCTCATACAATAAATAAATCTTTTATTATAAAAGATTTTGTAGTCAGTTGATGTTCAACACGCACTGGAAAGGAAATTCACACTTTTCTGTCCACAACTGATCCGACTCAGTTTGAGAAATAGCGCATTTCTTCATGGTACAAGGTGTATCACTCAGCCAACCTCGCGATCGGCTGGGGTGCACTGACTCTGATCTCCCATTTGTTTCCCTTCCTGTTGCTACCTTGATCTCTGTATGACGAGTGCCTCTTCTAGAGACGTGCGGCACTTTAATGAGAGTGATCTTTCCCATGTACCCTGATACCAGGCTCCCATCTTCCTGCTCCCGTTGAGCTGATGGGTGGGACAGAAGTCATCCGTGTAGATGCCCGTTGCCTTAAGGAGACATTTCTTGACATGTTCCTAGTTGGGTTTTCCCAAGTTGAATTCTGGCATTCTGGTTTGTCATCTTTTGTCTGGTGGCCTAGAACTAACTCTTCCTTGATTCTTTAGGCATGGGTACTGCTAGTCTCCCCCCCCCCCTTACATTACTAAGAAGATATACATGGTCCAAAAAGTCTTTATTCTAAGCTGAAATCAAACCCAGAGTTTTGAATGGTCTTATTGAATTAGGAGTAAAGAATTATCACCTGTTTTCTAAGTTTCATTTTCCTGTAAGTTAGAAAAACTATTCCTAGGAAAAATATGGGGGAGGACACAATTATTTGATATATTTCTTTGCCAAACTCTCCCAATAAGTTCTCTAGTAACAAAGCCTTTCCAATTATAAGCAGTCACACTCTCAGAATTATGGAGTCAAAAAAAAAAAGAAAGAAACCAATGAAAAAGCAACTGATGGGCACAGATGATTATATTCACAGGTAAAACTCATGTGTGCACTTACTGATCATATTGACAGGTAAACCTCCTTCGATGGTTAGTGCTACAAGTCATTCAGGACTTAAGATTCGAAGTGTGTTTCTGGATTTATCTTTCACTTCTTGCCTTCCTTCTTTGGAATTATAGCAATAAGAAATAACAATGTATTTACATTCTGTCATGAGACATGGAACCTTCTGGAAATGCCTCAGATGCAGGTAAGAAAGAGAAAGGTTCGGATATAGATGGAAAGGGGGAAATTGGTTGTGATGGGGACCTTGAGTTCAACAGAAAACAGAATTAAATGAGTAAATGGACCAGGGTACCTCAGGCAGAGGAAATACATTTCATAATGGCGGGCCTGAGAAACGGCAGGAGAGACATCCTGCTTCCTTAAGAGGAATGTTTCTGCCATTTGCAGGGGAGATCTCAGGAAGTGTTGGTTTAGAGGATTGGATGTGAGTCTCTGGGAGAGAGGCCCAGTGAGAATTAATGCCTGCCACAGACTTATTTTGGCTTATCACAAAGTTCTAGACTCATATTGTGGATAAACTATTATATTCTTGAATTTTGGAAGGCTTCCCATGAATTTTATACAGTGATTCTCTAGTGAGAAAGTCAACGACATACGTTTGTATTGTGGTAACAAAGGCAACTTTCAAGCAAGACTACTTATTAAAGCTGTATTATTTTATCAGATCAAAATAAAACTGAACCAGTAATGTTTGTCTTGATTCTGTGACCCTGAAACTCTGGACTTCATATATTCCTATCAGTTAATATTTTTCAAAATGTTTATAATAGATGTGGGGAAGATGGCTCATCAGTAGACATTCGCTGTGCAAGAGTTAGCCATATTGATAAGCTCTAGATTTGATTGAGAGGACTTGTTTCATTGAATAAGGTGGAGGAGCACCTGGGGATGATTCCTGACATCAACATCAAGCCTTTACATACATACACATGTATGCTAACACACATCACACACACACACACACACACACACACACAAAGTAGAAAAAAGGAAAAATGTTCCTGTTAGCTGTATCGTAATAACCCCAAGTCATGATTAGAGGATCAGAGGTGAGGAGGACACAACATCTGTCCCAACAAGGGGAGTAGCTGGGAACAGCAGGACCCAGGCAAGCAAGAACTCTGCCAGACCAGTGGCATGGATTCCTTCCAGTCTGTCTGTGCCAGTGCCCTGAGAAAACCTTGGGCTCAAAACTTCACAGCCAGTCCAACAACACCCAAAGGAAGCTCTGCTCCCAGGTGCTCTAACATGCCCACAATCATAGGATCAGAGGTGAGAAGAATGCAACACCTGTCCCAACACTGGGGCTAACTGGCAACAGTGGGACCCAGGCACACAGGAACTCTGCCAGACCAGTGGCACAGGTTCCTTCCGGTCTGTCTGGGCCCAGTGCCCTGAACAGACCTTGGGCGCAATCTCAGCAGTCAGTCCCACAACACCCAGAGGAAGTTCCACTCCCAGGTGCTTTTACAAGCCCAGGATCCCAGGATCACAGGGTCCTGGGATCCCAGGAGCTTGGACACACCCAGGATCTCATGATCACAAAATCCCAGAATCACAGAGACAACTTGACTCTGAGGAGTTCTGACACAACCAGGATAACAGGAAGGACAGGCTCCAGTCAGACATAGCGAGGGCAGGTGGCATTAGCGATAACCAGATGATGGGACACAAGCATAAGAACATAAGCAACAAAAACCAAGGTCACTTGGCATCATCAGAACCTAACTCATCAGAACCATCACACCGGAAAAGCAAGATTTGGATCTAAAATCACTTCTCATGATGATAGAGGACTTTAAGAAGGACATAAATAACTCCTTTAAAGAAATACAGGAGAACACAGGTAAACAGCTGGAAGCCCTTAAAGAGGAAACACAAAAATCCCTTAAAGATTTACAGGAAAATTCAAACAGGCAAAGAAAATGAACAAAACCATCCAGGATCTAAAAATGGAACTAGAAACAAGAAAGAATTCACAAAGGGAGACAACCCTGGAGATAGAAAACCTAGGAAAGAGGTCAGGAGTCACAGATGCAAGCATCACCAACAGAATACAAGAGACAGAAGAGAGAATCTCAGGTGCAGAAGATACCATAGAAAACACTGATACAACAGTCAAAGAAAACACAAAAAGCAAAAAGTTCCTAACCCAAAACATATAGTAAATCCAGAAGAAGATCAAACATAAGGATAATAGGTATAAAAGAGAATTAAGATTCCCAACTTAAAGGGCCAGTAAATATCTTCAACAAAATTATAGAAGAAAACTTCCCTAGCCTAAAGAAAGAGATGCCCATGAACACACAAAAATCTTACAGAACTCCAAATAGACTGGACCAGAACAGAAAGTCCTCCTGGCACATAATAATCAAAACACCAAAATGCACTAAACAAAGAAAGAATATTAAAAGCAGTAAGAGGAAAAAGTCAAGTAACTTATAAAGGCAGGCCTATCAGAATGACACCAGACTTCTCACCAGAGACTATGAAAGCTAGAAGATCCTGGGCACATGTCATACAGACCCTAAGAGAACACAGATGCCAGCCCAGGCTGCTATACCCAGAAAAACTCTCAATTACCATAGACGGAGAAAGCAAGATATTCTATGACAAAACCAAGTTTACACAATATCTTCCCACAAATCCAGCCCTACAAAAGATAATAGATGGAAAACACCAATACAAGGAGGGAAACTACACCCTAGAAAAAGCAAGAAAGTAATCTTTCAACAAACCCACACAAACATAAAAATAGCAGAAAGTAACAATCACTTTTCCTTAATATTTCTTAATATGAAAATTAATATTATCAACATATCTTAATCGATTGAAATTCTAAAATGTGAGGAATTAGAAATTTGTTGTATGTCACCTAGTGGTCTCTCTAATTTCGTAGTTGGAGAAATAGGGCCAATATTGTACAATCCATATACACTTTCTGCTTGTTTATACGTGACAGTGTCTTGCTGTGTACCACATAATGGTCTTGAAATCATGCGTCTCCTATCACAGCCTCTCTATTAGTAGGACTGTTTATTTGAAGTTTTCACACTATACTATGGTTTTTAGAACAGCTTATATATTTCAAAATTATCTATACAACCAAAAGAAACGTAGACAATTAATTGTGAGATGGCTTGTAAGAGAACAACAAAGAGTGAGACTGAATGTTTTGCTTGATATTTATAATTATTGTATCAATTTTGAAAATGACCTTATAAGTTACTCTTTTTCTGAGATGAATGCTTTTCAAAATCATCACAGCCAATGAACCATACTCTTACCCTCACCTAATGTCTGTGCCATCCTCCAAGAAAAACCATTGTTCATTGAAACAGTTGATGAATGACTTCATGGATAGACCATCTTAAATACTTTTTAAAATGAATGTAACCTGTTCCCTGTGGGTTGAGAATGATGACAGTCACTCAAGTCAAATAGCTTTGATCATAGCAGGAAACCTGTATCCAAATAATTGTGCCTACAATTCATTCCTTGAGGCAGCAGAACTGTCAACTCTTAGCTTAGCTACTATGGAGGTAAAATCCTTTGGTGATGTGAGGGACATTGAAATACAGCCTTATCACAATGAACATCAATGTCTAAAAATCTTTCCTATTTTGGGTTTCTACCACAGTAAGAACCAAGATTGTAAGCTCTACTAAAAACAAAATGAACAAACAAACAAAAAGACTCGATCTCTTTATGTTCATTTAATAACATGTCCATTATTTTTATGATTGGTATAAAAATATATATTGTGTTGAATATGATAAAAAATAAAAATTAAAATAAAACAAAAAGAACACAAACTGGAACTAGGTGCAAGGACAGAAAATAAATGATGGACTAGTCTATCTATACAAGACTTTAAAATAAAACACAAAGCAGATGATTTATCTCTTGACAAAACTATGATAACTTTTTTTAAAAAGATCCATTTACTTATTTATATGTGCATACTGTAGCTGCCTTCAGACACACACCAGAAGAGGGCATCAGATCCCATTACATATGGTTGTGATCCACCATGTGGTTTCTGGGAATTGAACTCTGGACCTCTGGAAGAGCAGTCAGTGCTCTTAACCATTGAGCCATCTCTCCAGCCCAAAACTATGCTAACTTATGACATAAAAATTATTGCTTTAAACTTTTAATGAATGCTAGAAAAAGATAATGAATGTTAGTCAGATACTAGTTTTAATGGAAAGACATATAAACAATTCTTCTGTAACTCCTTAAATCTTTATTGATCTATGACATGAACTATTGCCTCAAATTTACTATGAACTTATAGAATGTAAAAATGCTTTAAAAACCATGCGATCAACTATCCTGAGATAAAAACTAAGAACAACAATTAAAACAAACAAACAAACAAATGACCCCAAATCCACAAGTGACAGGCTAGTAAAATGAATCATGATTTGTGCAACTCCATAGACTCTAGGGATGTCAGGGTGCTTGGTGAACACCCTAAGGCGCGCGTGTACTTAGACACACACACACACACACACACACACACACACACAAAAGCACATCATGAAGTTCGAACCCGGCAAAATTGATTTCAGATCATGTGGCTCGGAAGAGTGGCGCTTGTGCCTGGGGGCTTCTCCAGTGGAACATAGGTCCCCTTGTCACCGCCCGGCTGCTTATCCCCTACTCAGGTAGACTTTTGGGAATTTCCGGAGTTTCTACTAACCCCAGAGTCAGCTGTCTCTCCCATATTTCCAGCAGTTGCCCTTCGCTGGATGTTCACTGTGTGCCGGGGAGGAGTCCTAACGAAGCTTGGCCACAACACTCTTCTCTCTCTCTCTCGTTTGGATCTGTGGATTCATGTGTGTATATGTTATGAAAATTAATCAAGTGATACATTTAATATTTCTGTGATTTACTAAACATAAACCCTTTTACCTTTTAAGCATGTTTTAAAATGTTTAAATAGAGGGACTGGGGAGCTCATTACTGTAAACATGAAGTTCAGTGACAGGTTGTGTCTATATCTAATCCCAATACTGGGAAGTAGCGATAGGAGGTTCTGTGGGGCTAGCTAGCCAGCCATTGTAGTTGAATCTGTGAAAGACACCTAGCACTTACCTCTGGTCTCCATGTACACACACACACACACACACACGGAGAGAGATAGAGACAGAAACAGAGACAGAGACAGAGAGACAGAGACAGAGAGAGAATATCTTTGGATTCAGTAATCTCATGAAACATTATATAATTTAAATTTATATATGTTGACATCATTCTTGCCTTCCCATTTACTATCTTTTATAGATTAGGAATTTTAATAGGACCTGTCTCATCTGTGTTATTGTATATATATTGTATATACAGGTGTTTCTATAGGTGTTTGCTGACAGGTATGAACGCACATGCCTGATTTCCACAGAAGTGAGAAAGGGCCTTCAGATCTCTTTGAACTGAAGTTACAGACAGTTATGAGCTATAGTGTGGGTCCTGGGACCTGAACCTGTGTCTTCTGCAGGAGCAGCAAGTGTTTTTATGCATTAAACCGTCTTTCCAGCCTCTACTCTTCAAATTAATTTTGATATAAAAATTATTTAAAGTTGTACTTATAGAAACTGTCCAATCTTTTACATTCTGACAGATGTACACCCTGTGGAAACACCACCACCATCGTGGTTCCCACCCCAATGCAGACCTCTTCTATCCATACTGTCCCCTTCCTCCTTGGGCCTTAACTCTTTCACAGCCATGAATCCATTTGTCCTCTTGCCTCAGACCGAAGAAACCACATATTTTCTTTTTGTGCATTTCCTAGAAAACCTGAATCACTCTGAAAAATTCATGTGTCTGGATTCCTTAATTCAGTGTGATGATTTTGAGATTTTAGGATTAGGGTTATATAACTTATTGCATTTATTGGACAAACAGGTTTTTAGATGACTGAGCATTGCCCTCTTGTATGAATATGGTATAGTTACTAGTTCATTCAACTGCTGAGGGGTGTTTGAATAAACCTGAGGCATAACCTGAGATCACAGGTGTGTGGTAGAGAACCTAACAAGGCAGGAATTCCACTCCAACAATTTTCCAACTCCAGGTGGTTTAGGGATTTTCACCAGGATTCAGAATTATAGGAACAATTTCTACAGAATTAGAACAATAGAACAGAATAAAATAGAGTAAGTTAGACAACAGACAGACAGACAGACAGACAGACAGACGGATGACAAATGGCTGATAAGAGAATGCTGTCCCATTAGGAGCTAGAGATTAAGCATGGAGCTGGGTTTGGGGGATTTGACTATGGTAAGCTCCAGTTTCTGCATTTATGAGGTAAAGAATGCTTAAGATTATTTCTAAAATTACCATCTTTATAAAGGAATACTAGCCAGTAAGTCTGTTTCTAAGTTAGTTATTTTGTTATTCTTTTTGAAATTTCTACAGATGATCCTGTTTCTTCACCGTTTTCTGACTTTATTCTGGTCATAGCAAACTCACCTTTAAAAAGCTCTGATCAGACGCCTACACGTTTTCATGTGAAATGACTCTTACTGATAAATGATAGATATGATAGAAATGATAAGGTGGTAGAGACTCAAAGTCTTTCCATTTGGAAAGTATGAAAGGATGGCTTTATCGGGAGAAATCTTTTTGACTTTCCTCCAATAGATTTAGTTGAGGGGCCCTCTAGTGGGAAAATCTGCGCACCACTACTTTCAGACTGGAAAGCCACGGAGTCTATATTTTGTTCGTGAAACAATAAAGACTAATTTTCCTATGACAGTAAGATTCCCAAGGCTCATAGTCTCACTCAGGTTAAATTATAACTTGCATTTAATGCTAAAGCGTGTGAGCGACTTTGTCGGATTATTACATTTAATTTTTGTTTTCTTCTTTTTTTTATGTTTTAAATCTTACCTAGATCTTTCTTTTTTTTTATTTTCTAAGTTTTTTTTAATTTACATTCCAAATCATTTCCCCTTTCCCATTTCCTCCCTCCCCAAAAGTCCCATAAGCCCCCTTCCCTCCCTCTGTTGCCCATTCAACCCCCTCTCGCTTCTCTGTCCTGGCATTCCCCTACATCCAGTCTTTCCAGGACCAGGGGTCTCTCTTTCCATCTTCTTAGAAATCTAGTGATATGCGAATTGTGTCTAGGGTATTCTGAGATTCTGGGTTAATATCCCCTTATCAGTGACTGCATACCATGTGTGTTCTTTTGTGATTGGGTTACCTCATTAAGGATGATATTTTCAAGTTCTGACCATTTGCCTAGGAATTTTGTGAATTCATTGTTTTTAATTGCAGAGTAGTATTCCATTGTGTAGATATACCACATCTTCTGAATCCATTCCTCTGTTGAGGGACATCTGGGTTCTTTCCAGCTTCTGGCTACTATAAATGATGTTTTCTATCTACTTGCTATCCACTTTGGCTAGCAATGTCAGCCTTGGAGATTTACATCACAGAGATGCTGTTTTCGAGGTTCCCTCCTCACCATCCTCTGCTCCCCCCAAAGTCTCCCACTCTTCAGAAGTTTGGGTTATCTCCAGGCATCCTAGAAGAGACAACTCTTTGGCCTTTGTTATTTCCAGGCTTATGCCCTGAACAGGAGCTGTCCACCACAGCTAAGCTACATTACAGAAGCAGCCGCTAGCCCCTGACAGAATGCTGGCCATTCCCTAGGATCTCCTGACCCTTACTCTCCCATATCCGCAGCCATTTCCACTTAGACTGTGTCGGGGGGCTGTGCTGAGCCTCTGTGGGTGTTAGTTCCTACACTTGCCCAAGAACTTAGGATATTTACCATGACCGCTCCCATTTTACAAAGAAAAATGGCAGAGGGCAAATTCCCAAGGTGTCCTTGGGTAACATAAATAATAATATTGAAGGTTCGCTTCGTGAAGTTATATGGGAGTTTTGTCTCCCACACAGACAGCACTTAGAGCTGGAGTCTAAATCCCGAGTGTGTTCCCTCTGCAAAGGCAACACGGCAGTGTGTTTGCACTCAGTCTATAAACACGAGGTTTATAGGAACTGGAAGGACAAGCTGTCAACCCAAATAAGGACATTGAAAATGACAGCAATGTCAGCCTCTGGGAGTAGCAGCCCATCGGCTTGGGTACTTCCTCCTCTGTGAGTTTGGGGCCATCAGGGCAGAACCAACAGGCAAAGCACTGGCTGGCGCAACTCCATGCTTACTGGAAGAAGAGATCAGTGTGAGCTCTGTCCTGCAGAGTATGGCGGAAAGTCCCTCCCAATGGCCCACACAGGGCTGTGAATTGCGTGCACCCCTTATGCTGCTCATGAAAACTCCTATTTCCTTGGGAGGACGAGAGTGCAAAATATGTTGGCAGAGAAAGCCAGGCGGTGCTTGTCCTATACACTTAAGCAACTCAAAGAAGTTCACTGTACATCCAGCACATAGAGTTTGTCCTAATAAGGCATGTGTAGAGAAATATTCCATGCCCAAGTCTCCAAGTGGCCAGCTCACAGAGGGGCAGCTGGTCTTTAAATGGCTACTTTTCCAATGGTTTTTGTTGTGTCTGCTCAGCTTGGAGAAGCCCCAGTGTGCATCTGTTCATCTTTGTAGTTGCAATTCAGAGAGGATCTCCAGTGATCCCTGGCCAGACGGGCTCCTCCATTTCCAAGGCCACTTGACTGTTTTCATATGGATAGCAATTTTTTTAACTTTACTTTCTCAATTTTAAATATCTATTAGTAGGCAGGCAAGGCCAGCACTCGGGTAGAAGAGGCAGGTGGATCTCTGTGAGTTTGAGGCCATCTTGGGCTACATAGCAAGCTCCAGGACAGCAAAGGACATATAGAGTGACCTTCTCTCAAAAACAAAATAATATGGCAAGGATGTGGAGAAAGAGGAACACTCCTCCACTGCTGGTGGAATTGCAAGCTGGTACAACCACTCTGGAAAGCTGTCTGGCGGTTCCTCAGAAAACTGGGCATGACACTCGCGGAGGACCCGGCTATACCACTCCTGGGCATATACCCAGAGGCTTTACCTGCATGCAATAAGGACACATGCTCCACTATGTTCATAGCAGCCTTATTTATAATAGCCAGAAGCTGGAAAGAACCCAGATGTCCCTCAACGGAGGAATGGATTCAGAAGATGTGGTATATTTACACAATGGAATACTACTCTGCAATTAAAAACAATGAATTCACGAAATTCCTAGGCAAATGGTCAGAACTTGAAAATATCATCCTTAGTGAGGTAACCCAATCACAAAAGAACACACATGGTATGCAGTCACTGATAAGGGGATATTAACCCAGAATCTCGGAATACCCTAGACACATTTCGCATATCACTAGATTTCTAAGAAGATGGAAGGAGAGAACCCTGGCCCTGGAAAGACTGGATGTAGGGGAACGCCAAGACAGAGAAACGAGAGGGGGTTGAATGGGGAACAGAGGGAGGGAAGGGGGCTTATGAGACTTTTGGGGAGGGAGGAAACGGGAAAGGGGAAATGATTTGGAATGTAAATTAAAAAAAACTTAGAAAATAAAATTTAAAAAATAAATAAATAAATAAATAAATAAATAAATATCAGAGTTGGCATGAGTCAAATTGCAGACATCCAGATGGGCATCTCTCAGATGTCTGTGTCCTGAAAGGCTCAATGGAGATCTTTTTGGTAAGCAGACTCCTGTTTATCAGGTACAAGTGGCTTTCTCATGCTCTGACTGGCTGGCTCTCAAATGATGCTGGAACTATTAGTTTATGGGCCATACATTGAGTAGCAGGAGTATAGGTTTCTTTATAAGAAGATGCCAATAAATATTATATGCAAAAAGAATCCTTTGATTCTGAGGTTATAAAACCACTAGGTTTATAGAGAGACTTTTCCCCAAGAAGACGTTACGTCTTGTCAAATTCACTGACTATTTGATATGACTCATTCTATTTATTATAAATGAGTTTTAAATGTCATTTTAGTTCTTGGTGTTTGGTGGGGATTGTACTAAAATGAGGGAAGAGAAAAGGAACTTATCACCAACGATCTGCTGATGTGTTCTGTGCTATCCATTGATGGAGTCAGACTTGTCGGAATAGTCAATCATTTCCTCTAACTTTGCATCACATTTTTATCCATTTGAAACAGCTCTTGGGAACTACAAATACTTGTTGCCAGGCACAAATTTCCTTCATAGTCCTAATGTTTCAGTGTGATTCTAATCCAGTTGATAATAGTTCACACTGTTGCGATATCTTGGACAGAATTCATTTTTACGTTTCTTTTCTGCATGTATACATAGTGTGTCAGGGGCAGCTATGTGTACATGTGCTTGCATATGAATAAGAAGACACAGGGATGCATGTGTACAGGTTGGAAGCAGGTTGACACCAGGTGTCTTCCTTGTACACTTTTTACTATTCAAACACAAACACACATGTATGTATGTATGTATGTATGTATGAGTGTATATACTCACGTATATACGGAGGGTCATCATCTCTTCCTGAATCTAGAGCTTTCTATTTCAGATAGTCTATCTGAACAACTTCTGCTAGGAATTCTGTGTCTGCAACTTGTATTTTAGGATCACCCTACCTGCCTGGCATTACACAAGTGACAGGGGTGCAAACTCTGGCTCTCATGCCTGTTTGGCAAGAGATCTACCCTCCAAGCCACATACCGAACCCTTGCATAGGGTTCTAACCAGGAAAGAACACCTCTCATCAATGTGTTATCAAACCTGATTTCATCAGAGAATTATTTATGGCGTGTCAGTCCCGAGAGGCTGAACTTCCAGTAGTTTCTAACTCCCTTGGCCCTGCAGGACAGTCTTGCCTTTCCTGAAATGTTGAGTGGGGAAAATGTCATGGCAGTCTCTGGGTATCACATCACCCATAAAGAAATAGAAAGGAATAAAGGAAATTGAACATTTTCCAGTAATTTTTTTTTTATGACTCAGACTACTTTCTGCACATCATGTACTTAAGAAATACTTAACTACGTGTCCAAGAAATGATGCTTTAGAGGAAATTAAATTTAACTTTAAACTAAATTTAATTTAACCCCAATCATCTAAATGACTACTTCATCTGAAATATTTGCCTTCCAAGCACTTTGATACTGTCTAGACATAGCTGTGTTCATCACATAAAAGGAAGGAAATAACTGGCTTCATTATCTTAATTGTGTTAATTGTGAAGTTATATTAATTATTTATCAGTTATTTCTTAGTAATCAGGGTTTTTAAGTATGTGTTTATTTAACCAGACTTGGTGAGGTACACCATTTCACAATGAGATATGATGGAGGTTGGAGGGATGGCTCCATGTTTGACATCACTTGTTGATCTATGGAGGATCCGAGTTCAGTTTCCATTCTTCCGGCCTCCACAGGCATCACACACATATAACATATGCTCACACAGATACACATATAGGCACACATATAATAAATTATGAGAAGCATATTATGTGTTCAATGTGTGATCTTATGATGCTACCAGAGGTACCATCTATTTAGTGGTGGATACTGATATTAACTAAAGGAAATAAATTGGGCTGAGTCAGCAAGTTGTGGCAAGGCTTTCTGCAAACACAAATATAGCAGATAACGTTAATCTAAATAATAATGGCAGTATTAGGTGCCTACTATGTGCTAGACCTTATTCTATACAAAGCTTTCCAGCTGCTCATTCTCAGTGATCAATAGGGTTATTCTCAATGGAGCCCCTTCCACAGTCCAATCCAAAGCTCATCAGTCTTATCCCCAAACTATGTCTACAATTCTCACCATTAGCACACTTAACAGGAGAAGGTCCTGTGCCTTAAGTATCCCAAGAACCGGGTATAGTAATTAAGAGATATGAAGATTTAGGACTCCTGGGAAAAGAGTCACTGAAAGAGTACAGGAATGAGGAGGGAGTTACCTACCAGGACCACAGCCTTGAGAGTGACGTAATTTGCAGAATCATCCACTCGACCATCATCCGTAAGTATGTTTTACCAAAATTTCAAGCATCTCTCAGTCCAGTCCAGTTGACAAACAAAATTACTCATCTCAAAGAAACAAGAGGCAGTTTGGAAACCATTCATTTGGGCAAACCGTCTCACCTTATGGCCTTATTCTCTTCCTCTTATGTTATATCTCCCAGGCTACACTGACCTTGACAATGCTTTCTCCTCTCTTTGTCAATATCATCGAGAAGTTCCTTTCTGACAGTTGTTTAAGGCCCCTATCCTATTCAGAACTCCACTCTCCCGCCTCCACCCACCTCACACACGTTTCAGTTTCTAAGAGAAGTTTGAGGACTGGAAAATCAAACGAATGCGTACACAACTGGTTTGATAGTGTTATAAACATAACAAACTATAAAGCCTATATATATTCATACAGATGATCATCTGAAGTATGACTGGCTAGTACCATGAGTGAAAAGAATACTATTTCTTTTTTTTTTTAAAGATTTATTTATTTTATGTATATGAGTACACTGTAGCTGTCTTCAGACACACCAGAAGAGGGCATCAGATCCCATTACGGATGGTTGTGAACTACCATGTGGTTGCTGGGAACTGAACTCAGGACCTTTGCAAGAGCAGTCAGTGCTCTTAACCACTGAGCCATCTCTCCAGATCCCCAAAGAGTAATGTTTCAGGCTTACTGGATTATATAAATTACAAACATGAATGTCCCATGACATTCTAAGGTGTGGATGGCATTATTTTCCTCTTGGGCAATACTGAGTAAGAAAGTATAGTCATGGAAGGACAATGAGGGAGAACAGGAACATATGCAGTCTGTATGTAAAACTGAGGGCTGTCTGTGCACGAAAGGCTGACATGGAGCACAGGGGAGGTCAGCCTGTGGACAAGGAAGGGAGTTACAAAGCTACCGTGGTGACCAGAAAAGAATGATTATCATATAATAGCACAGAGTTCATATATCCGTCTTATAAAATTCCCATTTGCAGCATTAGGGTTGAAAATATGACTCAAACAAAAACAACCATGTTATCATAATTATGTGTATGTGCAAAAGTTTGTTTTAGAAAGCAAACACTCAACCTTGAACAGGTGTGTCCATTCCCAACACACTACAGCCTCTGAGCTCATTCACTCTCGAGGTCAATTCTAGACTAACACAGTCTGAGTAAACACTGCCTTCCATGTGACCATACAAATAGGTCAGAGGTAAGTGGGAAGATATGTGGCTCTAGACCGACACTCTGCAACTCCCACTCAAACTCTATCCTGGAAAGAGTCTTTAAACTCTGAATTCTGTGGTCTTCATCGAAACCAAACCATCAAAAGCAGCTAGGCCTCTCACAGGTTTGAGCTGAATTATAAGCAAAACCGACAAGCCGTGGGAACCCACTGATGCTACAGATTTTAGGTGTGCTTGTAATGGCGCGCGTTAGCTCTTGCTTTACTTTCTGTGTCCATGCAACTAGAACCCTCACATTTGGCAAGAGGGTTGTTGTGTAAGGTACAAAATGCCAACCACCCCCTGTAATCACAGAAGTTCTTTTGTAACCCTTGGCCAACATGCCCTCCTTCCCAATGACAGCCTTGGCCAAGGCAGAGATGGAAAAGGGAGCTCAGGACAGGCTCTCTGAAGGCTGGGTAAATGAGTCCCAGGTTGGCTCCTGAGATGGTTATCCAGCCACACAGGTGTCTTGAGCCCTTTTTCTCCCTCACCTGAAGTTTGATATCACAAAGATGCCAGGATCAGAGTGTTACATAAGGGAAGAGTTGACCTCCTCTGCAAACACTGCTATTTGTTTAGAAACTTCCAGTCTTGTATTTTATATCAGGCCATGCAAGGTTTCTGGGTCAAAGTTGAACCTACGTTAGATATGCTCCGAGTGTGGAAATGTAGAAGTGTGTTTTCCACGGGAGCCCATGGCAGCTTCCAGGTCTGTACTGCTGAAGGTTGACCTCTAAATCTGCAGTCTGGAGATGTGAGGAAGAGTGTCAAAGGCTTGTGCATGGTGGAGCCTTTGTGACAGTGCTGGACCCCACTCACATTGAAGAGAGTCCTCCTTGTGTGGAGCACTGTGTCACACTGGAGAGAGTCCTCCTCGTGTGGAGCACTGTGTCACACTGGAGAGAGTCCTCCTCGTGTGGAGCACTGTGCTTTCAACTTCATGTTAGTTGTACCCAGGGGGACCAGGCACAAAGAGGCTGATTTTTTTTCCACTATAACTTTGAGGTAGACATAGCCCCAGGTTGTCTATGAAGCAATGGTTCTCATTAGGAATTGAAGTAAAAATATTGAACTCCATCATACTGGGGTTGAGAATTAAAGAAATAAATTTTTGTAACTTAAGAGGTTGAAGGGAAGGGATAGAACAAGCATGGTAGGAGGCTACCTACCACCCAAGCATGGTCGTTCAACTCACGCACTGAGACGCTCAGTTCAGCAGCAGATGTTTCCACCGGAGCGGATCGTGGAGGTTAGAGAGAGCATGCCCCATTAAAGCAATTCCCAGGGTCTGTTGGTTTATTTGGCAGACTGCTTGTCTGGTGTGTGTGAAGCCCTGGGTTTGATCTCTAGCAATAACTGATGTGAAGGTGCATGCATGCAGTCTCAGAATTCAGGAGGAAGAGGCATAAGGAACTTCAAGGTCACAACTGGATACATAGTGAGTTAGTTTGAGGCTGGCCTGGGTTGTATGAGGCTCAGCAGTTATGAACTTGTCTCTTCCCGTCACCCACCTGGTAGCTTACTGCCTCAACCATATGTAACTCCATTTGGGGAACCCACTGCCACAAAGGACACCTGCAGGCATGGGGGAAGGGTACACACATCAGGAGAGGCTGGGGAAGAAAGCCTAGTTCTAGTCCCTGGGGCAAGATGGCAGCACTCTCTACCACATAAGACGGAAGCGGTAACCCGGCAGCACGTGAGTCGTCAGAACACAACAATCCTAGATTTCATCACTCAGCTGCAGAGTTCAGCATGATTAGATTTGGGAAAGTCACTGTGACAGGGTGACAGAAGGGACAGCAGATCAGGACCCCTTTGCCAGCATTTCTAGTTTTGGGAAAATGATTTTTCCCCCCGGAGCATTCTAAAATCAGAAACGATTTCAGTTTACCAACTAGTTCCCCATTGATCTTGTATTTCAAACTGAGGTGACTTTGAATCCCTAGGTCAGTAGGCTGGATGACATAAGAGTCCCCAATTTACAAGGCACACAGCTTAGACACCAGGATGAACGCTACTTAGATGCAGGATGAATGCTAGCTCATAGGGAATATTACTGTAACAAGAACACAGCTTTCCCAGGAGTAAATAATGTAGGAAAGACAAAGTTTGAGCTCCCTTTCATCTCTCTTCTCCCCTTTCCCTCCCCCTTCTCTACTCCCATCATCCTATATCCCTTGCCCAAGACTTTGGTTCCTAATGGCTCTTAGAGATTTTTTTTTAATTCTGCTGTTTTTTTTGGGGGGGGGAGTTGAGTTCTTCACTTATTTATTCCTTGACTCTTTTTATTTATATATGAACCGATTTTGTATGGTCCTGTCTAAATCAGTGACTCACAGGATAAATGGGTCCAGTTCTTAAAACTATGTCACCTCCTGTAACTTTAAGCAATCTGCCACACTAACCCACCACAGCTGTCTGCCCTGCAACACTGCCTTCACAACAAAGTCACAGGCCATACTTGTGCAAGTTGAATTTTAATTTTTCTATTTTATTCATAATTTCATCTGATGGTACAGTCTCCTATATATCGGCCTCCTTCTCATTTTCTTCTCTTCCTCTTTTTCCTCTTCTTTGATTTTACTACTATTAATATTGTGGAAAGACACAGAATACATGCAGAGGTCAAAGGACAGCTTTGGAAATTGGTTCTCTCCTTCTGTCATGTGGCTTCTGTGGATCAAACTCATCTTATCAAACTTGCATTCCCTGAGCCTCCTTGGCTTTCCTTGTTTTGATTGTGTGTGTGTGTGTGTGTGTGTGTGTGTGTGAGACAGAGAGAGAGAGAGAGAGAGAGAGAGAGAGAGAGAGAGAGAGAGAGAGAGAGAGAGAGATATCAGGCTAGACTGAAACTCACAATCCTCCTAAAGCAGTAACCCCTGCCTCTGTGCTGGGGTCACAGGTGTGCACACCATATGTGCCCTGGTGTTAATTTATCCCTCCCTTCCGTGCTATTCTTGAATAATAAGTTAGCAGTGTGGACTTGTAACACAAAAGCACAGCCCACTTTCATTTCATCTGCGTGCTCTTGAAGGCTTTCTTTTTCACTGTGTTCAAGAGGAGTCAGGATCACTCAGAGGATGCATGATCTACGTGGCTGACAGAGTTGGTCTTCGAGGCAGTTGTTTTCAAGCGCCCATGGGCACACAGATGAGCAAAGAAGATTGATAAGAAGAAGGAAGGGACTGTTTGCAGGAGCAGAGAAAGGATGGCTAAAAAAAAAAAAAGATGGCGGATCTGGGCAGCATACAGCACACCGGTCCAGAACATTCCATATCTAGCACTTTCTTGAGTTCCCACGAACACCTTGGAACGGCTCAGCCTCCTGTACTAACCGGGGCTTATCTGAGATTAAAATTAGAAGTGTGTCCTTGGAGCCTCTCTCTTCTTGAGCCACTTTTCCATGACACTGCTTGGAAAGATAAGGCTCGCCTATAAAAGGGCATCTCAGTGTTTCCTTGTTGTCTGTAGAACCTGACAGATCCGCCACGGTGAGTCAGGAACCTGATTTGGAGACTCACTTGTTAGACTGCAACCATTGCCCCCAGTCACCCCTAAAGTCTGAGTGAACATGGATTATGGCAATCTTGTGTTCATCAGACTCAGTCATGTTTTTTGCCTCTGTGCAGATGCTGATGCTGTGGACATTTGCAGTGCTGCTGGGAGCAGTAGCTGGTAAGAAAAGATGTGTGTGGAGATGGGGGAGATCTTCCCAAGGCTGTGACAGTTGGGTTCAAGCCATGGTGAGGATGAGGACTAAGAACGATGTAGGATTAAGGAAGACTAGACATAAATTGAGATTAACATAGAATTAAGAGCATCAGATCTTGCAGTGATGTGAGGTACAATTCCCAATGCTGTTTCAATTTGTTTCAGACAAGTAATAGTGCGTGGACAAATCATACATGACATTGAGCTAAAAACACACTGTTTATCTGATCTTCCAATTAATTGGATATTTATTTTCTGAGCCTTGCTCCCTCTTAGGTCAAGGGAGGTGACTGAACGTAAGTTTATCACTTACACTTCTATGAAGCTATGTAAAGTCCTAAAGCCCTCTGAACCTGGGGATATTTGTGTTAAATGGGCATAATGTCATCCTTTAGTGGGATGACCACGAGGTTTCAGTCAGAGAAGTAAATCATCTTATTCAGTGTCGGGCACATAGTAAAGTCTAGAGAAGTTCAGCCTTCATATCAGCTGCTGCTCTTTACTCTGCCATTATCCTGGGCTTCACGTGACTCCAGAACTCATTCTTTGAGTTGTTCCTTCACGGAGTAAGTAGACTACCGCCAGTCACATCACTGATGACTTGTGTGATAAGTAAATTTATGAGTAATTCCTGCGTCACAGAAATCCAGGATGGTCCTCAAATACAACTCAGACATCCATATCATCCGCCATGGTGAAGATTCAATTTGGCCCTTGCATAAAACATAAAATTCTTCACCTAAAGAGTGGAGACCAAAGGTTGCTACATGGAGTTGAGAGCCTCCACACACTCAAACCAGTTCCTGAGACAAAGGGCCACCTCATATCTAGGCACCAATGGCCAAAGATAACATCTGGGCCAAAAAACTATGATCATTCCTTGACTGATCCTGAGCAGATACATGAGGGGAGTGACTGATCCCAGAGGCAGAAGGGATGGGCAGTAGCTGTGTGAGCAGAGTGTGTTTGAGAAAGTCAAGGAAGAAAAGAAGATGTAATTCAACTTATATTTGGTTGATTGTGCATTGAAAAGGTTAAATATCTATAAAACGTTTGTGTGTGATTTCAGGAAGTGAAGTTTGCTTTGACAAACTTGGCTGCTTCAGTGATGATGCCCCGTGGTCAGGAACTCTCAACAGACCCCTGAAGGCGCTGCCCTGGAGCCCATCACAGATCAACACCCGCTTTCTCCTGTACACCAATGAAAACCCAGACAACTACCAGGTAGGGATAGCTTTGTTTTCAGGACTAAGTTTTACATGCTTTATGTAATTAATATGAATATCCAAGCCTTCTAATGAGAATACAGGAGAAGTAGAATTTATATCTGTCTAGACTTCTAGAGCAATCAGATTAAGAACTCTTTAAAAACTTATTTATAAATGGCCATTCGATTCTTAATACTCATGTTTTATATCCAGTATACCATAAAAAAATATTGCACCTACAGGAATAGAATAGTTACATATATTTCTATAGTATGCATACTGATGTATATAATAATAAAATAAGGAATCCCCCTAAGATGGTTCAGCTTGGCAGGATTTGTTTGGAAAGTGATGTATTTTCGATAGAAGCTTCTGGAGTAGCCATGTGCTGATCTGTAGCCACAGGAAAGAGAAGCAGTGGACCACAGCTTCCAGTCTTGCACCAGTCATGAAGGTGAATGATTGACGGCTCTATCTATGGCAGAGGGATGGTTGAAAAGCTAGGTTAGGTGCTTATGATACATTCCAACCTGTAATGCTTTCCAGGCAGATATGGTAGCATCTTTAATCCAAGCACTTGAAGGGTAGACACTGGTTTGGGAGTTCAAGACTGTCAGCAGCTGTTTAATGAGTTGAAGACATTTGGTGTACATGAGACCCTGCCCCAAAGAAAGAAAGACCTAGTTATAATATTTTTAACTTACACTGGATTTATTGAGCAATAACTCCATTATTCCTGGAGGAATGTTGGAACATGTACATATCTCCTAATGTTGGATAGATTAGATAGATAGATAGATAGATAGATAGATAGATAGATAGATAGATAGATAGATAGATAGATAGATAGATAATGGATGGATGGGTGGGTGGGTGGATGGACAGATGGATGGATAGTAGATATGTAGGTAGGTAGATAGATAGGCATCTGTACAAAGACTTCCATTGAAGATCTTAATGACAAACACCATGGGAGACATATTGTCTGAGTCAAACAGCTAGCTACAAGGACAGTGGCAACTTGGAGATAGCTGTGAATAGCTTGCCTATGTGGGCTTTCAAGAATCCTCCCTACCATCTCTGCCCACACATATATGATTACTTAAAAGCTTCTAGAAGAAACGTGACTCAAACACTTTTCTATCCCAAACAGCAAATTACTTCAGATGCATCAAGTATCAGAAGCTCCAATTTCAAAACAAACAGAAAAACCCGTATCATTATCCATGGCTTCATTGACAAGGGAGAAGAAAACTGGCTATCCAACATGTGCAAGGTAAGCCGTGATGCTTTTTAAGAGAGTGTTAGAGACCAATAAGACACTGGTCCCAACTGAGGAGAACAAAGACTAGAGTCTGAGACCACCTGAGCCTGGAGCTGGGGATGGGGAGGAGGTAGCAATGGGTACAAGGGTCCTGGGGCAGTTGGGATATGGGGTATGGAGTTATGCAGGGCTCATGACATAGTTACTTAGTAACTGATGTAGAGATATGTCAGACTTTACCAAGAGAAGCTACTATGCAGTAGCATTCAAGTTAAGGATGGACCTGCAATATCCATGTAATGACCCAATGCAGCTGCTGCAATAGAAATCCCAAGAATTTAGTTCCCACAGTGGTCTGGAGCCAATAGTAGGCTTGAGGAAGGACTCCATACTCATTAGAGACTAGGCTTTGGTCATAGCATTGGGGTTAACATGATAGCTATTAGGCAGATCATGAAGAGAACTTAATCTTCAAATACATTAATCAACAGTGAATAAAGAACCTGGTTTATTTAACTGCGTGCTGTGTCTCTTCCATCAGAACATGTTCCAAGTGGAGAGTGTGAACTGCATCTGTGTGGACTGGAAAGGAGGTTCCCGAGCTACATATACCCAAGCTACCCAGAATGTCCGGGTTGTGGGGGCAGAAGTGGCATTATTGGTTAATGTAATGCAGGTAATTTAGTCTGGGTTATGTAAAAGTCCTTAAAACACTGCTATCTGGATTTTCCTTCCATAACAAAATCTGTAGGTATGATCATTGATAAGGACAAATTTAAATAAGATTTCCATTCAGGTTTCATCAATAACCTATCTTAATTAAATGAACTCAAACAACTAGGCAATATCACCTGAGTTCTGCCCGTATTTTTTATTTAATTTTAGTTCTGGGTATGGACCCTGGGGTTGCTCATACTAAGCAAGTACTCTACTGCTGAGACACAGTGCCAAACTTGAATGTGTCTTTATTTTCCCCTTTGTTATCAATTTGATATGCTGATATCAGCCACATATTTACATTTTTGTTATATTTATTTTTAGTATGTTGTGGGGGTGCAATGCTCATGTGGGTGTGAAAACATGTTTGTAAACATCTGTGGAGTCTTCCTAGATTGCTATACATTCTATTTTTGAAGCATTGTCTTTCACTGAGTACAGAACCCATCTGTTCTGCTACATAGGCAGGCAGGAGTGAGTTCCAAGGACCTGCCTGTCTCTGCCTCTCTAGTGTTGTGATTACAGGCATCCATTTTCTTTTACATGGATGTTAGGGATCCTAATCTGGGTCTTTGTGCTTCACTGACTGAGTTATCTCACCAGTTTTCATTTGTTTTATCAAATAGAAACACAAAGGAAGCAATCTAGTCTGACTGGGGCACTGAAAAGTCTTAAAAAATGTCAAATTCAAATGGGCTTGAGTAATTTCCTCATGGGCCCTTATCCAAATCCTTAGCTCACCATTTCCAAATATGACCTCATGTGTCCTTCCGGGGTTTCTCTCTCAGCAGTGGGACAACACACAGGATTTTAGGCCTAGTTGAACTAGTTTCCATTTCTTCTTAGTGCTGTGGGGTTGCTTTGAATGGGAGAGGGAATACATTTCCTTAGAAACCCAGGTTTGGAGGCACCCTTGTCCGTCTGGCAATTTGCATTACTTGAAAACATTTTAATGAAGCTTTCCTTCCAACAGTCTGATCTCGGATACTCACTTAACGATGTCCACCTTATCGGCCATAGCCTGGGTTCCCACGTTGCTGGGGAGGCAGGAAAGAGGACTTTCGGAGCCATTGGGAGGATCACAGGTTGGTTCAACAGCAAATTCTAGATGTTGAGACCATATGTACCCTCTGTGGGGACTACAGGGAGGCCCAGGAGGAGACTTTGGTGGGGTCGCTCTGAACTTGTCACACTTCCTGAGTTGTGCCAAGGTGATCAGAGCTCAGAGCATTGCTATCTGGTGAGTCATATTCTTGTTTCCAGTATTCGGTCACCACCACATTGTTTAGCATCGTTTAGCATATAAATATATTGTGCATAACCAAACCACGAATTAAGACTACCCAGAAACACTGTGCCTATTTCTGAGTTTGTGTGTAACCAGTTGAATTCTGTTTTACTTCTAGTGGATAACAAATCTAAGGTTCATCAGCTGTAATTCCATTGCTGGTGGCATCAGGGGTGGGGGGTGGAGGCAGGAGGCTTGGGCTGCCTGGGGCTTCTGGTTTGGTAGGGCTAATTAGATTCAAATTGCCATTTGCAAGCTGCAACTGGCTGTATTAGGCCAGGACCACAGGCTCAGGTAACCTGACAAGGAAGATATCGATGTCCTGGACCTGAGACATGGATACTTCAGGGAATAAGCGTTTTCTCACTCTGTCTTCCAACTTTCTACACTGACCTGGAAATGATCTCGTTCTATATATTGGAAAAGTTGATTGCATTTGGATCAATGAGAACAGCCAGGGTCTCCATTAGTTTATTGAAGACCCATTCTTCCAGAACATTCTTTCCCTTGGTTTACAACTGGTCACCACAGCTCTGCCAGGTGCCATACCATTTCATACCGTGCCAGGCTGTGGACTCAGTCACAGGAAGCACCCACCTTCCTGGAAGACTAGAATCTGGTAGAAATCTTTAACCTGAAGAACCTTTAGTTTGGCGTCTCCTGGGGTCAGCCATCTGAGGGGAACTGCTGCTAATGGGCAATGGTCTTGAGGGAGCTAGACGTCCATGAGCAGAGTCCAGTCCTGACAGCTCTCCATACACACCTTACAATAGAGTCCAATACTTGACGAAGTATTCACACGTTGACATAACTCTTGTACTGATAATACATTCTATCTGCTTCAGGGTTGGACCCTGCTGAGCCTTACTTCCAGGACACACCTGAAGAAGTCCGTCTAGACCCCACCGATGCTCAGTTTGTGGACGCAATTCACACAGATGCTGCACCCATTGTCCCCAACTTAGGTGAGCTTCTCTAGTCTGTCTGCTGAATGACTTTAATCTCCGTATTTGAAAGTTGTACAGTGCCTTGGTCAAATAATAATAGAAAGTTTCTATTACTTCTAAAAATCTTCAGGATTTGGAATGAGCCAGACTGTGGGTCACCTAGATTTCTTTCCAAATGGAGGAATGGAAATGCCCGGATGTCAGAAGAATATTCTTTCCCAAATCGTTGACATCGATGGGATCTGGGAAGGTAAAAACATTGCCTGCACAGATTTCCACCATGAAGCTTTGTGCTTCTCATTGTTAAATCTACTATCTACTTTGGAATTGTACAGAGTTCATATTTTTTTTAACATCAAAGGACTCCTATTATGTCCCTGAAACATAAGTTCCATTGTGACAAGTGAGTGCAAGAAAAGTTTAGGGTGGTGCTTGCATTCACAGCCCAGCTTTTTCATTTCTTTTAAGATTTGGATTTGTAGGTATGTTGTCTGTATGTATTTGTGAAGATTTGGTTCTGTATTTAAATGTATGGCACTCATGCCTGCCTGGTTCATGTAGAAGGCAGAAAAATTCAAGTGCCCTGGAACTTGTAGTTACAGATGATGGTGAACTGCCAAGCGGGTACTGGTTACTGAGCCTGCAGTCTTCTGCAGAAGTATCGAGCGCTCTGAACTGATGACTTAGCTCTCCAGTCCTTGTAATCCAGTTCTGAGTGACCTAATTTAGGGAAATTATTACATACTGTATGTCCAGATGGGGCAGTCTTTCTCTTCTCAAATCGTTTAATAACGATTGATTCTAAACTATGTTTAATTTCGTATCGCTTCTTATGGACGTATACTTCATAACCGCTTTATGTTTAGAGTTTGCTCTAACTAGAGCACACATTTGTTAGCTCCACATTCTCACCATAATGCGACTTAGAGGAGTAAAATCAGTCACTGATGCCATCCCTAACTCCGCAGGAACTCGAGACTTTGCCGCCTGTAACCACCTGAGAAGCTACAAGTATTACACTGACAGCATCGTCAACCCAACTGGCTTTGCTGGATTCTCCTGTAGCTCTTACAGTGTTTTTTCTGCAGTAAGTAGCTTCCAGCTTCTTTATGAGCTTCATCCTATGCTTGATTTCGTTCCCCTCATGACTGGAGATCCAACCCAGAGCCATGTGCACGCTAAGCTCACACTCAGTGCTGTGGTCTGTCTCTGGACCCCTGTTTGAGTTTGTGATGATGTCACTTCCCAACCATTTTAGTTGAATATTTGTTATATTAACTCATGCATATGTGTTTCAGTAGCCAAAAAGCCTTAATGCATCACAGGGGTATAGAAAAAGGGGCTTGTGAGTAGAAATGTCTTACCTAACACTCCTCTAACATTTCTCTATCTCAGGTAAATGTTCAAACTTGTTCAGGGTCAAGGACTCCTAAACAAACATATAGAATACTAGTTTGTAGCAATCTGAATGTCGTGACTAGAGGATACTGATGAACTAGGGGTTTTAACTGCTGATCTTTAAACTATAGTAATATGGATATATGGATATGTCTCTGCTCATATTCATCAACAGTTTTAAAGTTTTCATTTTCAGTGTAATCTTGAATGCGATATTTCTATTGATTTAGATTTTAAAAAATTTATTTTTTTTACTATAACATTTTCAAATAAAAAAAATTAACCATTATCATATAACAAAGAAAACTTCAAGGAACCAATATTCTATGTAAGAAACAAGTACAAGAGAAATATACCTTAGTTATTAAGAACAAGGACTTAAATGACATTAGGCGAAGTATTTCATTCCCTTGAGACTTTTCCTCATCTAGAAATGTAATGATGTCAGACTCAATGCCCTTGGTAGAGCAATTAATCACACGACACATGTTAAGTGCTTGGCCCAGAACAACAACAAAAATATAATGATCAAAATATGGGAGAAGGGTACATATTTTGTTCACATGTAAGTTTGCTATACAGTAAGAGCTGAGACCCCTTCTTGGTTTCATTTTAGGTTTATCTTCCTGTAAGCAAGTGATTCAAAAGTATTTAGGTTGCAATGAAAGCAGTCGGATTCAATGACAAAAGTCCTTTTCTAAGATTCATAGCACTTTTGTACAGAAAGTGCCCCAGTGTTCACATTCCTCTGACTTTGAACCTCTTCCTATGATTCCATCTTAACCTGTGTGCCCAGACCATCCTAGTGATGTGTATAGACCCAGGTCATCCTGGTAAAGTGTGTGGGCCCAGGTTATCCTGGTGGTGCGTGTGTGCCAAGGACATCCAGGTGATGTGTGCATGCCTGGGCCATCCAGGCCTACACAAAGTATGTGTTCTGCAGAGAAAATGGCTGTGGCCCCTGGGTGTATGGTCTCCTGGCTTCTTTGGAATCCAGGAAACATCCCTGTCTGTCTTATTGATGAACATACTTAGAGATTAAGGGTGGAATTTTGTACTCTTCTTGGGAAATGTCCATGGAAACATGAACATGTTTCTTCTTGGCTGACCTAGTCTTTCCTCAGCTTGGTAGATGATCAAACCCGAGGTCCCTCCCACCTATCGTCTAATCTTCTGGTGGAGAAGTCCTCCATGAGTCTCTCCTGTGGGGGAGCTTTCCCTCCAGAGTGGAAATTGAGTGATCTGTCCTCAGAATTCTGCTGTTCATGCCCCACCCATTTTACCACAATCCCTAGTTGAGGACATTTCCCTGCACTGGTTTTCTTTACATGCTAGATGCCTGGCTAAGCCTTATTGACCAACTGGGCCATTTCCTCTCCACACTGATTCACATTCTGAGATGTGAGCACGTGCCAAGTGAAGCTAAGGGAATAGAGAAGGGTCTGAATTTTGAGCCTGTCATCCTCTGAATGGAACCTGTTGTGCCTGGCAGAAGTTGACTGTCGTTTCCTGTTCTTATGTGACCTCTCTGAACTAAATTCTAATCACCTAGCAAGAGAGTGAATGTTTTAGAATAAACAAAGTTACAGAGGCAAAGGGGTGGGGGAGTAAGATAAAAATATACATATCAGTTATCCTATGGTATGGTTTTTATAGTTTTGTGCAATTTAACTATGAAACTGAAGGCTTAACCTGAGAATAACGAGATGTACTATTAACTTTAACCGAGATGCTGTTACTGCCCCCACCATTAAATTCAGGAACAGAATTAGCTTTGACTCAATGATAAACCATGTTGGAAAAAGAATGCCCAATTAAAAGTTGGAACACTCTCAGTCACCATTTTCTCAATTTCACAGAATAAGTGCTTCCCATGTGGGAGTGGGGGATGCCCACAGATGGGTCACTACGCCGACAGATTTTCTGGGAAAACAAGCGGACTCTACCAGAGATTTTACCTCAACACCGGTGATAAGAGCAACTTCGCACGTAAGTTTCCGTTTTAATTGATCTTCAGTTTCGATCTCCTATTGGGAAGGTGTGGATGGGACAGGATGTGAGACCCAGAGCCTGATAAAAGCCAGTAAATGGTCTCTACCACTGAGCTACATCCCTAGCCACACCTTTAAACTAGGACTTCTTAGGCTCTTGGCTTGGAAAAAGCAAAGCAAAGCAAAACCCCCTCATTCATCCACTCTGGAAATGCTCCTGAACTCCACACTTCCTAATGCCTGACCCCAAACACCGAAGAAAACAACTGTGGCATTTTACCAGGACTGCACACAACTCAATGGATTATTCACGTTCTGCAGCTGCCGGGTGTGTGTTAACCTGGAGTCAGGACCTCTTCCCTCCCAGCTGACAGTGTGCAAATGTTGCCTCCGGCAGGTTGGCGGTACCAGGTGACTGTCACCCTCTCTGGACAGAAGGTCACTGGACACATTCTAGTTTCTTTGTTTGGAAATGGAGGAAATTCTAAACAATATGAAATTTTCAAGTGAGTAAAAGTCTTTAAAGCATCACCCGGTGATTCTTACATTTTAGCAGGCTATCAAAGTCTGGTGTAGGTTGTTGATGGTTTTTTTTTCTATGATATGTATGTAGCATGTAGTCACATATAACAAAAGGAAATCTGCCGTGTAGCCATTACACAAGAATGCACTACAAAATCGTATTTTTAATTTTTTCTGATATTTTCTAAGGAAGCCGTTCATGTTTATTTTGTTGCCTGGAAATTGATTTATAAGGAGTGAATAATTATTCCCTACACAGCAATAGAGAAAAAATTTCATAATGACAGTGTCATTTTTTTTTAAACTCTGAGAACTGTGGCAAAGACACATTTGCGTCTGTGTTAAAGAAAGGATGACTAAAATAATCTGAGTTATTCATAGGAAAAACCACTACTGGGCTCAAATGCATATGGGGATTTACTTCAGACATTTGAGTGAAAAATGTCTTATCAAGCAGCTTAAATTCCAATGGAGTTTGAACTGGTTTTGGAAACATATTACATTTTTATGTACTATGAATGTGTGTGTATAATTAATTCTGTGTCTCTTTATGTGTGCTCACATATACTTTTGTTGACATCTTAACTTCTCAGGGGCTCTCTGCAGCCAGGCAATACTCATGTCAGTGAATTTGATTCTGATGTGGATGTTGGAGATTTGCAGAAGGTTAAATTTATCTGGTACAACAATGTGATCAACCCAACCCTACCCAGAGTGGGAGCATCCAAGATTGTGGTGGAAAGAAATGACGGCAGAATGTGAGTAACACGAATAGAAAAGATAAGAAGGATTAAATGTGGCTATTCACACTAAAACAATTCACACCTCCCATAGTGGGTCACACATGCCCCAGCCAGGTCTGCTTCCTAAAATCTCATGTGTCTTCCTTCGGAAGACAGGCATGGACTATGTGGGTGACTCACATGTATACCCTGTCCCCACCCTTCATGATTTCACCAAATTTAAGTTGTCAGGAACTCATTATCAGGGAACAAAACAGAAGTACACTGTTGTGTGTCACTGGTCTTCTTGATGAAGCCCACAGTTCAGAAGATCAATTCTCCATTTTTTTTTTACTAAGACTGACTGTACCTTGAGCTAAGGATGTCCACAAAAGGATGCCAGGAGAACAGATGAAGGACACTGGTGTCAGCCCCACTGCCTGTGAGACAACCACAATTCTGCTACAGAGTGTGGCAAAGGCTGGATCATCCTTCCGAAACCAGTGAGACTGGCGCTCTTGCCAGAGGAGTCTGAGACCCCTCAGATAAAAATGCTTACACAAAACACGTGCGCAACAGTTTTCAAGACACTGAACTTTAAGTGACAGTGGATGGTGAAGCCTGAAAGAAATTGGCTGACATCCCTAAGGGAATCTCTAGGATGTGATGTAGGCTGGTTTTAGTGAGTTCTCACCGTCAGGAACATGGGACTAAGATGGAATCTTAAGCATCTGGATTTTGTGGCATGACCTACCAGAGAAGCTGGGACTACAGAGAGGCGTGATAGAAGTCTAAAGTCCCCTTGGATATCTGGCACAGTCTGAGAACCTCACAATGTGAGCAAACCAGCTAGGGAATAAGTCACCCAGAAGGAGTGGAGTGATGTCCATTTCTCTCCAGGATGAAACTAGAGCCTATTTCCACCAGGCAGATTATAGAAGTCAGCCATTTTATTGATACTGGGTGGATTATTTAGTAAGATCCTGGTTTTGTTTGGTTGGTTTGCTTTTATTATTGCTTTTGTTTTGTTTTGCTAGATTTAGCAAGACTTGAAATAACTACATTCCACAACTCACTCAAATGAGACTTAAAATTGTTTAGCAGTGACAAGATAAAAATTCAATACCTGGCACTAATTCTAGTAGCCCAAGCTACACAAACGATAGGACGACACAACTTAAAATGAAGAAAGTAATCAATGAATTAACATCCAACTGAGTTGGTATGGATGTGGGAATAACAGATGAGGGTATTATTATTGTTATCAACACTCTTTCTGTTTGTTTGAAAATTGTCAGGAGAATATGGCACACACCGATGGCAATATTGGGAGGATGGGGGGTTTATGTACAGGCATATCATATGATAATGGAAGAGGCATGGTATATGTATAAGTACAGCATTTGGTGAGAGTGTAGTGAGGGTATGCATAAATACAGCATATGTTGATGGAGTATAGGGAGGGTTTTATATATATATTATATATATGATATAGATATCATATGAATGGAGGAGGCATGGTACATATATAAATGTGATGGAATAGGGGGAGGGTACAGGATATAAACAGATACAGCATATGATAAGAACATCGTGAAAGGCAGGAGCGGACAATTGGAAAGATTCTGTGGGAAGGCCCCGTGCCATCTGTGAATCAGTAAACTGTCATTTCCAAGCTTAAAATAGTGCGTTATATTTGTGTATTGCCAATTCTAAAGTAAGCACTGCAAGACCAATTAACAAAAAGTTATAAAAGGAAAAAGACTTTAAAAAAATTTCAGAGTGAACCAAAAGAGGTGAAGAGAACAAAAAAAATCAAAATGACAAAAGACACATGGAGAGATGATAGACCTATATATACCCAGCTAGAATGGTGATTGTATCAAAGGGAAGTGGTCAACATTAGAGTCTGGAGGCAGAGATTGTCACACTGAGCTTTTTCTGTATCAATACCTAATTGAGCTGTGCCTATCTGAAACATATTTTAGAATATAAAGCACAAGCACACAGGAAAAGCTGTGCTATTACTCATGAGAAAAATCACAAATTGGAGCAATGATGGATGCTGTCATAATGTATTTAAATGCTTAAATTAAAAAAGGTTGACAATACCAAGAATGTTTGAAGACAAGGGGAATCCTGAACACTCCAGTACTGTCCATGTCATGCGGTTATCTAGAAAGTAGTTTGATGACATTTGCTTAAAAGCCAAACATACCAACCATCACACTGCTAGAGTCCCTGATCACCATGGCTTTGCTTCCCACAGTTTCAGTCCCCACGCACAGTCAACAGTAGTCTGAAAGGATATGGAAACCAGGACTTCTGGTCCTTTGTGGGGTGACTGACAGCTCTTCTCTAGACATTTGCAATCATGGTAGGAGGTTGGTGGAGTGATCCAGTCTCCAGTATCCTAGTGTTTGACCATGCCCTCTCAGACTTCTGGGGCAGTGAGTGGAGATACATAAAGGGACAGGTATGTCTGTATTCATACCCAACTTTCCACTTGTGTGAGAAAGAGGTCACCATTTTGTGTTTTCTCTCCTCAGGTTCAACTTCTGTAGTCAAGAGACCGTGAGGGAGGAGGTCCTACTCACACTGTCTGCATGTTAGGAGACTGCTGATGTGTGACCACAGAGTCCCACTGTAATAAAGTCTAGTATTAAAGCAATATACTCTGTTGTCAGTGTTGATTTATTTCTAACAGTTCTTCTGGAGGAGATGATAGAACTTAAGTTCACAGTTGTTGTCAAGACCCCATACATAATAGTAAACTTTTGTGGTGGCCTTTGGGTTTGGGAATATTGCTTAAATGATAAAGCCGTCATGTCCTCTGTTAATATTATTAATGTCTCTGACCACCTAGGACAGCACTCAAGGCTCTTAGTAATGCAGTGGTGACAGTGATAGAATTGGCCACTTCCCCCATCACTCTTGGGTCAGACATCTCCAGAGTGATGAACAGCAGGGGATGAGGAGGGGACTCTGAGACATGTCTGATCTTTTCTATGGTCTTACTTCTCTTATTGTGGTTCCCATAGAACCTCTACTTCCCCATAATCTATTTGATCTTCCAAAAACACAAAGCAAAGCCATCCTGTCCCAGTAAACCCAGGACAGCGTTCCTATTTCATAGTCAGCCTTGCTGCTCCCTTCTCAACCAGGCTTTAACCTAGGACTCCAGTCTCACTACCCAGCACATTCAGTCTGAAACTCTGTACTCTGGACTTATCCCCAGGGACAGACTATTTATTGTCTTGCACAGTTGTCTTATACTCATACTTGATATCAATACTATAAAACTATAGAAACAAAACCAGGATGGCACTGTCACAGAAACGTTCAGGTAGACCAATAGACTGCCATGGCTACCTAATCTTTGGCAAAGATGTCAAAACATGCATTAGAGGAAAGGGAGCCTCTTCATTCGGTGCTGCAGAAACTGGACATCTACATGTCCAAGATGGACGAAAGATTCCAATCCCTCACCCTTCAAAAAGAGTCAACTCAAAATGCAGCAAAGACCAGAAGCTACTGTGGGAAAACATTTCTGCATACAGACACAGACTATGACTTGCTAAAAGTTACTTGAGTAGCTTGGGAAGTCATTGAAATACTTAATACATGTGGTTATGTGAAATTGAAAGGAAGCAATCAGCAAAGAAGAGAGAGCCTACAGAATGGGAAACTAATCATTTCCAACTACATCAGGGGACTTCCCATGTCTTCTTCTGGGTTTGTTTTTATTACCCTGTGGTGTTTAGCCAGCCTTGCCATTTCTGTTTTATATACTAGTACCCAAACCCCAAGATGCTAGAGGTTACTATAGCAGTATAGATAGATAGGCACACACACACACACACACACATATACATATATATATATATATATATATATATAATAGAAAGATGGTAGATACATACATACATACATGCATACATATATACATACACAGAAACAAATAACATAGACATTCACATGAAAGACAAGGAAAAACAGAGACAGATAGACATACACACACACTTATACACACAAAGAGAGAGGGGAGAGGGAGGGAAGGGGGAGGGAGAGAGAGAGAGACAGACAGAGAGAGAGAGAGAGAGAGAGAGAGAGAGAGAGAGAGAGAGAGAGAGAGAGAGAGAGAGAGAGAATACCTAAAGGAAATTATAAGAAATAAATATAGATTTCTTAATTTCTACTAAGTAAGGAATTGATACATATTGCTTATTAAATGTATGGGGTGGCTACTCTTGGTTGTCAACTTGACTACATCTGGAGATAAATACAAATGACTGGGCACATCTGTGAGAAGGTTTTTTTTCCTTAATTAAATCATTTGAAGTAGGAAGCCCTACTTCTAATCCAGATCTTGGAGGTAGAAATATAAAGCTTTAATCTACATCTTTTGAGGTAGGAAGATCCACCTTTAATCTGGACCACATCTTCTCTGGCAGCATATATAAAGGACATAGAAGAAAGAAGTTGTCTTTTTTGGCTGCTTGCTCTCACCCTCATTAGCAAGTCAATTCTTTCCCTGGCATTAGAGCTCACTTTGGGATTCTGGTATCCTGAGGACCAGCTGTGCCAAGAGCCAGAGCTGACACTTTTTTTTCTTGGTTCTCTCTTGAAGGTAAGCCTCCAGGGAAGAGGAGCATCAGAGGGAATGAGATATTTAGGGTTGCTGTTTAATAGTAAAACATTTACCTATCTTAAGTCTAAGTCACTTTGCTACTGTAGCTGACCTGCCTGAGTACCTTTTGGGCCAGAAACTGTTTAGCACCTTATCATAAAGCATCAGGGTATTAAGTAATGTTGCCTTTGTTCTATCTCTGCAGGAACTGCCTGTCTCTAACTCCCAGACTGGTAGTTGAAGTTGCAAGAAGACAAAGGGACACTTTGAAAGTGATTTTAATCTTTATTTCTAAGTTCTCTCTAAAAAGTTTCCTATGAAAGTTCTCTAAGAAATGGGACTCGGGGGTCTAAGAAAAGGAGGAATAAGGGATTTTTTTTCACCAATTTTTTTCCTCAGCACTTTTACATCTTTCAGAATACATGATCACATGGTAAAAAGTTCATCACAAGTTTACACATAAATTGAAATCATAAATTGAATAAGAAGTTTACAACACGGAATGTTTGCATGCCTATCCATTAGGAGTAATTATCTGGCTAAACATTCCTCACTTGTCACCAGCTCTACAGATTCATGGAGAGTTTAAAAACCATAACTTTTGTGACTAAATTATTCGTGAAATTTTGTATAGGTAAACCCAGCCAATATTTTATCTTCTGTCCTTATATCTATAGAAAGTCATTTCCCTCTTTATGACCTTTGGTTAATGGTTTTTACCTCTTGCAATGTGTTCTAACTTGTAAATGCCCACTTTCTACTTAGAAGCAGTTAACTCATGACAATTGAAGACTGGCAGAGTTCTCATTGCAGATTTCATATCAGAGAGGACTTAATAGCAGTCCTATTTCAAAAAGAACTTAATAATTACAAATTCAGTTTTAGGAATTCTTATAGTATCATTATTAAGAATTAAGAAGTCATCTATTTGTCTGTATAGCATCACTACAACACAGTACATCTTCATAGAGCTGCAGAGATATGCTTAAAATGGTGGATTAATGCCTAGTGATTGTTTTATATATTTAATAACACCAGAAAAAGCATATTAATAGCAGGAATCTTTCCTAAAAATGAAGTTCTCCTCGGCCTTGCCTAAGTGAGCAAATTTGTTGTAGATTTTAATCCATGGTGGAATCATTTCAGGAAGATCACCTGCTAGTGTTTTGTTTCTCCTAGATGGCTCCTTGCCCAGCTGAGACATCTGGCCAGCTTCTGGATTCTCAAAACTTCCAATCATAGGCAGACATCATTGGATTAGCTGTCAGAACCCTCACTGATACAAAGTATAATATAAAAAGAAAAAAAATAGTTTAAATTCTTATTGGCTTTCATTTGCAATTACTGAATTGAGCGGTCTTTGAAATGGATGAGTGGCTGATGCCAAACAGGAAAAGCTGCAGTGGTCAAGTGAGCTTCTTCAAGATGGTGTGCTGCTCTGCACAGCTGGGATGGGTGTATCCTGAAAAGGCACGGCCCCAGGACTGTGTTTCAGGACTGCTTCTTGATGCTGCTGTGCCTTCTCATGTTTGTCATTGATGTATTTCTTGTTTGTCTGACATTGTGTGATTGGGCGAAGAAAGACCCGTCTGCCTATTGCCTGTTGTGATGGATTCCTGCTGTTAACCCACCCTATAGGGCAAATTTCCTGCAAATCAACATGAACATGAACTTTTATGAAAGGATGCTGTGTGGATGAATTAATGATTTTACAGAATTCCCGATTTGATTCAAGAAATTTTAAGAAGATAGTTGATAGAAAGTTTAAAATTAGGATCAAAAGTAGAATGTGCTTCCTCCTTGCAAAACAGTAATGGTTGCATTAGTTGAAAAGGAGTTCAATGAACTTTTATGTGTTACAGGTATATGCATTGCCCTAGGAAGAAGAAAAGGTTTGGAAAAAAAGTTAATGGTCAAAGAAAACATTCATTCTAGGTCAGGTCCAGGGATGAGACCACAGGTATGCACCATGTTAAAGTAAGACCCTGAACAAGGGATGGGCAATTCTATCACATAAAAACTACTGCTTTGAAAGCATAATGAGCATGTGGATAAAACTAGTGCTTTGAACTTGTTTTTTTCAATTATTTGAATATTTGATCATATCTTGAGTAATAAGTCTTCCATGATATCCATAAATCTAGTTTTCCATAAACAGCCCTTATCTGTCACAGAGTAGCTTTGTAAGGCACCATTACCCCTAAGACATAGCTGTGCTTTCAGATTTGTTCATTTTAAAAAGCTTTTTAATTTTTTAAAATTTTTTTAGGTTTTATTAAAGTTTTATCAATAATTTATTTTTATTCACTTTACATACTGATTGCAGCCCCCAACCCTGATCTCTGCCCAGTTCTCCCCTTCAAATCCTTCCCCCAGTACCCCTTTCCTTCTCCTCAGAAAAGGGGAATCCCCCAAGTGGGTACAATCCTGCTGTAACTCCCTCTTGTGCAACATTTTATCTGGTTTTTAATGAGGTAATTATTTTCTTACATAGAGAATTTTGTCTTTAGGGATATAAAAGAACTAAAGGAAAAAAATAAAGTTGTTAGAGCCCGCTGTTAGAGCTTTTCTCTATCCATCAACTGAGTATAAGTGTATGTGTGCATATAAAATGGTTAGAGCTTATTTTGCTCTATCCACCAAATATGTGTGTATGTACGGAAGATGGTTGGAGCTTTTCTCCATCTAATAAATATGTCTGTCTGTCTGTATGTATGTGTGTATATGTGTATATATGTATATGTGTTTATATGTATATATTTACATATGTGTATATGTGTATGTGTGTATATGTATATATGTGCATATGTGTATGTGTAAGATGTTTGGAGCCTGCTTTGCTTCATCCAGTGTGTGTGTGTGTGTGTGTGTGTGTGTGTGTGTGTGTGTTTGTGTGCGTGTATGTATGTGTGATTTTTTTCTATTTCTTTTCTCTGTTCACTGGCCACCACCAGTGGCAACTCCCTCTGGCCACTCTCAGTAGCAGCTTAAGCTGGTTGCCACCAGTTCCTTCTCTTTCTTTTTTCCAGTTGTCTGCTGCCATCAGTAGAGGTTCATGCCTGGTGCTGCCAACCCCAGTTTTCCCCTCCTCCATTTCTCCTTTTAATCTTTTGCAGCTGTCAGTGGGGTCCCATTGGTTGCTATCAACACCGACCTTAATCACTGAATCCACACTCACTGCCTCAGTTTACCCTGTGGTGTCAAAGCTGGTCTTCAACAGATGAGTGTTCCAATGAGCTAAAGAGAATTTTGCTTTATGAGCCAGCATATAGAACAAAGCAGAAAGGAAGTAAATAGACCAAAGCAGAAAGGAAGTAAAGAGCACAGCTCCTTTCAAAGTCGGCTTCCCTGCAGAGTTAAAACACAGGACTCTTAAAAATTACACTAACTCTGGTAGCTTTGAGTTTCCTGTACTGGAAAACTGTTGGACTGCATGACACATAGCACAGCTGATTCTTTTCTGCTTTAGTCTCTTGGGTGCAAGTGTCTAAAAATGACAGCCACTCATAAGATTTGGGTAAGGCTCTTCCCACTTCATGCTTCCCCTTGGGGCATCAGTGCTGCCCTTGGTCACCATCATGCTGGGTTTCATTCCCACCCTACATTTTCTATTTGTAGTGTCCATCATTCGAGCTACAAGGAATACCAGATGCACAGAATTACAGATGCAAGGAATACCAGATGCATGGAATTCCAGCTGCAAGGAATACCAGATGCAAGCAATTCTAACTTCACAGAATTCCAGCTGCATGGAATTCCAGCTATAAAGAATTCTAGATGCACAGATAACTCATTTAGCTCATTACAGTACATGGCTACATGTAGATATCTGAGGTGTATTGAAAGAAAACACGCCTTGAGAGACTATTATTGTTAGGAGGAGTCCAAGAATATGAAGTAGTCCCCATGATCAAATCAGCTAAAATCAAACCCATCAAAGAATGAGCCAGGCAAGGAATCTGTACATTTTAACCCATGCAGAAAATTCGGTCCATTTTGTCACATACAACAAGGGTCTTAGCAACTCTGTAGAGATTGCTTCTTCCAGTAGGTGGCAATTTACCATCCAGTATCAGAGAACTGTTTTGAATTAAGGCAAGGTGAAAAACAAAACAAAACATAAAATGATTTTAGAAGTGTTACTGTATAAAGGATTCGATAGCACAATTTTAGTTCATTAAGTAATTGATTGATCAATTAATTAACATCCCAAGTGCTGCCCCCTCTCAGTCCTTCCTCACTGAGACCATCCCCCTTTTCTGAGAGGGTGGGCCCCCCCCCCGAATATCCCCCACCCTGGCGCATCAAATCTCTGCCAGATTAGACACATCCTCTCCCATTGAGGTTAAACAAGGCAGTCCTGTTGGGGAACAGATACCACAGTCAGGCTACAGCTTTAGGGATAGCCCCCTTTTCCAGTTTGAACAGTAGAACTAGAATGGTGTTAACATTAACCACAAGGTGCCCTAAAAAATTCCCTTAGGCCATGTGAAGACCTTGGCTTTGCACAACTGATAGATGCCACAGAGGGTTATTGGGTTTCTGTGATGGAACAATTGTTCTTTTTCTTCCTTCCTTCCTTCCTTCCTTCCTTCCTTCCTTCCTTCCTTCCTTCCTTTCTCTCTCTCTCTCTCTCTCTCTCTCTCTCTCTCTCTCTCTCTCTCTTTCTTCTTCTTCTTCTTCTTCTTCTTCTTCTTCTTCTTCTTCTTCTTCTTCTTCTTCTTCTTCTTCTTCCTCCTCCTCCTCCTCCTTCTTCATCTATACTATGCATCCTTAGTTCTTAATTTCAGTAGCATATACTCACTGTATATGGTGACAAGTTTTATAAAGATACTTTGTATGTGAATTTGAATGCAACAGGTCCAAAACCAAAATAATCTTGGGCTATCTTAATGTTGTTCTGAATAGGTGATCTATTCCTTTGCTCTGAGCATGAATGAGCATTCCTGTCATCAAAGCTATCACAGGATTACCTTCGAGATCTATGAGCAACCGACTTTAACCACCTTGATGCTGAGGTTATAGAAGTTTGCTATAGCATGGCTCTTAGTACTCTTTGTATCCATTGTGAATAGGATTGTTTTCTTAATTTTCTTTCAAGTAGTTCATTTGTAGTGTGTAAAAATGCTAATTTTTAAAATGTAAATTGTATACTCCAAAGTTTTACTGGTTCTTTATATAGGATGTCACTGTTTCTTTCTACTGGCTGCCAGGCCTGGCCAGGGCATCTAGTTTCATATGGGGTAGATGTGATGAAAGCAGAGAGCTCTCACTTATTACAGACCTTGGGATCAGATCTTTGAACTTTTCCTCAGTCAGTATCATGCTGGCATATAATGGTCATGCATGAATTTCTCAACGTTGATGAAATAGTCTCAGAATATATCACATGTTAGGCCACAAGAAGCCTTAAAAATTTAGGAAGAATGAGATCATTCCAATTATCCTTTCTGATCACAATGGCATAAAACTATAACCAGAAGCAAGAAATTTGACAACTTTCCTCATACATGGATATTAGCCAGCACAGTTCATAAAGAGACTCAAAGGGAACTTAATTTTTTTTCAGATAAATGATAAAGGGACTGCATAATAACAATGCAATTTTATTGTATTATTATCTTTGAAACAATGCTGTCTCCTAGGACACGGAAAAGTAGTTATGAGGGTTGTTTACAGTGTAAATGTCTATATTAAAGAAGTATCATGGATAACCCAATAATTCACCAAGAAGTTAGAAAACCAAGAACGCATCAAACCCTAAATTATTAGAATAGTAAGGATCAAGGAAGAAACAGGTGAGATGGAGAGTAATATTTAAGAAATATTTAAGATCAATAACATGAGGAGCTGCTTGATGGAGGGAAAGTAAAATCAAGAGAGCTTTGCTTAGAAGGAGAGAGATGGATGAGAACGGAGCCTGTGGGAAAGGCAGATGTTTCCGCTGGTGCTTCATAAATACAAAGCTCTGTAAGAGACAACTATAAAAACAACAGACCAAAGAGCTCGTGATCCAGGGTGAGCAATGAACTCTTGGCCCATACGATGTACTAGGACTGAGCAATAAAGAAATCAAACATCTGAGCACCAGTGAGCCAGGAAAGGGAATTAATGGTAAACAGAGATGTCCAATCAAAGAAAAGCCTGGGACCTTGGGAGTTCAGTGCTGAGACATTACAACTTACAAACCCTTCAAGAGAAGGGACCGACTTCTGAGGTGATTGATTACCTTATCTGGCAATTGGGTCAGGACTCCTTTGGCAAACCTCTATCTCCTAAGATATTTACATTATGATTCGTGACAGCAGCAGTTATGTTTATAGCATAACTATAACAGTGATGAAGTAGCTACAGCTATAACTTTATGGTTGGGGGTCATCACAACATGAGGAACTGTATTAAATAAGGGTCTCAGCATTAGGAAGGTTGAGAACCAGTGTTCTAGGCAAACCTGTGAGGGCATTTCCAGGAAGGACTGAGACACTCCCAAAATGAGGGTAGTACCTTCCGAAATGGGTCAAATTACATCATGGTTTGTTGTGTGCAGTCCCCCACTGGAATATATGACAGACCCATTTTAACATTTCCAAAGTGTCTAGTATTGCATTCCTATCGAGCAGTGCTTACCAAGAAAGTACAGACCAGGGAAAGGGGAACTTAGATTTTAAGAATAGTGACAAGACCATCCACATAGCATATCTGACTGTCTGACAAACTGTCTAGAGGGCAGACAAGGGGAAAGCTAGAAAAACCATTGCCATGAGGTCCAGCAAAATGGCTCAGTTGGCAAAGGTGCTTGCTGCCAAATCTGAGAAACTAAGTTTGATCCCTAGAATCTACATGGTGGATAAGAGGACAAAATAATTTGTATGCTGACTTACACACATGTGCTGTGAAATGCAAATACCTACACAAGTATGCATACAGATAAAGCAAATACATTTTTTAAAAAAGTAAATGTTCTTCCAATATAAGCAACATATGTATTTTGTAATATATTAAGTGATGATGTTCGATGTAACCAAAAATGCATTCATATACAAGGTTTTGAAGGGAAAAAAAACCCATATTTTCCCAGTTGAAACTATCCTGATATGTCTTAAAATATGTAAACATGCCCTGTATCAGAGTAGTATTTATGAAATATCACACTGCTCAAAGGGTATCCTCATAATTATGTCATACAGCTTTCAAAACTGTTCGACTCTGAACCCCCGTGAAGATACAGGAAGACAGGATTCCAATATGAATATGGTGTTTGCATGATTCCTTGTTTGGGTGTCTAGGACCCTGATGAATTTAATTAAATATTTTTTTAGGACTAAAACATATATCTGTCTTATTTCTCTTATCTAATTTGATAATCGGATAATTGACTGTCACCTACAGGGGCTGAAGCCCTGGTGTTACTGAGACGACATTCTGAAGACACAGAGCACTAACAACCTTCTGTAGCAACAGAATTTCCTTCTCAGGGAGCTCTGGAATCTGAGGACAACGTGTCCTCCTTCCCATGAACAGCCTTGGCCATGGCAGAGCAGATTAAGGGAGCTCTCTGAAGGCTGGGCCCCTGTGCTGGTTATCTGGCCACACAGGTGTCTCACGCCCTTTATTTTCCCTCACCTGAAGTTGGGTATTACAAAGCTGCCAGAATCAGGGTGTTGTGTAAGGGAAGACTTACCTCCTGTGCAAACAGAGCTGTTTGATTAGATCCTTCACGATACACCAGAATAGGCACTTACTCCTGTAGTGACTATGAAGAGGCCATTTGGAATGATTTGCTGTGGGATGATGTAGGCAGTTGTTATTGGAGCCAGTAAGCAAAACACTTGGCTTTCCAGGTTCATTCTTTCTTGGTTTGCTCGTTTATTCAACAGTGACGTGAGGGCCTGCCATGTAGCAAGCACTCAGATGCATGTTCAGTTGTGTCAAAGTGTTCCAGATAACTCCATCCTTTATAATTACAGATGATTCCTATGTCTCTGTGGCCTAGCACCCAGTGAGGAAAATGCTAAGAGGAGACTCTTGGGTAGCAACCAAAGGAGAGCTGGAGAAGTCACCTGAGGGAAAAGAGCACAGGCTCAGAGACTCAGGACAGAGTGGGGATGAGCCAACATTCCCACTGTGGGATTCTGTCCCTGTGCCTTGTTTTCATGTTTCCTTTGCCAAACTTTCTAGGTATACACACATACACACACACTCATACTCATACATACAAAAACACACATATACTACATACATATACCTACACTGTACACACACATATATACACACATACAGAAACACACAAACACACACACCACACACACATACATAGACCACACACACATACACATATACACACGTACAGAAACACACATACACACACAGAAACACACATATACGCACACCACACACACACATATGCATACACACACATACAAAGACCACACACACACATACATGTACATAGACTACACACCACACACACACACATATATACACACATACACACACACACACACACACACACACACACACATACAAATAATCTTTGCAATTTTATTTTAGGGCCTGGAGAGATTTCCCAGATCTTAAGAATATCAGCTGCTCTTCGACCCAGGTTCAGTCCCAATACCTGTATGGTGTCTAACAACTGTCTCTAAGTTCAGGAGGATCTAGCATCCTCTTCTGGCCTTCACAGATACTGCATGTCCATAGTACTCAGACGTACATGCAGGCAAAACACCCATACATGTAAAATAAAAATAAGTAAAGCTTAAAAGAAACTTACCTTCGTTTTAACTAACCTGTCGCAAATTGAAAACATCCAGTTGTTTTCTTATCAGACGTCTTCTTAGGACAAATTCCCAGATCACTTTGCCCAAACTTCCTACTTTTTCTCTTTTTGTCTCAGTCACTGTTCTATTGCTATAAAGAGACACCATGGTCAAGGTAACTCTTGAAGGAAAGCATTTAATTTGGGACTTGTTTACGGTTTTAAATGTTTCCTCCATTATCATCATTGTGGGGAGAATGGCAATACATAAACAGACATGGTGCTAAGGAAGTAGCCGAGAGCTACATCCTGATCCACTGGCTGAGAGTGCTCACCCTCAAGTGATGTACTTCCTTGAATTATGCCACACCTCCCAATCTTTCTCAAGCAGTGCCACTCCCTGATGACTAAGCATTCAAACATCTGAGCTTACAGGGGACCATTCTTATTCAAACCACCACACTCAGATTCCTACTTTTCTTCAATGATGGGCTCACAACTGTGCCTGCCTCTGTGTTCTCAGCAATTCATAGCATTCTCTTCATTTCTTATTTGTTCTTTGTGCATGTTATTATTGAGAAATTGCCATGTACTTTGGACTATCAACAGAAGCCAACACTTGCTTTTCTAGAGAGCGTGCGAACTCTGAAGGATGCTCTTTCTTTTCTGTGTTTGAGAGGATGAAAAGGTAACAGAAAAAAAACATGTGTGCTGGTTCACATGATTATTCAAATCTGTGGGAATTGGCCACACACTAAGAGTCCTGTATATTGAATGATAAACTAAGAAAGGCTAACGAGAACCTTCCCTACAGTCAAAAAACAAATACTGCATTTCTCTTTCCTAGGCAGAACCTAGTTTCCCATGGCTAGATATGTGTGCCCTGGGGCAGTAACTTGAATAAAAGCAAGGAATCCAGAAAGGAACCTTTGTAAAGGTTAAATGAACACGTTCTGAGGGTGAGAGAGAAAACAGTATAAAACAGAAAACTAAAGTAGAAGTTAGAAATAGGGGTAAAGAAGGGCAGAGAAATGGGAAGTGTGGAAGAGAGGGATCTGTCAAAACAGAGCACATGTGTAAGTAAAGTCAGAAGCTAATTTTTAAATTGATAAAGTAATTAACTATTTTTTTTAAAAAAAGAGTGATTCTGAGAAGCACACAGCACACCGGTCCAGAACATTCCATATCTAGCACTTTCTCGAGTTCCCACGAACACCTTGGAACGCTCAGCCTCCTGTACCAAACTGGGCTTATCTGAGATTAAAATTAGAAGTGTGTCCTTGGAACCTCTCTCTTCTCGAGCCACTTTTCCATGACACTGCTCGGAAAGATAAGGCTCGCCTACAAAAGGGCATCTCAGTGTTTCCTCACTGTCCGCAGAACCTGACAGATCCAACATGGTGAGTCAGGAACCTGATTTGGAGACTCACCTCTTAGACTGCATCCATTTTCTCCCAAAGTCTGAGTGAACGTGGATTATGGCAATCTTGTGTTCATCAGACTCAGTCATGTTTTTGCCTCTGTGCAGATGCTGATGCTGTGGACATTTGCAGTGCTGCTGGGAGCAGTAGCTGGTAAGAAAAGATGTGTGTGGAGATGGGGGAGCCTCACTGTGTGGGTCTTCTCAAGACTGTGACAGCTGGGTGGAAGCCATGAGGAGGATGAGGAGGCAAGTGGGTTTAGTGAAATCAGATCACAAGCACTTAGTCTATCTTGTCAGAGAAAGCCCCCATGGCCTGGTCAAGTGGATCACAAGCACACAAATAAATCAGATGAGCATAAACTTGTAATATGTCTATTTTTAATTTTTTCTCAAAAACACTCTGATAGACATTTGATTTTTAACATTAATATTTACCTTCAGAGACCAACAATTCTAACTTGGATCCAAGGAAAGGGGTTCAAACACTTTTCATCAACTGACCCTTACAATAACCCATCATCCTTACCTTTCTAAGTTTTGGTGTCATGATCTGTGAAATATAAATAATGAAATCTCTCTCAAGATGGCAGTGATGCTTAAGATAAAGTCAATCATCTTGTCCAGCATCAGGTACAGAGTAATAACACACATTCCTCCACAGATGTTATTACTCTTACTTGACCATTGATCTTAATACTGCTCCAGACTCCCTTCATAGACTAGCACGCCAGCCTACATCTTTTTTAAATCCTGTTTTATTTGTGAGTGATTTCTTCATCACAGGAGTCCAGGATGGTCCTCAAACATATTTAGCTAAGACAGAGATACAAACTTGGCTCTGGAATGAAACTTAATGTCCCCACTTTAAGTACAAAGCCAAAAAAAATGACTGCTTGTTGTTGAGAATCTATATACACATAGTGACCATCAAGAACAGGACACAGGCACTTTGATTTCTGGGTATTAGTAGTCAAACAGTTGAGTTGAGAAGATGGAATGAGTTCCTCCTCAGGACTGGGAAGCGACATGAGGGGAACACCATGTTCCCTGAATCAGAAGTGAGGACCAGCAGGTTGTCTACAGCAGAAGTTATCCCCTGTTTTGTGTGAGCAGGAGATTGGGAAAGCAGAGGAAGAAAATCTGCCACAAGGAGAAATTTAACTCATATTTTGCCTGAGAGACCATTAAAAGAAAATTCTGGTTGAACTAACATCCTTGAAACACTGGGTGGTTTTAGGATGAGAAGTCTGCTACTCGGCTGCTCCGCTGATGATTCTCCAAATGGAGGAATTTTGGAAAGACCTCTCGGAGTCTTGATCTGGTCTCTAAAAGTAGTTAACACTCACTTTCTCCTGTATACTCATGAGAGTCACAATAGGTAGCAAGTAAGAGGACTCACGGATCTTTAGGGCTTAGCTCCATCTTTCATAAAATAAGACACATTTAGACTTGTTTTATGCATCTGTAAAACAAATAGCATGTAGTTTAAAAAACAATCCACGCAAAATGGCTAAGTACCTGCAATAGTGGTCTCGCCTGCCCCCATGCTTCCCATGGCTAGCTTGCTGCCAAGATGCTCCTATTTCTCAGGCTATCCACCCCCCTGTGGCTAGCCTGCAGAAAGCCAGCTACCACTAGCTCAGATCCCCTTAGTCCCATAAAATAACACCAGAGATTTGTAATATATCAGCCAGATTTATAATGGTAAATCTTCAACCCCAAAATGCCCATGCAAGAACACAAAACTCAATTGATATAAATTCAAGCTGCACACCTAGGTTGGGCAAATGTATTCTACTCTACTCTATTGCTCATCTATAAAATCCCTAGCTACTTGTGACTTCTCCAGACAACGTGGGTCAGCTCCATCTTCTCCTTCTGGTTCCATCTTGTCTCTCTCATCCTCTGTCTCGTTGGACCTCTTCTTCCTCTTTCTCCTCTCTAAAACTTTCAGCTCTTCCCCCCTCCTTCCATTGCCCAATCACAGGCTCTAGCCTTATCTGACCAATTAAGATTTTTGCCTGAGCACAGGCACCCCTTTTGAGGGAGCAGGAAAACAGACAGCAATCCACAACTACAGACAGTAAATTGTTTAAAATGTGATGTTTATTTAGCTCACAGATGTAGAAGAGGACTCTAGGATTAAAGGTATAGACTCTCGAAGCCCCTGGTTGGGTGCTTTCACACCGCACCACAGTATAGTGAACAGCATCACATGGTCGGAAGCATGTAAGACAGAGATGAGGACAAGTAGATTAAGGTACTATGTAGTGACAATTTTGAAGTTTTGGTTTCTATAAAAAAATATTTTTTATATTTTCAAATATTTCAAAAAATATTTTTTATATTTTTTATATTTTTTATATTTTCAAATATTTTGAAAGTATGTTTTCATTTTCATCCCAGGTGCGGGATATGAGGCTGCTTCAGATTGTCCACAGCAGCTGACTCCTGTCTACTGTTGGGTTGGAAGGGTGGAAAAGGGTAGAGAAAGGTGGGAAAACAACCTACATACTATTTCATAAGGAGCCTACTCCTGCATTTTGCCATCCCAATTTTCTAATGATTGCAATAATCTTCTCATGAAGTCACAGTCTGGGACCTAGTCACCCATTAACAGCTCTCTTTCTTAACATCATATTAGTGATAATTAAAATTTCAACTATTCAAACCATGTCAATAATTCTGTCCTAACTTCTCCAAATCCATGCCCTTCTCCCATATACAACATATCCGTTTTTCTCTCCAGTAGCCCTATCTTAACACATCCCTGAGTTCTCTACAAACCCAAAACTCAAAGCCTGATCAAAATAAGATGTAGGTAAGATTCAAGGCATGATTCATCCTCAGAGTCCTTCAGTCCTGAAACTGTGAAAGTAAAACACTATGCCTAGTTGCAAAGTACAATTATGGGAGGGTACAGAACAGATGTTTCTGTTCCAAACAGAAGAAATATGCCAGAAAAAAAAAGACTAACCACCTCCAAGTAAAGCCAAACTGAGCAGGCATAACAACAGCAAACTCAAAAACAACTTGTGCTCTACAAACCATCTCCAGAATGTTCTAGGGTAAGGGCGGGGCTTCCAACTGTTTTTACTGTTTTAAAGGCTCAATCCATACAGAAGCTTGCGAACACTTGGGCCTCACACACACACATCTTCTGACTCAGGGACTCAGGTCTCAGGCATTGCCCTAGTTGGGGTTCTTTGCAGGGTAGAACAGAGACATGTTCCCTACAGAGACATATTATCATGACACACATACTATAGTATATCTTCATCCCCAGGCTATCCCAGTTGTCTGTCACATCTAGATGAAAGTTTATGCCTTCCAACTCTTGTTTTCTGCATGCCTGAGGAGATTATTACATGTGTATAACCAGGATTTACTGAGTGTGCCGTCCAAAGGGGTATGGCCTAAGTCATGCTTGAGCCACACATGAACTCCTATAGAGACCTCTGAGACTTGGTGCAGCTTATATCAGCAAGACCATGAAGGTGGTCCAGGTCTACTTCTTGTAAACATTTGGTCTTTGTAGGGCTATTGTCCTATGAAAGGAGACATGGTCTCCAAAATCTTGGGAGTGTCTGTGACTCTTTCTCCCCCATCCTAGTGAATGTCACTTGGTTTTTCCCAATTTCTGTTTTGCTTCACTGTTTGCTATAACTTCTACCTTGAACTTATTTATTTTCTTTCACACACTTATGCAGTGAAAAGCATCCATCTAGAAACCTGAATGCTTTGCTTCCTTGATATTTCATATGCCAAATAGTTGCTTTCAAACTCTGTAATTTATAAAACCCTAAAACATGAACACAATCCAGCTAAGTTCTTTGTAACAATGAAAGGGAGATGGTCTTCTGTCCATTTGCAATATACTGCTCTTCACATCTATTTGATGCCTCATGAAAATGAACTTTCTGCCCACGTTTCTATCAGGGCACTGATCATAACCATTTTAGCAATCTCTAAAAAATGTCACATCTCTCTCGCAGTCATTACCTTCTTTCAGAGTTCTCACTAATGCTATCCTGATTCCCCATTCTTGCTAAAATGGGGTCATTTTGAGTCTGCTTCTCTGTATTAAGTTCCAAAGAGCACCCACATTTTTAGGTGGTTATTGTAACAACCCCACTCCTGGGTCCAATTTCCTGTCTTAGTCATTTTGGAGGGGGAAGAAAGAGAGTGGTTAATAGCATCGTTAATTTGGTGAATTATGAAATATATGCATTTATTTAGCTCAAAGTTCTGGAGTCTAGGGAGCCCATTATTCAACATATGTGCTGATGAAAGCCTTCCTATTGCATCACAAAAGAGTGTGGGGAGATAGAGAGAGGGGGGAGACAGAGAGGGGTGGGGCAGGAGGGTGTGAATGTATCATTTTATCAGGCACTCATTCCCACAATACCTAGGTATTCACTCATAATAGCTGTGCACAATCACCTCCTAAGGGTCCCAGCTCCTCCTATCATAAAAATGGCAGGTGGAAGTCATGTGTTTCCAAAATTATATTCAAGTCATAGTAGAAAAAAAGTCTTCTGAAGATAAGCAATCAGATGGTAAATTTTGCATTTTTGTAGACGTTCAAGAGAAGTTCTATTTAACTTGTTTATAAATGTTCTAGTACACTATACTCCCTCCATATTGTTTCATATTTCCCATTAGTATATATAATACACATGCACACACACACACTCCCACATATATACCACACACACACACACACACACACACACACACACAAACACAAGCTTCTACTATGTGTAGAAAAGAACTTCATTATCAATATTATGGTGGCTTTATAACCTTGAATTAAGTAGCTATGCAATTTTTGTGTCAACTTAAAGGCACCAACTTGATAGTTTGGCTATAATGTGAGAATCCTTACTTTCAAGGATCTCAAATTCCAATAGTCTCTGCCTACCTGCCACCTACCAGAAGAAACTTGACCTAAAAGGCTTTTGCAAACTAGCAATCTATATATCAGGGATCAGCATCAAGTATTGGCAGGGCCAATTCCAAAACAAACAGAAGACCCCACTTCTTTTTTTATTTTTTATTTTTTTAATTTTTATTTTCTATATTCTTTATTTATATTCCAAATGATTTCCCCTTTCCCGGTTCCCTACCTCCCCGAAAGTCCCATAAGCCCTCTTCTCTCCCCCTGTTCCCCATTTACCTAAGAATTTCAAGAATTCATTGTTTTTAATTGCTGAGTAGTATTCCATTGTGTAAATATACATGGAAAATATCTCTGATAAAATTGAAGAAATATATAGAAAAACACGTTAAGATTGACTATTTCATGGAAAAATTATACAGATAAAATGGCAGGCATATAAATATTCCTAAGTTAATTGAAAGTGGAATTATAAACAATTTCTGATAAAATTAAAAATCTACCAGGTCTTCCAGAGGTCCTGAGTTCAAATCTCACCAACCACATGGTGGTTCACAACCATCCATAATGAGATCTGACACACTCTTCTGGAGTGTCTGAAGACAGCTACAGTGTACTTACATATAATAAATAAATAAATCTTTTAAAAAATGAAGTAGTAAAAATCTACCAGGAAAATATTTCTGATAAAACTCAAGAAATATATAGAAAAACACATTAAAACTGACTATTTCATGAAAAATTATACAGATAAGATGGTGGGCACAAAAACATTTTAATTTAATTGAAAGTGGAACTACAAACACCTCCCCCCCCCACGAAACTGAAGATCTACATGAAAAACACCTCCGACAAAATCGAAGAAATACACAGAAAAAAATGTTAAAATTAAAGATTATCATGGAAAATATAGTCAAAACGGTAGACACAAAAAGCATTACTAAATTGAAATAGGAGTCACAAACATTTTTCTGATAAAATCGAAGATCCACATGAAAAACATCTCTGTTAGACTATGTTTCTTGTTGGGGAATTGTTATAAAATATTAAGGAATAGTGATTGTTGCTTCCTGTTATTTTATATGTTCTTTTTATGTTTGTGTGGTTACTTTCTTTTGGGTTTGTTGGAAAAAGATTACTTTCTTGCTTTTTCTAGGGTGTAGTTTCCCTCCTCATGTTGGTGTTTTCCATCTATTATCCTTTGTAGGGCTGGATTTGTGGAAAGATATTGTGTAAATTTGGTTTTATCATGGAATATCTTGGTTTCTCCATCTATGGTAATTGAGATTTTGCTGGGTATAGTAGTCTGGGCTGGCATTTGTGTCCTCTTAGGGTCTGTATGAGATCTGCCCGGGATCTTCTGGCTTTCATCATCTCAGGTGAGAAGTCTGGTGTAATTCTGATAGGACTGCCTTTATAGGTTACTTGACCTTTTTCTCTTACTGCTTTTAATATTCTTTCTCTTTTTAGTGCATTTGGTGTTTTGATTATTATGTGCCAGGAGGACTTTCTGGTCTGGTCCAGTCTGTTTGGAGTGCTATAGGCTTCTTGTATGTTCATGGACATCTCTTTCTTTAGGTTAGAGAAGTTTTCTTCTATAATTTTGTTGAAGATATTTACTGGCCCTTTAAGTTGGAAATCTTCACTCTCTTTTATACCTATAATCCTTATGTTTGGTCTTCTCATTGTGCCCTGGATTTCCTGGATGTTTTGGCTCAGGAGCTTTTTGCATTTTGCATTTTCTTTAACTGTTGAGTCAATGTTTTCTATGGTATCTTCAGCCCTTGAGATTCTTTCTTCTATCTCTTGTATTCTGTTGTTGATGCTTGCATCTATGACCCCTGAATTCTTTCCAAGATTTTCTATCTCCAGAGATGTCTCACTTTGTAATTTCAATTTTTAGATCCTGGATGGTTTTGTTCAGTTCCTTCACTTGTTTGTTTGTGTTCTCCTGTAATTCTTTCAGGGATTTTTGTGTTTCCTCTTTAAGGGCCTTTACCATTTGACCCATGTTCTCCTGTATTTCTTTAAGGGAATTATTCATGCCCTTCTTGATGTCCTCTAACAGCATTTTGAGAAGAGACTTTAAATCCAACTCTTGCTTTTCCAGTGTGTTGGGGTATCCCAGATTTGCTGTGGTGGGAGAACTAGGCTCTGATGTTGCCAAATAGCCTTGGTTTCTGTTGGGAGGGTTCTTGCGCTTGCCTTTCGCCATCTGGTTATTTTTGATGTTAGTTGGTCTTGTTGTCTCTGGCTGGAGCTTGCCCCTCCTATGGGCCTGTAAACCTGTGTCTGTACTCCTGGGAGACCAACTCTCTTCTGGCAGGGTCTGTGCACAGAAGGCTGAGGAGCTGTCTGGTTCCCTGCTGCAAATGGCGGCTGGAAGGGAAGACTCCTGTCCCAACTGCTCCAATGATCATATGCCCTATGCACTCCTAGCTGTACCCCTCCAGAGAGAAGGTAGAGATCTCACCTCCATACTGAGAAGTGAAATCACTGCTGGGAGGTCATTCTCTCCTGGTGGGCTAAGCACAGAAGGCTGTGGAGCTGCCTGGTTCCATGCTGCAGATGGTGACTGGAAGGGAAGACCAAAACCCCACTTCTTAATTCACAGATTCACACACAAGACTCAAGACAATTGTCTGTCTGATATCTGTGAAGCAAGGGTGGGTACTCACCTAAAGGGGGTCAGTCACAGAAGGGAACTGGCCCTTCACTGAGAGTGTTGATCACCACAACACAGAGAAGACTCTGAGGCATGCTGAACCTGGACTATCGCAGGAGATGGAGGAGGAAGTGGACACAGGGGCCCTGGGACAGTCAGGACACTGAGGTTTGCGGGTGGTCCAGGTGGTAGTCAGTCATTTGACCATGCACTCAGGGACAATTCTGGCTTTAACAGGAGAAGCTGCCACACTTGTGTGTTCTGGGAGACCATGAAGCTGTTTGTTGAAATGAAAGTCAAATGAAGACCTAAGGGACTCCATTCAAACTTCTTTTGATTTTCACTGGGTACCCTAATAAGCTCTGTTAGCCAAGTCAAGAAATACTGTGAGGGTTTTCAAGGCTGGCTTTTGATATTTTTGCAAAAAAAAAAAATTCTATTTTCCTTAATTTGTCTCTGACTCTGTTCCCAGTGATAATGAACACTGAAAGGACAAAACCAGATAGAATATTTCTTTAGTGACTGAGGAACAGTATAGTTGACTTGGTTATTCATGGATGCCAGGACATAGATAGCTGATGATGTTCTCCTGTGAGATAAATTTGATGATGCACGGTACAATATGCTGATCCAAAGCCAGACTAGACTTCCAGCATGGAAAAGCTTGTTCTGATCCCCCCTTACTCTGTCTTCATATAGAAGAGATCCTTTTGATTTTTACTGGGCACCCACTGTGTGCCAAGAAGTGTTGTAGACACTGAGGACACATCAGTGAGAGAAATGGGCAGTGTTCTTGAGAGCTTTCTAATAAGGCACAGTGCATTCTTAAGACATGGGGACACTCTAAGGAGATGACTCACCATGCCACATCTCCTAAATTTTTACAATGAATATAATAACAATGTCTATGTATCTGCTGTCATTGAAATCTCAATAATGCGGTTCGGTTCCCACGGGGGCCATGCCTCTGGTCTGGAGTCAGTGACAGACCAGAAGAGGAATTCTATACCCATTACTAGGTGTTCTGTTAATAACTTTTGGATTAAAATATATGTGTGTGATATTGTTCAGGTAAGGAGAATTTACCTGGTCTTTAAATATTCGGGTAGCAAATAAAGAATGTAAATTAGGGTTATCTACATTCTTGTGTGCCTTTCCCTTCAGAATATTTTCCAGGTGGCAAATACAAACTGCATCTGTGTGGACTCAGAAGGTGGCCCTTGAACTAGATATAGTCAGGCTACTTCCAAATCCTAGGAACTTCCAAATTATAGGTGTAGAAATTGTATATTTGGTTAGGGTCCTTCAGGTAAGTAATTCCTGATTACTTAATAACACTCACTTTTTCCTTTCTCAATTCTCTTACCAAAAGAAAACTGTAGCTGTGAGCATTTTCCATTTCAACATATTTTTAAACTGATACATTAAAAAATAGAACATATTCAATGAGTTCCATGTAGCATTTTCACACAATTTATACTTTGTTGTGTTCAAATCAAGATACATACATGTGTCCAGGATGAAGCTATCCATTAGCATTTCTTACTTTTGAAACATTTATGTTTTGTATTCTATGCTCACCTCACTGGGCGATCCCATCCCAGAAGTTCTACCCTACTCCTTGCTTAGAGCCCACCGACCCAAAATTTCACATTTCTCTGCCTTTATGCTTTCTAGTGTTCACAGATTCACCCCTCAGGTTCTATACGATTACCTTCCTTATGGTTCACATTCACGTTATTGAGGTCATGTGATACTTATCCATCTAAGCCTAACTTGACATGAGTCTATCTATGTTCTTGCAAATGACAGAATGCTGCCCTTGTCATGGCCAAGTCATATTTTACTATGTATACGTGTCATGTTTTCTTTATTTGTCCATCAGTTTATTGACACTTAGGGTGTCTCCTCTTCTTGGCTGTTACACATAATGCTACATGACATTAGGAGCCCAGATGTCCTTTGCCATCCTCAACGGTAGGGTTGTTGAGTCACTTCTGTTTACCTTTGAGCACGCTCCGTGGTACTTTCCACAATGACCACACAGCTTCATACTCTCCCTCACTAGGGCTCTTTTCCTCCTAATCCTTGTCAGCATGTAGTATCTTTAGTATTTCTTCCACTAGCTGCTCTTGGTGGAACCAGGTGATAGCTCGCCATGGTATTGATTTGTACTTTGCTGTTGGATGATTTTTTTTTCATATGCCCATTGGCTTTCTCTGTCTTTTGAGAAATATCTGTTTGGGTGTATTGCCCACGTATAAAATCAGACCATTCCCATTTTGCTATTGAGTTATTTGAGAACTTCTTCAGCATTAGATATTACCTGGTTGATTTTACAGTTTGAAATTTATCACATTTTGTAAGTCTCCTCACAATGTGTTATGGAGTCCTTTGCTATGCAGAAACTTTTTAAAATGGCATTAATCCATCTGTCCATTTTTGCTTATGTTTTCGATTATTTTGAGGGCCATGACAAAAATAATTCTTGCTTAGACTGCTACCCTGTAGCAAGTATAACAATTGACAAAGACATTCTTTGTCTTTGTGGAAGACATGGAAAACAATGTAAAGCATCTTGATTTGGGTTAACCTGTAAACCTACCTAAGCACAGAACGTTGTTTTTTATTTTATTTAAGAAAATTTACAAGTTCTATTTGTTCTAGTTTTATTGGTTATTAGACATGATAATATTGATCTCAGAATTAAGCTAGCTACATTTTTTAGCACAAAATTTCAAAGCTAACCTGACTGGGTAGCCTAAGAATTGGATTTGATAGTTGCTTTCGCTGTGAGTTTCCAGTTCTGACTTTACCATCTTGGGATAGGAGCTGTCCCTCACTGGATACAATATAATAGTAAAGATTCTCCATAAGCCTATTTTTAAGAGCACTGGTCAGTTTTTTTTTTTTTTTTGGTTTTTTGTTGTTTTGTTTTTTCTGTGAGTTCCCAAGTCTTCAGAGAAGAATTCGTGTCACACAGCAAATGCCTGTGGAGAATAATTGTACTCATGTAAAAACTAGTACTGGCAAAAAGACATGTTCCAGGTGTGGGTGCATGTCTTTAATGAAGAGGCAAGAGAGAAGGGAAGAGGAATGAGAGAGAGAGGTAGGGGAGATGAGGGCAGGAGAGACACAGACGGGGGTGGGGGGGAGAGAGATTGGTAGGAGAGACACAGAGGGGAGATGTCTTGGATAATGAAGTCTGACTTCAGATATTCACCCTTCATCGTTTACCTCATCATTCACAGTCTGGGTTTCCACATTGTTGGCAAGGCTGGAAAGAGGCTGAACGGAGCCATTGGATGAATCACAGGTTGGTCACAACAACAAAAGCTACAAAATTAGACCTCAAGTGTCTCTGTGAGAATCTAGAGGAAGACTGGGAGGGAAATCTGGAACAGTGTGCTTTCTGGCTTGTCAGACTTGGGTATCATGTCAGACCTGGTGACTTGGTAACTGGTATTTACTCTTGGGTTACAGTGTCCTCTTTAAAATATATAGTTACTGCACCTAAAGTGAGGCTTAGTGACAACCAGAGACCTTATTCCTTTATTTCCTCCATGTTCAGGTCTTCACAAAAGATGAAGTTCAAAAATACATAAATATCACAGTGTTGGCATCTCACCCATAGCTAACACGCGTGGAATTACCTGCATTCTGTTTCAACGGGGTGCATGAGGACCCTGAGACTTGTCTGTTGCAGTCATGGGCCACAGGAAAGGGAAGATTCCTCTCTCTCTCTCTCTCTCTCTCTCTCTCTCTCTCTCTCTCTTTCTCGTGTGTGTGTGTGTGTGTGCGCACGCGTGCTGCTAACTGTATTTGAAGTGCATTTTTTTACATGCTTACCATTCCAGTAACCCCAGGAGAAAGACACTTGTGGATCTGAGGCATGGCCACTACAGGAACAACAAATTTCCTCTTCTGCCTTCCAACTTTCTGTGCTGATCTAATCATTCTCTTCTTAAAACTTGTGCAAAGCCGGGCGGTGGTGGCGCACGCCTTTAATCCCAGCACTTGGGAGGCAGAGGCAGGAGGACTTCTGAGTTCAAGGCCAGCCTGGTCTACAAAGTGAGTTCCAGGACAGCCAGGGCTACACAGAGAAACCCTGTCTCGAAGAAAAAAAAAAAAAACAACTTGTGCATATATATGGTGTGTGTGTGTGTGTGTGTGTGTGTATGTGTGTGTGTGTGCATGTGTGTGTGAATCCATTCATGTATATTCAAAGACCAGACACATTTGGTGTCTTCCTCTATCCACTTCCCCTCCCCTGCCTCCTCTCTCTGTAAGACAAGGTTTTACTATGTATCCATGACTGCCCCGGAAATTGCTTTGTAGACCTGGCTGGCCTTGAACATACAGAGATCTTCTTACCTATGCTGCCGGAATGCTGGGGTTAAATGTATATGCTATCATGTTTTATTTAAGGCAAGAGATCACCAGTTATTCAGACTAAATGGCCAGTAAGCTCTGGGCTTCCTCTTGTCTCCAAACCTTCTATGCTGGGGTTACAGATGTGGGGTGCTGCACCTCACTTTTATGTGGGTATTGGGGAGCCTAACTTATGGCAAGGATTTTATATAATGAACCATTTCCTCAGCCCCTCTTTGTTTTATATTTTGGAAATGTTAGTTACATTTAGATAGATGGGAATATCTGAAATTTCTACCTATTAATATGCTGAAAAAAAAAGTTCTTTCAGAATGTTCTTTTCTATTGCTCAGTGAACTCCTATGCCATTCTTAGGCCTTACTCTTCTGGGAGTTTGTAGTCTTTTGCTCTATAGTCCACTGTCTCTCATGATCAGCCTCTTCTCTGCTGCCAGTGACCAGGGTTCTCTCACGGACTAAACATTCTTAAGTAGAGGGAATTTCTATACTCTGAGGGAAATTTGCTTTCAATAAACAGCAAACAAACTAAAGGCAAAATTCTTTTGAGAAAGTGAAGGGGAGGAAGAAGTCATCTCTCTCTCCCAAGGATAATTTGGGATTGCAACCAGTTCTTGCACTCAGGCCTGAACCTAATGAAGTAGGCTGGATGCACCTAACTACCGACATGATTGATAGCACAGGTTATTTGCCTTAGGTTGGATCCAGCTGCAACCTAACTTTCAGAATACACCTGAGATTGTCCGATTGGACCCCAGTGATGCCCAATTTGTAGATGTGGTTCACACAGATTCTGCCCCCATGATTCCCAACATGGGTGAGTCCCAGATGTTGCACCAGATGTTGGGCATGCACTTTGCATTAGTGAGAATGTCTTCAGACATCAATAAGTAACATAAACCTTTCCTTGCTTTTAAAAACGACTTCAGGATTAGGAATGAGCCAAGGTGTGGGTCACTTAGATTGGAGGAGAAGAAATGCCCAGATATCAGAAGAACACTCTCTCAGATTGTAGACATGAATAGAATCTGAGAAAGTGAAACTTGTGGAGACCAAGATTGAAGTGGAGAACAATAATTGTGCTCTGTGTTAAACTTGCTGATGCCATTCAGCCTTCTCATTTTATACAGCAGAGGTCTCTTAAATTACATCACTTAGATTATAGGTCTCCATGGGGACAAGTAGACATTCAGAGACTGAGAAATATAGTTTATTATCAGTGGACATGTTAAGAACCTAATTCAGGGGGCTGGTATAGCTTAACAGATAAGAGCATACACTTGCAGCAGAACTGAGTTCAGCTCCCAGCACCTATGCCAGACAGCTCACAACCACCTGTAATTCCAGGTCCAGGAGTATCCATATCCACTGTCCTTCAAAGCACAACACACATGTACATGCATACACACACACACACACACGCACATGCATGCACATGCACACGCACACACACACACAGAGAGAGAGAGAGAGAGAGAGAGAGAGAGAGAGAGAGAGGGGAGACAGAGAGAGGCAATTTAAAATATAATAAATAAAAATGTAAACATTTTTAAAGACTCTAATTCAGGGTACACACTACTAACCTACATTTATATCTATACAGATTACTCTTTCTCTTCTCAAGTTTCTTTTCCGCTCACTTAACAACATTGAATTATTTTAATCTTCAGCAGCGATGAATTTCAGATCATGCGTTATATGGATATACTCCATAAATGATTTTGTGCTGTGATCTCCGTCCATGAGAGAGATCTATCCCATAACCTATATCCTTATTTCAGTGATAGTCTAGAAAAGTAAGATCTGTCACTGATGTCATGTCTAACTTCACAGGAATTTGTAACTGTGTGGCCTGTAATCACTTAAGAAGCTACAAGTATTACACAGACAGCATTGCCAAACCGGCTGGCTTCGCTGGGTTCTCTCATGCCTCATAAAATGATTTCACTTTGGTAAGTAGCTGTGTTTCAATGAGAGATCAGTATGACTCACTGTACATGATGTCATTTAGTGAACTTCGTACTTTTATATCCATCTTTAGACATAGAGATACACTTTAGCATGAAATATTTAAGGACTTCAGAGAATTCAGCTTGGAGATGCGATGTCCTGTGTACGAGGCAGATGTGAGCATTTGTTTTAGGAGTAATGCTAAATGAGAGTCTGCAGACATCTGAGCTGTGTTGATACAATGTGCTAAACATGGAAAACTTCCTTGACTCCTGCCTTTTAAAACTGTGCAGTTATGGTCTATGGACAGTGTATAAATCCCCACAGTAGCTGCTTTGTCTTTGAGTCTTCATTTTGCTTATTATTTTGACACTGAGGTTGGATTCTCGCATGTGCCCTAGAACGCGGCACGCTGGTTGTTGCTGTTGTTTGTAAGACTGACTTTTCTTCCCACTCTTTTGCAAAACAATATTGCTAACCTGTGCCATTTAATAAGGAAAATTCCATGTGAGTACATCCAGAGGCAGTCAAAATTATCAAGAGGTATGCCCTGGTGGGTAAAGGGGAGACTGAAATTTAGCTTTCACTTTTTTTTCTATATTCTTTATTTACATTCCAAATGATTTCCCCTTTCCCAGTTCCCCTCCTCCCCGAAAGTCCCATAAGCCCTCTTCCCTCCCCGTTTCCCATTTACCTAAGAATTTCATGAATTCATTGTTTTTAATTGCTGAGTAGTATTCCGTTGTGTAAATATACATGGAAAATATCTTTGATAAAATTGAAGAAATATATAGAAAAACACGTTAAGATTGACTATTTCATGGAAAAATTATACAGATAAAATGGTAGGCATAAAAATATTCCTAAGTTGATTGAAAGTGGAATTATAAACATTTTCTGATAAAATTGAAGATCTACCAGAAAAATATTTCTGATAAAACTCAAGAAATATATATTAAAACTGACTATCAGCTTTCACTGTTAAATAACCGAATAACTCTAGGAAAACTTGTCACTGCTTCTAAGGAGTTTCTCCATCTGTGCATGCAAATAATGATGGTGGTCTAAACATATTTGAGAGGGAATGTTGATGAGATAGTGTATGCTAATTACTTACCCTAAAGCAAAGAATTATTATTTAGTAAATGTTAGTTATTAGGAGAATATGGAACTGTATTCACAGTACAAGTACAAGAAGAATACACAGTGACTGGAAACACCTTATGATACTCAAGGATGGAGAATAATGGTACTCAAGGATGGTGAATAATGGTACCCAAGGATGGAGAATAATGGTACCCAAAGATGGAGAATAGTGGTACCCAAGGATGGAGAATGGGGGACACAGATAAATAACAGCGTTAGATCTTACCTTGTTGGTGCAGGGCAGATTCAACTGCATGAAGATCCCTTCTGAGAGCACTTGGCCCTTTTATAAAATGGTGTCTTGGTCTCACAGATGTCTCTGCCTTGGACCCACTTCTTCGGCATCTAAGAAGTTGGTACTGGGTCAGGTCTCCCTAGTAGACTTGTCAGTGTGTGTTTCATACAGACAGTGACTTGGGGTACATAGTGGTCCCTTGGTACATGGTCTCTTAGCTACTTTGGGTTCTGAGTTATATCCCTGTCTGACTTACTGATATTACACTCTTAGCAGTTGAAGATGAAATCTAGCACCTGCCTATTCTTCTAGCTTCAGAAATGTCTCCCTGGGGGTCCTCCAAAGAGCCTCAGATGATATTAAGGAAAATCTGGAGAAGAGAAAGGAGGGGAGGGAGATGGAATTTTTTGACTGCATATTCAAATAGTTATTTGAAGAACATCTACTCCAGTAGACATCAGAGTGGATCCACTAGAGCATGATTTCAGGGACCTTATAGGAACTTTAGTGAGTCATAAGATTGTTTATGACTAGAAGATAAATGGATTTTATAGTTCATTGGGTCTTACATGGACCTCCTTAGCCCAAACCCTAGGTATAATCAGAATGTACTTTTCAGTAAATAGCTCCCTTTCAGTACATCAGCAAGTTCATAGCATGGCTCGTACAACACAAGATGAAGACATCACTGTCACCTTCTGTAGTGGCTATTCCTGGTTGTCAACTTGACTATATCTGGAATGAACTACAATCCAGAATTGGAAGGCTCACCAGTGATCCTAATCTGGAGGCTGGGAAATATAAGTTTCTGACCTGGATCTTGGCTTGGAGAACTTGAGGCATAGTGGCTATGAATTCCAGAAGCTTAAGACAGGGAGATCTCTGAGTTCAAGTCCAGCCTAGAACTGAGAAAATTCTTGCTGAAGAAAAACTTAAATCCAGGCTTGGTGGACCATACCTTTAATCATAGTGCTTAGGAAACAAGTATGCAGATCTCTGAATTCAAAGACAGTCTATAGAGCAAGATCCAGGACAGTCAAGCTTAGGCAGTGAAGGAGTTGGAAAAAAGGAAGTTAATGATAATGTAAAAGAACAAGGGGGCAAATGTTCTGGCAGGAGAACTCAGCAGCTTTGGCCATGTGTCTCTGGCTTTATATTCAAGAGGAGAAGGAGACTACTGAGACTATTGATGCTGGTTAGCTGAAGCTAAGAAATTAGTGGTGATTAAGAAGAGACCAGCATCACTGAGGTGAAATCTTCTAGGAAGTGTTTTCTGAGAGCACAAAGAAGCTGTGTTCCAGAGATAGCCAAGGTTGTACCTCATGCTGCAGCTGTACTTGGTAATGTGTAAGAATCACACAGGTGGTACTTGTTTTGAAGGCATGAAGGTATCATGAAGAACAGTGGAGGCTTGGCACTGTGAAAGGCCATGGAAGGACATTGGTGATAGTGTAGCCTCAGTTGTAGTTGACAGCCTAGGACTAAAGGGGTCATGCAAAGGATTTGAGGCTTGGTACCATGAAGAGAGCCTATGGAGGCTATTGGTGAAGCCTAGTTGCAGTGGAAGACCCCAGTGTATTGGAGATGCCAGTACCGTGGGGTGATCACCAAGAACAGCAGTGGCAGTGGAGTGGATCAACCTGAACTTAGAGTGTTAGAGGGCAGAGCTGGAGAAGTGACACCAGTCCTTTGGAGATGCACAGAAGATCATGTGTGGATCTCGACATTGGAACAAGAAGCTGTGAAGCTGAAGTTGACTTGGGGACCGCAAGATGTTAAAGATGCCAGAGCCACAGGATGCCTGCCAAGGAAAGCTGCTAACAGGGAGTGGAACTAGCCCAGGAGAAAGAACTTTGTTGCAGTCAACAAAGATGAGAAAGGAGTCGAAGATCTGAAGACTGCTTTCCCATCAGACATGAAGATGCAGAGTTTAGAGTTTGCCCAGCTGGTTTCTTGTCTTGCTTTGGGGATTTGTTAAGTGATTGGATGAATCTCAGAAGAGACCTTGAATTTTGGATTTTTAACACTGTTGAGACTGCTATAGACAATGGGGACTTTTGAAATTGGACTAAATGTATTTTGCATTATACTATGTTTTGGTATGACCTCCATAGACTCATGTTTGAACAAGCCTATGGGGGCCAGGGAGTGGAATGTGATCATTTGTATATCCTTGTCCCAGGGAGTGGCACTATTGGAAGGTGTGGTCTTGTTGGAGAAAGTGTGTCATTGTGGGAATTGGCTTGGAGATCTTCCTCCTAGATGCCTGAGGATGCCCAGTATGTTCCTGGCTTCCTTTGGATAAATATGTAGAACCCTCAGCTCCCCTGCACCATGCCTGCCTGGATGCTGCCATGCTTCTGCCTTGATGACAATGAACTGAACCTCTGAACCTGTAAGCCAGCCCCAATTAAATGTCATTTATAAGACTTGCCTTGATCATGGTGTCTGTTCACAGCAGTAAAACCCTAACTAAGACACATTCCAAATGCGTTTATGCACTACATAGAAGCTATACACTCTCCTCTTAGCTTCCGACCAGGAGACTCTATCGGCCCTAACATCTTGTCTTATTCAGTTCTCCATGTGCCTTTCCTGTGGAGATGCCTCCTGTGGCAGTATGGAAGGGCCTCTCCTGTGGAGATGCCTCCTGTGGCAGTATGGAAGGAACGGGCTGCTTCTGTCTCCACAGTGTCTTCTTTCCTATCCACCTCTCTTCCCTACCACAGTCTCTTGTCCCCGCTGGAGAGGACATTTTCTTCTGCCTTCTTCAGTCACCAGCCACCTGGTTAAACTTCAACGGTTAACTGTATGATTTTCTCTGCATGTCAGAGGGGGTTTCTAAAATGTGAATTTGCAGTCACCTACTAAGAGAAAGCCATATGAACTGCCAAAGGCCTGCCTTGAGGCCGAGTAAAGCCCATTTTTTTTTCCTATCAGTCACTGACTAACACCTCCTCCTACTCTTGATTTGCAGCTTTTTCAAAACAGTCTTTGGAGATATAGCCGCTGCCTCTCGTACTCTGCATCTTGGATTCTATGACAAAGACTCTGTGCTGCATGGCTTGTACAAACATGAATATATGAATAAATGAATGGAATGAATGAATGCATTCTAGCAATTCTTCAGGCAGATAATGTTATAGGGTAAAGAGGCCAAGGCAGAGAAGCAAAGAGAAGGTAACTACATGCAGGTCAGGATATTTCCATTGTAACAAGCCCTGTACAATGGTTTACTATGAAGAAAAAAGCATACTCATTCATCATTTGCTTGCCCTCGGACAATGCTTCCGCTGCTGGAGTGGAGAATGCCCTCAGATGGATCATTGTGCTGACGGATAGACATTATGGAAGACCAAGCAGAGTCTGCCAGAACTTTCACATAAACACTGGGGATACCAGTAATTTTGCTCATAAGTTTCTATTTTATTTACCTTATATTCCAAGTATGAAATAGTTTCTCATGTTCACTGATAATGTGTGAAATTGGTTTCCATGTGGAAGCTTTAAATGCTGCTCCCCATTGTGGAAAATGTTCAGTGCCACACTAAGTAACGATGCAGTCTGATAGCAGAACAGAAGATGAGGCTTAGGCTATTAATGAAACAAAAATCAATTTCTTCATGCTTGATCATGGAGCTGATTTCAAAGGCTTCCTCTGGTCTATCAGCCATAAGTTTTGTTGAGAAGAATTCTGGGATTTTGTACCAGAAGAAAGTAATCTCTGAGAGGTGACCCAGATAGTAAGAATAGAAAGGAATCGCAGAACAGAGACATATTTAGGACAGTAGACCTGTGGAGGCTGGGCCTGAGGGAGAGAGTGGGAATGGTTTGGTACAGGGACAGGCCTAGTTTCTTTGGGTAGTAGAGGAAGAAAATTACTTGGGTGGGTGTCAATACGGTTAAGAGCCCTGTAAAAACTAAAGACATAATTACCCAAGGCTAACAATAAATGGCAAAGACTAACGACTCACTGCTGATTGGTGCCAAGGCAATTTAAATTGTCTGACTTTCTAATGCTAATACAAAGTGGGATTATAAAATTTTAAAAATAAATACAGATCACTTAGAAACATGGCAGGACTATAAAACATGGTGATCAAAAAAAAAATGAAGCTAAATGGGCCACTTACTACTTTCTAATCCCTTTCTTAGAACACCAAACAATGAATTGCCAGGTTACTAAATTGAAAGCAAAATATATTTGCTAGCACTTTGACTTGAAATTAAAACTACATGAATTTTAGAAGTTTCCACACAATCTTCAAACCCCTAAATGGGAGTGGCTTGTGACTGTGGTGTTAATTGGCTTGTGTATAAATATTACAATAGATCCTGGTACATTGAGATCTAAAGTAGTCTTGCTTAATTATGTCTTCTCTTTGACTGGCATCCTGTGAAAATTTTGCTCTTGAAGGCTGGAGGTAGTAGGTGACTGTCACCTTGTCTGGACAGAAAGTCACAGGACATAGTCAGGTCTCCCTGTTTGGGAATGAAGGGAACTCTAAACACTATGAAATTTTCAAATGAGTGGGCTATTACTCCGATCTCCTTCACTGTATAATATACTGCATAAGTGTGGGATCTTTATAATGACACAGAGGCACCATCCTGTATAGCATGAAGGAAATACTTTCCAAACTTATGTCTCAACAAATTCAGAATTCTATTCCTAATTTTTTTCTCTGCTGTATCTTGAGAGAACCCCTTGTGCTTACTTGTATGCATAACACCCAAGTTGTAAGCAGTAATTATTTTTTTTTTTTGCAAAAAAAACTGAAGGAAAGATTATATGATGACTATGTGGATAAATTATATCCCAAGAGAACTGTGTCAACTCCTGAGAGAATTGTGTAAAATCCTGTCTTTGGTTTTATTAAATTTACAGTTGTCCTTGAAGTAATTAAAATCATCAACAGTAAAAGGTGCCAGTTAATATGCAGGTATGAGTGTATTTAACAAGGAAATGGCAATTTCCTATCAACCAGTTAAACCCAAGAAGTATTCTAAGCCACTTTGGGAAATTCTCACATGTATATGTGCACAAATGAAGACACCTGTGTTTATTCATACCCAAATGCATTACACAAGTGTTTTTATGCACATACTTCTTTGTGCTTATATGTTTTTATTTCCTGCTTGACATTCCAGGGGTTCTCTCCAACCTGGAAAGCTCTTACCAGTGAGACTGACTCTCTGTGGATGTTGGGGATTTGCAGAAGGCTAAATTTATTTGATACAACAATGTGATCAACCCAACTCCACCCACATAGAAGCATCGCAGATAACAGATGGAAGAAATGATGGTAGAGTGTAAGAAAAACCAGGGTAAGAAGGGTCTACAAGTATTTACCACTCTACTCTCTAAAATTCTTTTTGAGGTACATCACCTATAGTGTCACACATACCCCAGTCAGGTCTCATGTGTCTTTAGGAGACAGTGTTAAGTGCTAGGAATGTCACTTTGATAGATTCAGACAAGGGAGAAGAATGTTTCCTTCGGCAGATGGGCTTAGACTATGTAGGTGACTCATGTGTGCACCCCTACCCCAACCTTCATGGGTTCACCAAACTTAGGTTATTGGGGACTTATTATCAAGAAACAGAAATCTGCCTCAGGCTCTTAAAGTTTCGGTCACTGAAGCAAAGTGAGGATCAGGAGGTACAAGACAACTGGATTTCAAAGTACAGCCTACTAGAGAGGTGTGGAGGGAGGATGGTAGAGGTTTAGAGTTCTCTTGAATATTTAGCATAGCCCTGATAAGCACACACATGTGAGCAAACCAGTCATGGCCTGGGAACAGGCCATGTGGAAGGATTTGAGGCAGCAGTACCCTCTTCTCTTCGGCAGTGGGATTATGGTCTGTTTCCACAGTGGGATTATGGTCTGTTTCCACAGTGGGATTATGGTCTGTTTCCACAGTGGGATTATGGTCTGTTTCCACCAGGCATATTGCAAAAAGTCTGGCATTCTGGTGACATTACACAACAGCTTGGGACAATCCCATTTCATGGTGTGGAATGAATCACCTAGACTGAGCAGGATTTGACATGACCGAACTCTTTCCAAGCAACCTAACTGGGTTTCAGAACAAACTTAGATTTGTAGAGACATAAAATTGCCCATCAGGAAACACCTGAACAGCCGCATGTGGAAATGTAACTAACTCAAGGACTGACAACAATACAAAGAAACCAGATAATATGACTTTGGATGAAGAGACCAATAAAAAGATGTCTAGTCAGAGCTGGCACTAATGTTAAACACATAATTCAAGAGGTTAGCACGCATCCATTTTACTTACTCAACAAGGTTAAAAAAATATAGCAGGTGTTAAAAATAAAGGCCCAAGGTGAATGTCTACAGATTAAAAATAGGATGTCTCACATGAAAATACAATTAATACCTTGCAAACTGAATAAGAAATCCATAAAGACAAAATACAAACTATACAAAATGAAATATAGATAAAGAAAGCCATATCTAAACTGCAAACAGTATCAGTGACCTACTAGAAAATTCAAGACAGCTAATGTTGCTGTTTTTTGAAGACCAGGTAGGCAGGGGGTGGGGGGGGGAGGGGGGAGACAGAAAAATCTATTTGTAAAAGTAATATCTCCAAAATTGTGCAAAGTGTTGAAAAAGCAACAGATCATGAGAACACAGCTAATGTAATCCAAACCAAATAAATCAAAACCAGATATAGTGTGGGGAAACTCATGAAAACAGCAGGAAGGAAAACACACCACACAGTGGAACACAGAGACCAATCTCACAACAGTTCCGCACAGAAGATGTATCTCTAATCTTCTGAAGAGAAAGACCTTTCATGCTGGTTTTCTTCCATGGTGGTTGGGAAAAAAAATCACTCTGGCCAAAAGCAACTTAGGAAAGAGTTGGTTTATTTGGCTTACACTTCCATGCACAGTTCACCGCTAGGGAAACTCCGGGTAGGAATCCAAGTGGTAACTTGGAGCTACCTTTCTTGTACAGCCCAAGACTACCTCCCAGGGAATGGTGTGACTCACAATGCACTGTACCTTCACCTTCAGTTAAGACAATCAATGCAACCCCCTCCACAGACATGTGCACATACCAACCTGAGGAATTTCTCAATTGAGACTTTCCCTCCCTTGGGTGGCTCTAGACTGTGTCAGGTTGACAGTTAATGCTAAGGTACATACCTCTTAACTTAGGCTTTATACCCACACAAATACTTTTCAAGGCTGAGAATAAAATGTTTTCCAAACTACCAACACTCAGTTCTTCACCCACTAGTCAGTACTACAAGAAATGCTGTGGAGAGCCTTCAGAGATGTTATTTTAGTAGGAAATTAATCTACAGAAAGGAACCATGAACAGCAAATTCAAAAGTAATTATTTTGAAAATGCATGATATTTTAGGCATTCTTTAAATCCCATTAAAGCAATTGACTGCCAAGACATAATAATATTTGGGGGGTTTATATGATAGGCATAAGTGAAGTGTATTTTAACAACGCCATGTAGGGCAAGAAAAGAGATGGAAACGCAGTCTTGGAGGATCCTCATCCTGTAGGTAAACTGCTCTAATATTATTTGGAGGTTTGCTATGACAATTAAACATATGTGCTTTTAATTCTAAAGCAACCAGTATATCAACAAATAGGAGAGAAAGGAAGAAAAATACTTCAAAGTGTGACAGGAACATGGGAAAGAAACAATGGAGTAAGCACAGAATGGAAAGGCCACAGCCACTGTGGGAGTCAGGTTGGCAATTCCTTAAAAAGCCGAGCATACACCAACCTGCAGTGTGGCCATGCTACTCTGAGGCTCAGTGGCTTTTCCTCATTTGAAAATGTTAAGTGGAAATTCCGGAGGCAAACAATATTGACATTTAAATTGCAGGCTCTTCTGAAAAGCTTAACAAAAACTCACACTGGCCCATTTCATCCCGGATGCAGATTGTCTGCTTTCTGGTGTCGTGACACTGCATACACTGCCCACTCTTGTTAGTCACTAATAGCTCTCACGAGGGTCAGGTTGTCTGCTGCATCATAGGAGTTGGGGTCACGTTTTTTATCATTTTGCTCACCATAAAAAGCTCCAGACTACGATTGTTACACTTTTGCTACAGCACTGTGTCACTCTATTTAACTTGATATTTTGTTATTGTTGATATCTTACTGTTTCACATACACACACACACACCCACACACACACGTGTACGCATGTGCATGTGCATCATGATGCATGTGAATAATACTCTCTCCTTCTACTATGTGGGTCCCAGAGATCAAACTCAAGTCATCAGGCTTGGCAACAAATGCCTTTACCCACTGAGTCATCTTCCAGCCTCTACATTTCTGTAGCAGGAATGGCAGAGCCATCTCCATGTAAACGCCAGAAGCTGCATGGTTGCAAAAGCATTTCCTGTAGGTGGATCTAATTTTTAAAAATTGTATGTGTATGAGTGCCACATGCACATGTGTGCATAATGTGCATGCCTGGTGTGTCTGTGAAAGTCAGAAGAGAATGTTGGATCTATTGACATAGGAATTCAGATGACTGTGACCTGCCATGTGGGTACAGACCCTGCTCCCTTCTAAGAGTTTCAGATCTCATAACTGATGAGCCGTCTTGGCTGTGTGTGTGTGTGTGTGTGTGTGTGTGTGTGTGTGTGTGTGTGTGTTAGTCAGGGTTTCTATTCCTGCACAAAACATCATGACCAAGATGCAAGTTGGGGAGGAAAGGGTTTTTTTGGCTTACACTTCCATGTTGCTGTTCATCATCAAAGGAAGCCAGGACTGGAACTCAACAGGTCAGGAAGCAGGAGCTGATGCAGAGGCCATGGAGGGATGTTATTACTGGCTTGCTTCCTCTGGTTTGCTCAGCTTGCTTTCTTATAGAACCCAGGACTACCAGCCCAGAGATGGCACCACCCACAATGGACCCTCCCCCTCTTGATCACCAACTGAGAAAATGCCCCACAGCTGGTCTCATGGAGCTACTTCCCCAACCGAAGCTCCTTTCTCTGTGATAACTGCAGCCTGTGTCAAGTTAACACACAAAACCAGCCAGTACTATATGTGTGTGTGTGTGTATATATATGTGTGTGTATGTATATATATATGTTAATATGTATATATAATTTTTAGCTATTATCCCTAGAACTTCCACCTGGTTCCCCCTTTCCCCCCTAAATAGCCCCCTCTTCTGCTTTCTTAACAAGTATATTTCATGAAAAAAACTTCCTAATTCTAATGTTCACAATTCATTCTACGTTAACCAATGCTCAGTAGAGCTATTACAATAAACATGTCTGCCTTTGAGGCAGTTCCAATTGTTATCCCCATTTTAAAAATAACTACATACAAGTCAATGGTACAATTCATATGAAATTTAACTGCAGCAAGCTCATTGCCTATGATCAGACTAGAAAACTTCAGCACTTCTATATTTTTCTCATATAGACATGTTACGTAGCTTTCATTAATATTATTTCTTAACCTTTACCCTGACATTTGCAAATCCGTCAGACCACAGGGAGCTAAATGATGAAGAGAAAAGGAGGATTTTTCTGAACATTTTGTAAAGGCCATGCACTTTACGCATGGCAGTATATTTTATTAGAGAAAATTAAACCCAAAACATCATAATATTGCTTACAGAGAAAATCCAGTTATTGCAATTCAATGTTGAATTAAAATAAGAGCAGCAGGCCAGCAAAAGGCTGTTGTAAGCTCTGTGCAGGGATTGTGTGCTGTCCTCCACTCATGTTCGGTTGCTTTGGTTGACCGAGTATTCAGTAACTATTTGATGGAGCAGATAAAAGAGCTCTTACTGGTCTTTGGGGTATGCAATGGTAACATGTCTTTGTTGTTCTTTTTGTACAACTGTAAAACAAACATGGACAGGATAATTTAGTCCTTCAAAGGTTAGTGGCCGGAACCTGCAGAGAGTGCTAGTCACTCAAACTCAAGGAGAGTTATTGCAGTTTCTTGCCCAGCTCTGTATCCCCAGCAGTGTGCCAGGAAGAAGAAACTTAATAGTGCTTACTCTCCACAGGTTCGAGTTCTGCAGTTCCAACACCGTGAGGGAGGACTCCTAGTGACCCTAACTTCATATTAAAAGCCTGTTGACAAGGGGCTACTGAATCTAGCTGCTAAGAAAACCCATCAGTGAAATGATCTGTAGGGGGTGGTTCTGATGCTTTGACATGGTTCTGCATGTGGACACTGAAGGTCCTGTTGCCCAATTGGTTCTTGATTGATCAATAAAGATATCAGCGGCCAATGGCTGGGCAGAAAAGCCAGGACTTCCAAGTTCCCACAGGCAGGCTAGGAGACACAGGAAGAGGAAAGGGATTTACCATGTTTCAGGGGGAAAGAGAGCCTCCAGCCATGTGAGATCTCAGGTGGAGTGGCCATTGGTTGCTTCCCTGACTGGGCCTTGGACAGCAGGTGGGATATTAGGAACACAACTAAGCTGAGGGCAGATTTAGGGTGCTGAGCAAAGAGAAGGTAACCAGGCAACTAAGTTGAGGGCACATTTAGAGTGTTGAGCAAGGAAGAAAGGGAAGGGTATGCTAGCTGCGGGAGGCTTAGAAGAGCCTGGTCACTGAGCCTTAAGGCAGGTTAAAATGAGCTAATGTGTATGTGTGTCTTTTATCTGAAAATCTGAGGGAACCAGGGCAGTGGCTGGTAGTGCAGCCCACCAGGAGCTTGAAGGGCTCCTGTGATCCATTATTTATTTTGTCTTGTCCTCAATTCCCATTTTTACACGGAAACTTCTTAATATGGTAGTTAAAATCTCAAATCTGCAGTTGGTGTGACCACAAGTTATGGTTACACTTTGCTACATACTGTGTGGTAGCCACACCTGGGAATATTACATACACAATCAATCTATCATGGTGTCCACTTAATATTACTGTTGTTGCTGTGATCACTGAAGGCAGACTTCTGGGCTCAAAGGATTCCCTCTGGGTAGGTGCTGAAGGAAAGCAACAAATCTAGCTTCTGTTCCCATCATCTGTTCTTAAGTGATCTTTCAGCCCATGTTTTTCAACAGGGTTCTTGCTAGACTGTGCGCCTTTTGTCTGAGATTGTGTAGATGGCCATTGGCCACAGAGAATGAGATTTAGCCTGTTCTTTCCAGAGTGGATTCACAGAAGATGACAGACTGCCCACTCTGTTGTCATTTTCCCCACCACGTGCCTTAAAGCATTTTAGGTTTTTTTTCTAAGTATGCTATAGGCCAATTACTCATTTAATTCAGATAAGACCCTATAAGCTAACTCCATTTGTTACTCCCCCTTTCAGATGAAGCAGAGAAGAGCTGTGTAACTCAGGTGTGATCACTGGCCATTTTGTGGTGGGTCTATTTTCCCAAAGTCATTTTGGAGTCCAATATGTTTTCACGAAGCAGAGTTGGATTCTTTCGTTTGCTTGGCTTGGTTTGGTTTTGGGGGGTCTTTTCATTGTTGTTGTTGTTTCGTTTGTTTAGTTGTATTGTCAGACTGTCTTGTCCTACCACCTCCCAAATAACAACACAAAGACTTGTATTTATTTATGAAAACTTAGGACTTAGCTTGATATCTTCCAACTAGCTCATATAAGTTAATTAACCGGTTTATTCTTTTTCTTTTAATGTTTCCATTTTTATTTGATATTTGAAATGTAAAATTGAAAGTCAAGATTCTTACAATTCTCACAACAGTTTGAATGCGACCATCTCAGATGAGACCATGCAAAGCAATTCTTGTCCATATAGCCATATCTCTCCTTCACCTTTGCTGCTTCATACCGTGTGACAAAACTGGACGGCTTGTGTGTGGTGGGAAAATGCCACTCGAACACACAGCAGTTCCTACTTTTCTGCAAGTCAATTTCTACCAAGTTACTTTGCTTTTTTCTTTTAAACTTAGGAGGCACATGGAGGTGAAGAATTTAGCTGCCATTTTATTCAGCAACTGCACAAATAAGCACAAACAGCAGTCTCCCCTCTGCAGGCAGCTGGGCTACACAACAGAGAAACTGGACTGTTTTGTATAGAATACTGCTAATAAACCATCAGAAGTGCTTTGGGGTTTATACGTACATGATACTCTCAGAGGTAATAATGCATGAACCTATTTTATAAACTCTTGACCTGTGTATTGCCATGTAAAATATGTACAGTATTAATATCAACCATCTTTTTAAAAGTTAGCCTATAAATATTGTTGTATAATTTCTTTGGTCAGAAACATTTGGACTAAGTCGTGTCACCTGGGTCAGGATTTTCTTCAGTGCCATTTAACCAGTTTATTCTAATCCACATTTGCCACATGGCATGTGCCTCTCAGTCACTGTACATCCGACTTCCTCCATGTCTGGCTGGCAAATCTCCTGCCTCTCAATTATTTTCACAGAGTTCCTATCAGTGCCAGGAAGTTCCTTTCCTGCCTAGCTATAGGCCATCAGCTCTTCATTAAATCCAGTCAGAGAATGCCTTAGGCAGGTAAGAAAGGACAGAGACACCTTCACACAGTGTATAAAAATATTATCCTAACATAGCTTGGGGATTTTTGTTGTTTTGTTTTGTTGAGACAAGGTTTCTCTGTGTATCACTGGCTTTCCTGGAACTTGTCCTGTAAACCAGGCTGGCCTCAAATGCAGAGATTATTAACCTCTACCTTCCAAGTTCTGAGATTAGATGTGTGGAGTTGGGGTTTAATGAAGACAGTTTGCTATAGGCTTAAACACAAAGGTTAAAAAAATAAAAGAGGAACTCAAAAGAATAAACAAGATACACTCATGAATATATCCAAGTGTTGGGTACAGTCTCCTTAGTGGAGAATCGCAGGCTCTTGTTGTAGAGAGCCATATTGGGGTGCCATGCCACCTGGCAGGAACTTGACATCGACCAAGGTGAAGTTCCTCTCCCAGTCTTTGAGCGGGAATCCCTGTGCTAACCACTACCTCTCCACCTAGGGTGGAGCACTCAGACCAAGGTGAAGCCCATTGTTCTCCAAGGACCTGCAGTTTCCTGAGAGGCACTAGCCACCTGACACCAGCCACCTGCAGTGCAAGAAAGCCAGTTCTGCAAGAGTTTCCAGCCTTTGGGGGAAGGGTCTTCTCCCGCCTATATATATTTGGAGACCCCCATTACACTTTGAGCCTTGATCAGGAAATTTGTCTTTGCTTCAATTTTCTCTCGCAACCCCATTCTATCCCCAGCTTTCCTTCCAGGTAACCTGGTAGCCCGTTCAATGTAACTGCGGGCAGTTACAGATTGGCGCCCAACATGGGGCTTGGAGATGGAGAGACCAACTAAAGGACGCTGTCTTGGGTGGAGCTCCACAGAAATGGAAAAGAGTTATGTATCCGGCACAGTAAGCAACATAGAGCATTAATGTTCGTGCTATAAATGTCAGTTTTTGAAGGCTGTTGTTGCAGGGGTGCAAAAGGGATACAGGCTATACTGAATTAGTGTAAGCCTGATGCTGAGATCAGCTAAGTTGTGACAGCGAGTTGGGACGGGGAATTCAGTTAGGCAAATTGTCCGCAGTCTAGAACTGCATCAGGCAAGCGGAATAGGGCATAAAAATAGCCGGGCAGTGGTGGCGCACGCCTTTAATCCCAGCACTTGGGAGGCAGAGGCAGGCGGATTTCTGAGTTCGAGGCCAGCCTGGTCTACAGAGCGAGTTCCAGGACAGCCAGGGCTATACAGAGAAACCCTGTCTCGAAAAACCAAAAAATAAATAAATAAATAAATAAAATAAAAAGAGTAAAAAACATGGAGATATTCTTAGTAGTGTACAACAAGTGTTCTTCCCTCTCTATGTATTGTTTGTCTTTGGTGCACCAATTTATCCACATGTCAATTTGTGTCTGTCTTTGTTTCAACATTTGAATGAATGTTGTTCTATGTTTCATGTTGAAAAGAAAAATTGGTAAAAATTTTATCTGCTGGCAGTCCATCTCTTAATCCAGTCTCAGTTTACACAGCAGAGGCTGATTTAAGCTGCCCTGAATTCAACTAGGAGTCAATTACAGCTGGAGAAAAAGCTGCTTTTAATAGGGCCAGCAGCTTCTCAAGTTCTAGGGCAAGTGGACTGATGGTTATTTCTCCTAGAAAAATCTCTGCACTTGTGATTATTGCACTTGTGATTAACGTGTTTTTTTTCTCTTGAAATTACAGCTAGAAAAAGAAAAAAAATTGTTTGGTTTAAATTTATAAGATTCATGTAGTCGCTTCATTTTTGTTTCTGATTGATCTTAAAGGTATAAGTATGTTTTACATGTCTTGACTATAGAGTATTGGCTTATAAATTATTGGACATGATTAAAAAAATTTACATTGGTAACAAAAAGTTAGTTTAAAACTGATAACTCAGTGTTAGATTCTTCTTAAGCAGCAACACGTACCATGACCCAACGCAGGAAAAACAAGTCTCTAAAGATACTTTTAAATTGGCATAATATTTTATGTAATCCTTATCCTAGAAATTAGACTCATAAGGGATAAGATTTAAAACAATGTCTCTTTAATGAGATATTATAAGTTGCACTGTCATGCATTCAAACATAATAACTGGCAGACAAACTTTGTAGTGTGAAAGTAATGCGTTTGTCATTGATTTTAAAGAGAAGAGATTGTTTAAAATTGGGTTTTGCTTTCCAAAGTTGTAGTTATGCTCTAGTATTGCAAGAGAAAGTTAAGAATTATGGTTAACAACTGTCAGTGTACCATTGATTGCAATTTGCAGTCTGATTGAAGGCTCACGATTCTTAACATAATTTGTAATTAAGATGATTTCAAGAGTGATAAAGGTTAAAAACAGCTGTGGCCAGTATAGGCCTGCTGTGACTTTTTCACAAGTTTATTGGATACAGTGGTAGAAGCAAAATTTAATCCCCCAAGATTGAAAAGGAGACTTCAGTGGGAATTTATTTGGTATCGAACAGGCTCCTTCTAAACTGTTTCAAAAATTTGTAGATAAGACAACTAAAAACAGCTAGTAGAATTTTTCCAGGAACCCTCAAATTATAGGTTCCTTTAGTTATTGGACCCTCATACAATGGGGTCTGGTTGCAGGCTTGCTGCCCTGCAGGACAGATGGGTGTTGGACCTGGCCTTGGGCAATAAGCTCAGATTAGAAAATATTTACATTTGAGTCAATGCAAAGCTCAGAGCCTCCATGGAGGCTTGTGAGGTACTGCTTTTGTCTTGCAAACCCCACCTAGGGAGTTTCTGGCCAAAACAACATTCTTGACAGATTTATCCAGGTGTGGTTCAAAATACAGTTCAAACTTAAGATCCATGAGAGGTTAATAAGGCTATGTAGAACTTATGAAGGCATTAAAATCTGGCCTGCCTACTCCATACAAAATTATTACAGATTTAAAAGGTTATTTTTGCTTAGTGGATCCTGATAATCATTTGCTTCTAATGAGCTGACTTTAAAGAACCAATAAAGCAATTTCATTAGAAAGTTTTTCCTCAGGAAATGGCTGATAGCCTTACCTTATGTGAGAAAAAATGTTTTGTCTCTGCTTCAATACAAGAAGCTAGGGTTTTAAATCTTTCAGTGTATAATATTCATAGAATTTTATTACAGGCCTTTGCTCTTAACAATGAGCTTTAAAAAATTTTTTAAGTAGTTGTTGCTCCAAAAAAGATTCAAAGGTAATGTATCAATTATATCCTAAGAAAATTGGCACTGAAAATTCAAATAAAGATAATTTGCTTATTCTAAATGATTTTCAAAAGTTGTTAGGATATATTAATTGGCCTTATCTTATATATTAACTTCACCTTAAGCTTGCCACAGAAGGACTTAAACCTCTGTTCACAAGGTGGATGCAAATTAACTGGTGAGAGACAAATAACTTGGAGGAACCTAATGTAATCATTTGTCAACAGTTTATGTTATATTTTCACTGCCATTCCTTGGCAAAGGGAACACTAATGCAGAATCACCTTTTTTTTCCATCTCCAAATAAATTTTTAACATCCTCCAATAAAGATATTGGTGTGTTAATAAAGTATTGTAAGATAAAATCATGAAAATATTTTGAAAGGAATGTCTTAAGAACCGGATGAAACATTTGTTCCTTGCTTCAAATAGCAATCAAATTGGTCATTGCAGAGTATTGATATTTGGTCGATTGCATGGCATGCCTTTTAGGCAAAATTGATAATTGTTATCCAAAAAACAAGTTAAAATTTGCTTCCATGCATGCTTTTATATTTTGTATAGATTTATACATGTATCCCATAAAGAATGCATCTACTGTGGGAGTGAAGCTCATGTAATTGGATCACATGTTTATTCTTTTGAGTTTCCCCCTGCTTCAGCACAGATAATTGACTTGGGTGCTGTAGTGGCTATTTTTAAAGTGTTAAAAATCAAGCCTTTTATATATATACTGATAACACACATACATATATAGCTCATGGCTTACAATTGCTTGAAATTTCCTTTTTTTAGATAGTGCTAATTCTTAAATTTTACAATTGTTTATGCAAACACAATTCAAGTTAAGAAAAGTTATGTTTCTTTAAATGACTGCTCTCTGGACATTTAAGAGCTCATCCAAAGGCTGAAGAGATGGCTCAGTGGTTAGGAGCACTAACTGCTCTTCCTAAGGTGCTAAGTTCAAATCCCAGCAACCACATGGTGGCTCAAAACCATCTGTAATGAGATCTGGCACCCTCTTCTGCTGTGTCTGAAGACAGCTACAGTATACCTATATATAATAAATTTATAAATCTTTAAAAAAGAACTCATCCTAGATTGCATGGATAAGACCCCTTGACCCCTTAAGGCAAGGCCATAAGAGATTTGTATCCCAGGCAGACTATAGGCCTTTCATAGGAACAATTGGCCATACAATCATATTCTTTACATCATCAAAATAGCAATGGCTTGAGAATAATTTTATATTTTTAGAAAATGCGCACATCAAATTGTAAAGACTTGTTCTCAGTGTCCTCAATTTCTACCTGTACCACATAATAGTGTTAATTCTAGAGGATTTAATCAATTATTACAAATGAATGGTACTCATATTTCTCATTTTAGAAAATTAAAATATGTACATGTGACTAATGATACATTTTCAGGCTTTCTAGTTGCAACTTCTCTAACAAGAAAAGCACCTAAAAATGCTACATTTATTTTCTATGCTTGCATAATCATTGCCTACATTATTGTCTATGCCTCGTGTTCCAACTTAGATTAAAACAGATAATGGAATTGGCTATTTATTATAGTCATCAAACATTTGAGATGTCTTTGACATCAATTTAACAACAATTTACTTCTTTATTATCCTCAAGGACAAGGTATTGTGGAATTTTAAAACAATATCTTCTTAAAAATATCTTTCTTAAAAGACAAAAAGTGGAAAATTATATCCCTGTACATATTATTTAAATCATGCTTATATATTTTTTAGAAAATTTTAAAATTTGGTTGTCAAAGAACTCCTTGCTGAGTGTCTATAACATCCTACAACTATGCATAGTTATAATGACTCTTCTCTTTCTTTTAATGTGATCAGTTATTCTGACTCAATCATGGATTAGTCTAGAAATAAATCCAATATTGGAGATTCCAATTATGAAGATGACTAATAATCTTTATCAGCCAGCTGAGTTAATTTAGAATATAGTCTCAACTTTTTCTGAGAAGTAACAGTCAGCCTCTCTGTTGATTCTCAAAGTCACTTCCTCCACACTTGGAAGCCAGGCTTTGTGTCTGATAGATGCTAATTTGCAACTGAATTGGATACCTTGGGCCATTCAAAGACAAGTTAATCCTCTTTTGCTTCTAACTTCTAACCTTGTATGTTAAGCAGACTGGTTGTCTCCACCCAGGCTCACCTGGACTGAAAACTGGCATGTCTGTTAAAGACACTTGCAGAGCATTTGGCAACAAATCGACCCCCTGGCATCAAAACCTATACAAGTGGACTTCCTTCTGGAGCCACATAGAACTCAGATCTATGTGTGTCTGCTTACGAGCCAACATGGGGACCAATGGGAGGTGCAAGGCAAAGCACTGCAAAGGGAGGACCCTGTTTTCTGCCTCTGAGTGCCCTGTGAAGCAAACCTGATTGTATAGAGGTTGGTGTTTAAAGGCATTCCTTAGAATAACAGCAAGGAAGCCTAGAATCTCTCTTTCACAAAAGACACCATAAAGTATTTAGGAGGATCAGGTCAATCTTCCACTCCCTGGTTAATGCCCACCATCCTTTGACAGATGACTGTCCACTTGGTTGTTACCTCCTCATCTTAAAACTAATAAAAAGGGAGAAGATGTAGAGAGCCGTATTGGGGTGCCATGCCACCTGGCAGGAGCTTGACATTGACCCAGGTGAAGTTCCTCTCCCAGCCTTTGAGCAGGAATTCCTGTGCTAGCCACTACCCTTCCACCTAGGGTGGAGTGCTCAGACCAAGGTGAAGCCCATTGTTCTTTAAGGACCTGCAGTTTCCTGAGAGGCGCTAGCCACCTGACACCAGTCACCTGCAGTGCAAGCAAGCCGGTTCTGTGAGAGTTTCCAGCCTTTGGGGGAAGGATCTTCCCCTGCCTATATATATATATTTGGAGACACCCCCCCCCCATTAAACTTTGAGGCTTGATCAGGAAATTTGTCTTTGCTTCAATTTTTTCTCACAACTGCATTCTATCCCCAGCTTTCCTTCCAGGTAACCCAGTAACCTGTTTGATGTAACTGTGGGCAGTTACACTTGTCTTTGAAGGTAGTCATACATAGGAGTGCTTCAACAAATTGTTAAAGAGTTTAAGTGAGATCTTTGGTAGGGTGTTTCCTGAGGGTGTCTCACAAGATTGCATATATATGTGCATCACATGCATGTATCACCCATGGAAGTCAGAAGAGGGAATTGGATCCCTGGAACTGGAGTTACAGGTAATTGTAATCCACCCAATATGGATGCTGGGAACTGACACCCCTCAACCTCTGGAAGAGCAGTGAGTACTTTTAACTGATAAGTCATCTTTCCCTGCCCAAGGTTAAATCTCTGTATTAATATTAAAATTAAATATTTAAAAATTATTAAGAAAAAAAGCTCTATTTGAGATTCTCAGATGAAATCTGGGAAGACGGATGGGGCCAAACCCAAAGTCATATAGTTCTAGGCCTAGAGGCAGAGACATTGCTATTCAAATGTAAAAATAATCTATGAGTGAGAGGAATGGAGGCTCTGGGTTTGCAGCCTGTTCACTAAAGGTTAATTGTGCTGGAATTCCTGCTGCTTGGCTGGCCAGGAGCTTCCACCAGGCTCCAGGGTGAGGTGTCCCCGTTTATCCCATGTTCTCACAATTTCCCAGTCTTTATAAGCTGCTTCAGTGTCCCTCTTTAAGACTTTGTCACACAAAGCTGAACACCTGCCTTTTGTAATTCCTTTGATGCTGAACAGACACATAGAGCCTATTGATTAAAGACAAGCACATCAGAGTTGTCACTGGCCATTTAGACTTTCCTGAAGGTATCCAACTCTTTTTGCATGGTCTGCATTGAATGAGTTCTTAGAAGAAAGGCCCAAAAGAGACTTCACTTCAGGATTGCTTCTTAAAGCTTATATGCCTTTCCTGTCATTACTCAATTAACATAGCACTTCCTGGGCATTAATCCACCCCATTGGGCAGATTTTATGCAGATCAACCAAGATGTACTCCTGTAGTAATTCTATGCAGACAAATAGATTTCATAATTCCCCAAAATGATTCTATAAAATTCCTAAATTTATACAAGTAATTTTGAGCCATCTAAGTATGAAGATTGCAATTAGGACTCTGTAAACCTTTGTGCATCATGAGCTAAATTGCACTAATATAGAAAGCAGGTATGAAACATATTTACAATCAAGGAAAACATTCTTCCTGAGTTGACTGTGAAACCATTATCAGATAACCAAAGATCATAAAACTGGGAATGAACCACTTATTGTAGGTACAAGGACAAAAGATAAAATATCGACTGGATTTATCTATATAAAACTTCAATACTGAGGGAAGGGGGCTTATGGGACTTTCGGGGAGGGAGGAAACGGGAAAGAGGAAATCATTTGGAATGTAAATAATAAAACTTAGAAAAAAACTTCAATACTAATGAGACACTAGGCAGATGATTTGCCTCTTTACAAAACTGTGCTAACTTAGACGTAAGAATTATTGTTTAAAACTCTTAATGAACAGTGGCAGATAATGAATGTTTAGTTAGATGACTAGTCTTAGTGTAAACACATGTAAACATCTATATTGTAACTCCTTATTCAATTTATGATTTGAATTTATGTTTGAACTTGCTGTTAACTTTTGAAAAAAAATGTGCTTGGAATACCATGTGATCATGTATCCTGAAAAAGTACAAGAACTAGGACTGATGACAATAAGAGCGGAAGAAGAAGAAGAGAACAGAGAACAGAGAAAGCAAAACAGAACAGAGCAGAACAGGGGGACAGATTTGTTTCTTAACAACTAGAGAGAGACAGTTTTTTTCTCCTTTTTCTCTTGGAAATAAAGATTAGAGTCTCTCTTCTTTTTAAAATTTATTTATTTATTTTATGCATATAAGTACACCACCATTGCTCTCTTCATACATACCAGAAGAGGACACCAGACCCACAGATGGTTGTAAGCCACCATGTGGTTGCTGGGAATTGAACTCAGGACCTCTGGAAGCAGTTGGTGCTCTTAACCACTGAGCCATCTCTCCAGCCCCTAGTGTCTCTTTTCTTTTCTTTTCTTTTCTTTTCTTCTCTTTTCTTTTCCTTTCCTTTCCTTTCCCTTTTATTAGATATCTGCTTTATTTACATTTCAAATGTTATCCCCTTTCCTTGTTACCCCTCCAAAAACCCCCATCCCATCCCTCCTCCCCCTGCTTACCAACCCCCCATCCCACTTTCCTAACCTGGCATTCCCCTACACTGGGGCAACGATCCTTCACAGGACCAATGGCCTCTCCTCTCATTGATGTCTAAAAAGGCCATCCTCTGCTACATATGTGGATGGAGCCATGGGTTCCTCCATGTGTACTCTTTGGTTGGTGGTTTAGTCCCTGGGAGCTCTGGGGGTACTGGTTAGTACATATTATTGTTTCTCCTATGGGGCTGAAAACCTCTTCAGCTCCTTGTGTCCTTTCTTTAGCTCCTCCATTGGGGACCCTATGCTCAGTTCATTGGTTGGCTGTGAGCCATGGGTATTTTGATCCCCCTTCTAAGAAGGACCAAAGTATCCACACTTTGGTCTTCCTTCTTCTTGAGCTTCATGTGGTCTGTGAATTGTATCTTGGGTATTCTGAGCTTTTGGGCTAATATACACTTATCAGCCAGTGTATACTATGTGTGTTCTTTTGTGATTGGGTTACCTCACTCAGGATGATATTTTCTAGTTCCATCGATTTGCCTAAGAATTTCATGAATTCATTGTTTTTAATAGCTGAGTAGTACTCCATTGTGTAAATGTACCACATTTTTTGTATCCATTTCTCTGTTGAGAGACATCTAAGTTCTTTCCAGCTTCTGGCTATTATAAATAAGACTGATATGAACATAGTGGAGCATGTGTCCTTATTACATGTTGGAGCATCTTCTGGGTATATGCCCAGAAGTGACATAGCTGGGTACTAGGTAGTGCTATGTCCAATTTTCTGAGAAATCACCAAACTGATTTCCAGAGTGGTTTTACCAGCTTGCAATCTCACCAGCAATGGAGGAGTGTTCCTCTTTCTCCACATCCTCTCCAGCATCTGCGGTATCCTGAGATTTTGATCTTAACCATCCTGACTGGTGCGAAGTGGAATCTCAGAGTTGTTTTGATTTGCATTTCCCTTTTGATTAAGGATGTTGAACATTTCTTTAGGTGTTTCCAGCCATCTGGTATTCCTCAATTGAGAATTCTTTGTTTACCTCTGTACCCCATTTTTTAATAGGGTTATATGTTTCTCTGGAGTCTTAACTTCTTGAGTACTTTGTATATATTTGATATTAACCTTCTATAGGATGTAGGATTGGTAAAGATTTTTTCCCAATCTGTTGGTTGCCGTTTTGTCTATTGACAGTGTCCTTTGCCTTTTTTATGAGCTTTGCAATTTTATGAGGTTCCATTTGTCAATTCTTGATCTTAGAGCATAAGATATTGGTGTTCTGTTCAGGAAATTTTCCCCTGTGCCCATGTGCTCCAGGTTCTTCCCCAGTTTCAGGTCCCAGGACCTATGGGGAAGGGAGAAGAGGCACAAAGAACACAATCCCTTGCTGTTTAACAATTGGGTTTTAATCACCAGAGACCTGCAGTTTCTAGTCTCAGAGAAATTTAGAGTCAAAAAAGTAAACTTCATTGAATAGTAAGCAACTTTTACTTTGGAAAAACTAAGTAGTCCCCCCACTCCCTGCCCTACCCCCACCCCACCACTCCAAGCTTCCCCACAGCTGCTATCCAGAGAGACCCAAGGCTGGGCCAGGCTCCTGGCACAGAATAACATTGTATCTCTGATCTGCAACCCTAGAGCCAGCAAAGTGTGGAATAATACATCTCTAGTTGTGAAAGTAAACAGTTAGCAAACAATGTATCTTCAGCACTGACCCAGAAGTAAAAACAAACCAAATATCCAGTGTAGTAGCTAAAGTAAAGCTGCCTTTTCTTAGAACTACCTGGCCTCTCACCAAGACAGATAAACTAGGCAGATAACAACGGAAAACAAACTCAAACTATCATTCTGATCATGTTGCTGCTACTGACTGAAAATTTGCTTTTTAATATTCCTCTATTGAAAAGCAATTTACCTTTCAGCAACTGCTAATAACCAAGCACTTCTGTCTTGTAGTAAATGATGAATGCTTCTAGAAATGAAAGATAAAAGTTTAAAATGGAAGTAAGTTGTTAAGGTCTAGGAAAATGATTTAAGGCGTGTGAAAATAAGACTTAGAAATAATAGAAGTTCAAAATCCACTCAGTAGAGTTCTGATAAGTTATTATTTTAATCCGATTTTTGTGTCAGAAGCAGAGGATACTAAAGTTTTTTAAAAAATAAAATAAAATCACCATAGGCACAGCCTCAAAAATTTTAACTTTCTTTTGATTGTTTCCTAAACACAAACTTACAAGTTCTTCTCTCTGTGCTGAAAAACATCTCTGTCCAATCTGTATCTATCCAGTCCTCTGTCCAAGAGAAAAAAATGTTCGTGTTTCTACCACTAAAACATCTTTTGAGTCCTCAAGCTTTCTCCCCCCTGTGTTCTCTTTTCTGCTGGGACAATTTTCTTATTACTTGTTGAGTGTTTATGCTTTTATCATGCCAACAATTTTTCAGGTTTTATTTTGGCTGTAGCTCAAAGGTGTGAGCTATACTCAAAGGTCTATTCAAGTTGCTTACAGACACTCTTAATCTGCTTTTTTTCTCCTCTGATTTCAGTGCAGATTACAGACAGTGGCCATGCTAATTTATCTAAAACGTTTATCTCTTTTCCTGACTTTAAAGGATCATGTGAGCTTTAGGGAATCATGCCTTGGATCCATCTGTCACAGGTCAAAAGACTCCTTCCTCCCCTCCGGGTGGGTTGATCTTTCTGTACTCACAACCTTCTAGGCAGAGACAGGGCTGAAAGTTACAAGTAAAGATTTCCCTGAGCTCCTTAACTTTACCTTCTGTCCCCAGTATGTCTTGACGATTTTTACTCAGCAGACAGACACTACTCAGGAGTCAACTGCAGCCCTGCAACTACTCCAAAATGGGCTCACCTCACTAGCCCCAGGTGGTCCTGAAAAGCTGGCCAGCTCTGGATTTGCTGAAAGTCAATAGGAACTAGTACAGCCAAAAGAAAGAGAACTTGCCTGCAAACTATGGCCCCCAGTGGTCAGCTCCACGGTCCTTTGGTCTCCCTTGGGCCCCATGCCTCTTACTTCTCCTCCACCCACTGATCTCCATTCTTCCCACAATAATCTGATTATTCCCTGTCTCTTCAGGTAGTAAACTGCGTCTAACAGGATTTTGTCAAGACTCCTACCATAGTCCTGCCTGTGTGACTCACCTCACCTTTGGCTCACATTTAAACCTTCCTGAACTCTCATGACCATGTCCCCATCCAGCCGTGGAGCACCCAAAAGAGTATGTCCCCTTACCATCAGCAAAAGGCTGGACTGTTACATCCAAAGATAAAACCCCCAAGCACTCCAAAAGAGGCCAAGCCCACACTGACTTGGTTCAAAATATGTTCTTGGCTCAGCTCAAGCAGGACTATAGGATTGCTGGTGGAGAGATAAAAGTTCACTCTCACCACTTACCTATTCCTGCTCTTCTCTCTGCCCTGATAGATAGCCCTGGCCCTGGCCAGTCTTCCCTTCTCCTCCCTGTCCTACATAGATAGCCATGGTGGCTTTGGATTTCTGTTTTCATAAATGATAAAATCCTTCTTCCCACCCATTGATCTCTTAGGTGGCTCTCTGATCCCTTCCTTACATGAAATAATGAGAGCAAGGCAATAATTAATGAAACAAAATCTAACAGAACAATATTTAGAATTAAATTGGGTTTTTGAGTGACAGGACTTTTCCTGGCACAACTGTACTAGACTGAAGGACCTAGGGTGTCAGACACCCACAGTCACCAAACCTGGAACAATGGCTCCAGAGTCTGTTGTCTCATTCCAATAAAAATTAACTCAGTAGAAAGTCAAAGGAGCAAGCAAAGCAGAAGCAGATTTTATTAAAAAGTATTACAGAAAATTGAAAATCTGAGGCAATGTGAGAAACTGGGGTAATGTGAAGCCCCCAAGAGAGATAGAGGAGGAATTGTGGAACTCTGTCATCCAGGGGTTTACAGGGTGCAAACTGGTCAAAGGCTGAGGTAATTGTTGTGAGAATAGTTGGTTTTCTAGACTACCATGGGTCTAGCCAATCAGGGTCCCACACACCCTATGTCTATTCCTCTGGCCCAATCTCATCATGGAGTGTTGAAGACCCCCAACCCTGTGTCTACCTCTGACCTCTGTTTTCTTAGTTATTGACATGTGGGTTGGCTATGTGTCACTTGCCGGGTGGGTGTTCTGCCCTCCCACCTTACAGGTTAGCTCCTTATCTATGCAATAGTCTGGGGTCTTATTCCTAAAACAGGGGGAGGATTTCCTAGAAGCTCCCTGTTAAAATTAGCTGGGTTAGAAGCAAGAATATGTAAAGGACCAATAGTATGCAGCACATGTTTTCCAGGAGGGTCTCACAGAAGCTGGCCAGCCAGTGTGCTGACCCTGCCCTTGCTTCTTAGAGTTCCTTTCTTCTCATATCAGGTCATGAGTGCCTCATGCCCAACTGTCAGCTGCCCATTCCCCATCCCTAGTCCTCCCAGGGCCACTGTTTGTTCCTAACATTTCTTCCAACACTAGCATGTGTTCTGACTGCAGCATGTGTTCTGACTGCAGCATGTGTTCTGACTGCAGCATGTGTGAACTTGCATGTTTCACCCTTCAACACTAACAATCTGCTCTGACTGCAACATGTATGACCTTGCACGTTTCACACCTTCAGCACAAGCATCTGTTCTGACTGCAGCAAGTGTGAACTTGTACTTTTCACACCTTCAACACTAGCATCTGTTCTGACTGCAGCAGGTGTGAACTTGCACTCTTCACATTGGGCTCCTTTCCCTATGGAGACACAGCTTCTGCCTTAGAACAAAACTGATTTTTAGAAAAGAGAGAGATAAGGTTGACAAATTCCTGCCCAAACTAATAAAAAGAAAAAGAAGACCCGAATTAATAAGAGTATAGATGAAAAATGGGAAGTTGCTTCAGATTCAAATGAAATCTTGAGTATCATTTGGGAATTATATGTGAAATTATATTTCCTCCAATCCTGAAAAATTTAAAAGTAGAAATTCCTAGACATATATGACCTGCTAAAATTAAATCAAAGATATATAAGCAACGTAAGCACACCCAAAATGAGCAATAGTAGAGAAGCCATAACCCACACCATACTCACCACAATCTCACAGACCATATGTCACACACACAATACACACCATATACAACACACACCACACCATACACAGACACTACTCTCACATACCACATACCACACACACAGAGGCACCCCTCATATCTACACACACATATAAACACATACTACATTCTACATACCATATACCACATACACATACACCACACTGAACTCTACACACTATCTATACACACACATCACACTATACTCTACATGCCATATACCACACACACAACACACAATATACACAACACATACAACACAACACATACAACACACTACACTCTACACACAATATACCACACACACACCACACATATGAAGGATTGAAAGAAAGAAATTGTAAAGGATTTCAGAAGACAGACTCTCCTGCTCATGGATTTGCAGGATCAATGTGGTAAAAATTGGCTCTCTTGTCTAAAGCAATCTCCCAAGTCAACACAAGTCACTCAAAATACCAATGACATTCTTCACAGAATAGGAAAGCAATCCTAAAATTCATGTAGAAACATGAAAGTATTTCCAAAGTAATCCTAAACAGAAAGCAATGCTGAAAGTAACACAGTTGATGATCTCAAACTATACTCCAGAGCCATAGTAACAAAAACAGCATGGCACCAGCACAAAGATAAACATGTAACTCAATGATGTAGAAATAGGAATAAAGGACCATCACAGATGTTGACATGTGGTACACATACATACACACATGCAGGCAAACAGCCATACATTAAAATTAAACATATTATAATATTGGGTTTATTTTTAAAGATTGTATCTTTCCTCAGAATGGCTATCATCAAGGAAACAGATAAATTCTGGGAAGGAAGTGAGGAAGGAACTCCTGTACTTTGCTGGCGGGAGTATGAACTAGTGTAGCCACGATGGAAATTAGAGTGGAGGTTGCTCAAAATCTGAAGATAGAAATACATATGATCCAGCTATACTACTCTTGCTAACTTCACAATTGGCTCTTAATTTACATACCACAGAGATAACATGCAAGCATATTTGTATTTATTACTACACTATTTATAAGAGCTATTTACAAGAGCTAAGAGATGGAGCAAGTGTAGCTGTCCATCACCTAAAAAATAAAGAAAACATGATACCTACATACAATCAGCCATGAAGAAATATTTTCTGCAACTGAAGAGGATTGTGTTACATTAAATAAACCAGACTCAGAATGACAAATTCTGGGTGTTTTCTCTCATATGCAGACACTAAATTTGTGTGTGGGAGACCATGAAAGGCAAGTAAGAATTCTTTTGGGGGAGTGTGCGGAGGAGGAGAATATATTATATGCATGAATATATATCATGAGTTGACACTGATTAAAAAAAAGGAATTCAGATGTCATATTTCAGTGCAAATTTCAGTGCAATGATAGATTCTGATCTGATGAGTTTGGCTTTGTAGGTGGAAACATGCCAACAAAATAAAACCAGAGACACAGCTTGGGTTGGTCATTTCAAAGTTATTTCCCTGTACAGCTAAAGCAAAGGGGACTTCCTTATTGTGGTTATTTGTGTTGACTAGACTTTCCTGTTTTATTGAAAAGATAATTGACCCATTTCACTGTTCACTTGGATGATGTGACTTGTAACACACATAATTCTGTTTGGTTCTAACAGTAGATGATTAAAACTACTGTTAAGTGAATTTTGTAGAAGGGCACAATCTTGGAATAGTCTCCTGTTCTAGGACCCCATAGACTGTAACCAAACCATTACTTCAGAGTGATCCTCCTGTAAGCATGCTGTTTGTTCAAGTCAATGGCAGTGCAAGGCTTCACTCAAACAACAAAGTAGGACAGAGCCTACCTCACAGAGCATGATCTAGGACAGGGTCACCTCACTGAACATGATCTGTCAACTCTGGACAGACTTAAGCTTATCCCTCAGCTTTCTCTCTATTTATAAGACTATGGGTCATTAAGGGGTTCTGTGCTGTATCTGTCCTCATTATATTCTCTTCCCTCCAATCTAAACAAGCATTTCAGTCCAGCAGAGTCTAGATTTAAAGAGAAGGCAATGGTTATGTTGCAACTGCATAATTACTATGTAACCACCGTACTCTTGCTGTAAATCAGACACCTAAACCAATGTAGCAGACTAGAGAATCCATAAGAATTTTTGCACCTGCGACTTGCCAGTTTTTAGCAAGGGAGCCAAAAGCATATACTGGAAAGTGTAAGTTCTCTTTAATAAATTGTCCTGAATTGTTTCAGGGAGATAATATGTCCACCCGGAGAAGAACATCATTCAAAGCTTCCCTTCCAGCATATGTAACAAGGAACACAAAATAGATACTGACTCCAAGTTACAAGCTGAGACCATAAACATTCTAGTAGAAAAATATATGGGAAGTGATTCGTGGCCTTTGTCCAGACAAATATTTCTTATCTTTAACCCCAAAATTACAGGCCAAAAAAAAAAAAGGGAAGAAAAAAAAAACAAACAAACCAAAAATGTACATGGACTTGCATCTTTACTCATTAGCTGGGTGACATACTTCTCTTTGTGCCTCAGTTTCTCTCTGTATAAAGAGACACTAGCAATAAGTCCCGCCTGGTGTGGTAGCTGTCAGAGTGAAATGAGGTTGTTTGGAGCACTGCTCGTACCTGAACCACAGTGGCTGGAGGCAGCTGTTTCTGGTTTGGTTTTTGACAAGGTCTCTTGCAGCCCAGCCTGGTCTCATTCACCGGGTAGTCAAGGAGGACTTTGAACTCTGACCTCGTGCCTCTCCAGTGCTAAAATGGGAATGCTCGACAATGCCCTGTGTTTAAGGTGCCTAGGGTAGAGCCTAGGGCTTCAGACATGGTAGGCAATTACTCTACCAAGTCGGGTCCTTCCCCAGCTTGGTTGCTGTTCCTTATTACTATGGAAGATGCATGAGCTTTCTTAACAGGTGGGCCCTTTGTCCTTTACCCCAGTTCTTAGGCTATTTTGGTGTATGAACTTGACACGGAAACACGTTTAACTTAGGAGCGAGTCTGGGGCCCCCACCATGCTTGCTCTGTGAAAGCTTATCTGCCTCGTGTGAACCGGCTGGCTGTTCCCAGGTACAGAGATCTGAAGGTAAATCAGGGTCCAGTCTGTCTTGCAGGTGTGCAGCCTTTTGAGGATCTAGGGTAACAAAACTAACGTGCTGTGGAGTGCTGAATGGGATCTGGGAGGGAGGGAGCGCCCAAACCCCAACTGTTCAAATTAGAGGTAGATACCATTGCAGCTACTTTAAGCACTGTATTTTAGATTGATTCACTGCTCCACAGTAAGAATAGGTTGATGGGGCTGGAGACCATGTGAGGGTTGTTGGGAGGCCCACTAAATCTGCCTTTAAGGCTCTTACGCCTAAGTGTTTCTGGCCTGCAAGGGAAGGGAGGCATTAGAGAGAACATTCTCTTAACAGATGTTTCCCTTTCTGGGGCTTTCCTACCTATTGTACATTAGAGAGACCACCCCTCATAGTAGGGTTAGATGATGGTTTTTGTTTGTTTGTTTTTTCCCTTGAGGGGAGGTTCATGTTGGAAACAGAAACTGAGGTCTCGCATATGCTGAGAAAGCACTCTATCTTTGAGCTACAACTGATCCCTTTCTGGTTTTAATTCTTTTTATTTTGAGACAGAACCTTGCTAAGCTGCTTGTCTGCAGCCCAAACAGGCCTGGGGCTCTCACTCTACCCATGTCGGTGCAGCTTCATGCAGACTGAGACCTGCTCGGTGGTGAAACTGAAGCAGAGGCCACTTGGCTCCTAAGGATTCTCACAGACTCACGAGGAAAAGCTACAGGCTCTTCTGCATCTTTTAGTCAAGCACGCTTTCGTCTCCCCAGGCTTGTGGGAAGATCTGCCGGCCATCCCCAAGCTTGTCGTGTGTAAATACACACACAGGTTGAAGGACGGATTTAAGGTGAGATTAAAGGATAGAGTTCCCATAGCTCCGGCTCTCATCACGCTCTGTTTGCTTGAACTACCGTCCGAACGATAAGGCTGGAGCATATAAAGGTCCTCGTGGGTCCCAGGAGAGCAAGCACCTGGCTCCTGTGACCACATACGCCACCTTTGCATCTCCACCAGCTAGCAAGCAGAGGTGAGGCAAACAGCCCTGCATCCCCCAGAGACTTTGCTCGAACCCAGGCTGAGTATGTTTGATGTCGTTGACTTTGTTGTAGATGCTGATCCTCTGGACAATCCCTCTTTTCCTACTGGGAGCAGCTCAGGGTAAGCAACATCACAGTGCCCCAGGGTTGTTAATGCGTGCTCCGATGCTCTCTAAGGCTGGAGAAAGCTTTGGCCCAGACAGAGCTTGCAGGGGCCCCAGACTTTCCCACGGTTCTGGGAAAGGTGGTGGAACAGTCTGTGATAATGGGCTGGGCAATTGAGGGGGGATGGCTCCCTATGCCTAAATGAGCTTGGGGTCTGAATACTTTAGGGAAAATTCTAGAACATCTAGAAGTGATGGGTGGACTTTTGCTGTGTTAACATGGACCTCTGAGGTAAGGGGAGCTCTACAATTATGCTGGAAGGGTTTGGGAAGGGATTTTGAATGTTTTCATCTTTTTTTTCTCTTTTATTGAAAATAGACTTTTTCCACTCAATGTATTCTGATTACAGTTTTCTCTCCTCCCACTCCTCCCAATTTGTTCCCACCTCCCTTCCCCCCACCCCAGATCCACACCCTCTCTGTCTCTTGATAGAAAACAAATGGGCTTCTAAAAAATGATAATAAAATAAAAATAAATCAAAAAGCAAACAAATCTGAATATGAAAAAAGTTCCAAATAAGAAAGAAAGAAAGGCAACTAAAAGGTATAAACCCTCATGTAGATGCAGAGACATACATGTTCACACACACAGGAATCCCATAAAATCCCCAAACTGGAAGTCATAATATATATGTATATACATATATACATACATATGTGCAAAGGACCTGTACAGATAAAAACAAATTCATTGGGAGACAAAGACCCTCCAAAGATGCTGTTGAATCCATTTTATGTTGGCCATCTACTGCTGGGCATATGCCCTACCCTAAGAGTGGTTTCCCCAGTGAGACTTTCTTGGAGGGAACTAGATTTTTATTTGCAAGTGGCTATCAATTTGAAATAGCTTCAGAGTTAGCATCCCTAGCATGGCCATCATCAGAGAAGCTCCCCCCTGAAGAGACAGGAGCAACCAACCAGACAGTCTACAGAGAGTGAGAGAGCTTGGAACACTCAGGTCCCCATCAAACCCCACCCTCAGGACTGAGGGACTCTGCTGAAGACCAGCCCAGTGCTTGGGAGCTCAGCCACAATAGCGTCTTCTTGAGCCTATCCATTCTCTCTCCCCAGGAAAAGAGGTTTGCTATGATAACCTTGGATGCTTTTCTGATGCTGAGCCCTGGGCAGGGACAGCTATCAGGCCCCTAAAAATCCTCCCTTGGAGCCCAGAGAAGATCAACACTCGCTTCCTGCTCTACACCAATGAGAACCCAACTGCTTTCCAGGTAAGACTTCTCTCTTCATGAGCTCTGGGGACACCTCCTTATCTTTGTTCCTGTTTCCCATGCCCTGCCCCACCTTCTAGGTGAGTGACTGGTTTACAGCTGTGTAGCTCCTGCTAGCTTTCTAGCTCTGGTCTAGACATGAGCTTACTGTCCAACAACTCTTCCATAGGAATGATAACTGTGTAAGACCCATCCCAGACCCAGTGGAGGCAGGGCATCAGGAGTGGAGAGGTCAGAATATCCTCCTGAGGAGCTGCTTCTATGCTCAGCCTTGAAAGGCTGACACAATAGGCGAGGCAAGGGTGGAGATGAGGAGAGATAGGCTCAAGGGACAGGTTGACAAAAACCTATAAACCCTTTCTATTTGTCGCAGACGCTCCAGCTTTCTGACCCATCAACCATTGAGGCCTCCAATTTTCAAGTTGCCAGGAAGACTCGATTCATCATTCATGGCTTCATAGACAAAGGAGATGAGAACTGGGTGATTGACATGTGCAAGGTAAGGAACACCTCTCACCCATATAGCTATGTCCTACTGACCTCTCTGATCCCACATAGCTCTGCCCTACTGATCTGCCACACTTTACACAGACACAATATGTAGGCTTGAAAGCAAAAGATCTTCAAGGCAACTCAAATGCTTCTCTTCACCAAACTCCAATTCCTCTCCCGTTTCTAATCTGAATTTGTAGCCCAAAGCAGGAATTTGCTATGGGAACTTCCCCTTCCCCATGGTCAGGCAACCTGTATAGCTGTGGTTCAGAAGCACTCACTATCATCAGGAGTGTTTGTATTTCTGCAAATGAGGGATTGTGGAGTTGTGTTTGTGCAAATCTTCTCCACATTCCTTAGAGTCGGAGGCATATGTCTATGACCACGTATTGAAGACACAAAGGACTAAGGTTGACAGGGTAACTTTGAAGGGTCCCAGTAGAGAACAGGACCTCAGGTAAGGAAGGCAGTCACAGGAGGATGCAGACCTACACACACATGCACATGGGAAACAGATAGAGGCACATATGACTGTACATGTGTAGTCTACACACATGTAAATGACACTCCTTTCTTATTATGTATACTCATTCCTTATTATATATACAGATTCCATCTATTTATCTCAGAAACTATGCAGCCACCTACCTTCCACACATGCAGAAATAACAGTACCAAGTGATAATGGTGACAAGAAAAATTACAGTTTGTCCCTCTGCACCTGTCACCCCCTGACCTGTCCTTAATAAACATCTCACTAATCCACAAACTTTCCAAGGTCTGAAGACTTCCCAGAGTTGTCTTGAGAACGGAAGTCTTGAGGAACATGAGCATTAGGAACTCGAGACATCAGATGTGTTAGCACCATTGTCAAAACGCTGGACGGGAATCTCAGCTGTTAGTGCCAGCCAGCCATGTGCACGGCCTGGGGAAGCTCAAGGATGCTCTTCAGAATTCCCCAATCTCTCCCACATTAGTGCTCTCTTATTTCCTACAAGTCTGAAGTGTGTGTTCCCTCCATGAAATGCTACACCATCTTGACTGGAGAATGACACTTCTGTCCCTCATAGCTCAAGAAATGACCAGCGGCCTGGCACATCACATAAAGGACCTCTCACAAGCAGAATCACGAGGTTACATAAACACCAGCCACCAGACGCTACACTGAGGCCATTTCCTGTCACAACTGGATTCCTTTAAGGCTGCAATCCATCCACCTTGTCAGATTCAGTTAAAGAAATCAGAGGGGCCGGTTTTTCCTCCATCTTTAGGGTGTAGACTTCCTCTGCTGCTAGATTTACCCTTATGGACTTCAGGATCCCCTGGACAGAGTTCAGACTATCTCAGCACCCCAGTCAGAAGACACGAGGGACCCTTCAGACCCCTGGCTGAAAGGTATTCCCCATGCTCTATGACAATACTGTATCTCTCCAACCCTAGCACATGTTCCAAGTGGAGGAAGTGAACTGCATCTGTGTGGACTGGAAGAAAGGTTCTCAGACTACCTACACACAGGCTGCCAACAACGTGCGAGTAGTGGGTGCCCAGGTGGCTCAGATGATTGACATCCTTGTGGTGAGTAGATCTGCATGGGGGTGGAGCACCAAGGTGAATTTAGCAGTTATGAAAGAAGTGGACACCACCTTAGTGGCACATGAGTAAGGGGAGAAGGTGTCAGCTAACATTCAGTGGTGGGATTTTATTATCTTCTCCTATTTATAGTTAAGGAAACTGAGGCACAGGGCGGTTAACTAGCTTGCCAAAATATAGAGCAGGTGAGTAGCAGAGTTGTCTTGGGGCCCAGATCATTGAGCCCCAGGAGCTGCCCACTACACAAGTGGCATCTGTGTGAGGAAAGGCTAGTATTGCAAGGAAAGTCACCCAGACCTGGGGCAGGACATGCAATTGACACTCATGGGTTCCTGTGATCTGGGTCCCTGCCACTCTTGGTCCCTGTGATCTGGGTCCCCATTGCACTGGGTCCCATTCTTGCTGGGAAATCTTTCCTTCCATCATCATTTCAGTTTTTCCTTCCCATCCTAGTCTTTGATATTAGCCAATATTGTAAGTCTCTCCTTCGCTGTGTTAATTCAGGAATTCTGTACCAGGTCAAAGTTCCACTATCTTTGAGGTCATAGGTCTACAAAGAACCAACTACTTCTGTACCCCTACAGAAATCAGAACCTGTTGGATTTGTGCAGGAAGCATCGTGGACCTAGCATGAGAGGCCTGTTGAAGGATATCACAGAACAATGCATGTAGATGCCTTGGTTGTCCTGTGTTTCTAGGACAGGGACAATAGGATGTGAAGAGGTAGAGGAGTTTAATGGGGTCCTAGGCCTTCAATGAGCTACATTCAGAGAAGACTTGCAGTGACCACAGAGCATGATCTATTAGAGGGTTCTGGAGGTGGGCGAGGAGTATGCAGGCTTTATGTGGGCATGTGCCTTGTATGTGGGTGTGGGGTGATATTTGGGAAGTCTCCCAGGGAAGGGTTGCTGAAGACAGAGTCTTTAGATAGTAGTTGGGTAAGTAATAAAGAAGATGGGCTACAATGGTATAAACCAGGGAAACTGAAGGAGAGCAACACTGAGACCACAATGGGTTTTAGCTTGAGAAGAGTCTAGGAAGGGCCATGTTGAGTCAGGAAAGCTCTGAGGTTCTTGTCAGGAGCTAGAGTTCAATTCTAAGGCCCCAGAGAGCAAGGAATGTTCACAGTCGGAGAACCCAGAGTCCAAACGTGTCCTGCACATGTGATCTCTCCTCTCTAGAGCAACTACAGCTACTCACCTTCCAAAGTCCACCTCATTGGCCACAGCCTAGGAGCCCATGTGGCAGGAGAAGCAGGAAGTCGGACTCCAGGTCTAGGCAGGATTACAGGTAAGACCCCAGGTCCCATGCCAACAACCCCAGAGTGGCCACAAGCTCGTAGCCCAGCTGAGAGCTGTCCTGAACCCCTTGGTTGTGGCAGGGTGTGTACAACCTGGACAGGGATTTTAGAAAGCTTCTGAGAAACACATAAGCCATCACTGTTGGCAAGGTGGCTGTGTTTCTCTGTGATACCTCTGCTGTGACCATAGTCATTCCTCCCTAGGGCAATCCTCCCTTGATGTGGGCCATGTAGCAGCTTTGCACACCCAGGAAAGCTAGTGTGCAGAGGGTAGCTAGTATGGACATGACAAAGCAGACTTGAGCAGGGACTGCTGTACCTGTTCCTTGCCTTCTTTTTGAAGTCAGGGGAAGTCAGGGAACCTGGAATTGCTTCTCACCTTTCTGCTAGTAAAGGTTTCTACCCATCATATCTACCAAAAACACCCTTTAACTGAAACCATCAAGGCAGCCTTCAAGCACAGCAAAGCCTTCACATTATAACAAGAGCAACAGAACATATCTACATGAGAATATTAATACCGTTATTAAAGAAAGCATAGGCTGAGTTCCTGATCGGATTAAACACTGCACTTTGTGTTTCCCATATGATCCTTAGAACTGAAGAAACCCAGTTAGGGAAGCAATAACTTGCCTAAGAGCACATAGATTACATGATTCCATACCAGTCTTTGTGCCACACATTGCATATTGAATTATTTAATTAACAACTCTATGAAATTAGTGAAATCGTTACCTTCAATTTATGAAATAGGGAAACTGAGATACAAAAATCTTGAATGACCTTTGCAAAGTCATACACAATTTGCTCCAACCAGGCAACCCATACAGGCTCAAGACACTGCTTTTTTTCTTCTTCTTCACTAAAATAAAAGAAAGAAAATGAGAATATTACATGTGCAAGAATCTGATGTAGAAAGAAATCCTTGCTCAAACATAATCTGAATTCTTTGGCTCATGTGCCTCTTCTCCTGCCACAAAGTGCCCTATAAATGAAGAGCATTGAGACTTCATGTCCCCCATGTTCCATACCCAGGCAATGTCACTGAACTATGACAAGTGTGGTACCATCCAATTGCATAATCCCCAGCCTATGTGACCTGCCCTCCGTGAGCCTACAGTCTGACATGTTTTCCATCCCTTTCAGGACTGGATCCTGTAGAAGCAAATTTCGAGGGCACTCCTGAAGAGGTCCGGCTCGACCCCTCGGATGCTGACTTTGTCGATGTGATTCACACAGATGCAGCTCCCTTGATCCCATTCTTGGGTGAGCCCCGCGGTGCTCTGTCCTCTAGCTGTGGGCAACAGTAACCCTGCGAGCCCTGTGCTTCCCAGACCCTGTCTCATTGCTCTACAAATATTTTAGGCTTTGGAACAAACCAAATGTTGGGGCACCTTGACTTCTTCCCCAACGGAGGACAGAACATGCCCGGGTGCAAGAAGAACGCTCTGTCACAGATTGTGGACATCGATGGCATCTGGTCAGGTAAAGTCGGGGGCAGGGAGGCAAGCTGAGAGGTTGTTGCTTCTTTGGGATACTCAGTGCTTGCCATAAATAATCTGTGTGTGTGTGTGTGTGTGTGTGTGTGTGTGTGTGTGTGTGTGTAGGTATATGTGTGTGTAGGGATGTATACATGTATAGGTGTGTGTGTATATAGGTGTGTATGTGTAGGTGTGTGTTTATAGGTGTGTGTGTGTGTAGATGTGTGTAGGAATGTATATGTGTGTGGGGTGTGTGCGTAGGGGTATGTGTGTAGGGGTGTGTGTCTCCATAGGGGTGCGTGTGTGTGTATAAGGGTGCATGTGAGGGGGCAGTGGAAAACTTTCTGTGTCATTCCTTAGACACCAGGCACCCTTTTTTAATGACACCAGGTTCCATTGTTCTAGAGAAGTATCCCCACCCTGACAGCACTATCAAAAGCATTTAGTGCCACATTTAGCTTCCTTTTTAACATGGGTGTTGGGCATGAAACTCAGGTCCTTGTAATTTCAAGGCAAGCATTTTACCGACTGAGCCACAGCAAACGATCAGCCACCAAAGCAAACCTTAGTAATGAAAATGTTACTTCCTCTTAAAAACATATACAATGTTTCTTTCTGCGTATTACTTCTGAAAAAAAAAGCAACTATACAATTCTCATGTCTCAGATCTACCAATTCTGTATTTCCTTCAAACATTGTCCTCCATCTGCTGGAATGCATAAGCCACAAAGAATCAAAGCTCTGTTACAACCCCAGCCCTCAGCTGACAGTCGTCTCACAAAAAATGGGAAGCAGCAAGAGGGATGTGCAGGATGTCTCAAGAGAATTTCCCTTCAAACACTCCCTGTGAATCAGTATTTCTGCTCAATCCTAGGCAGCTAGTTTCTGTTCTGTCCCTGGAATAAGGGTATCCCAGAGGTGTGTGTGGTGAAGCCATCTCCACAGCACAAGTCATTGCTCACTTATGGTGAGAAGGGCAATCACACAAGGGAGGCTAGAAGGAGGACCATCTACTTGCAGCTGATGAGCACACCTGGGGTTAAAGGGCATCCTTCCGTTACAGCTCCAATACTATCTGTCAAGATCAAGAACTCAACAATCATTTCCAGCCATACTAATCAACTAGCACCATTCAAGTTAAAAACCCTTCATGGTGTGATAGAATCTTACTAGGATCCTTTCTATTCAATCAAAAGGGCTTGGATGGCCACTGTGCAAACATTAAGGTTACATGTCTGGACTTTGATTGCTCCATTGGCAATGGAGAGTGGTTAAGGTCAGGTTGAGAGAGTTGCTGGAACATTTATCAGGTGGCTTGGGTGAGGACTTGGGAGAACACTGAGGGAGAAGGGATAAGAGGGACACTCAGGTGAAGCCACTGGAAGCTACTTTTACCTTCCTGTGCATAAGAGCATTGTGACAATGCCCTAATGCATCTGTAAGAATAAGGGTTGTGTCTCTGGGGATTTCCAACCTTGTACCTGGACACAGAGGCTGGAGGAACAGTATTGAACCAGATGAATGTTCCCCTAATGAACCACGGAGAAGAGGATGACCAGATCTGTTTTCTGATGATAAGAGAACAGATCCACGTCGACAGGAGCTTTCTAGCTGGAATCTGTGAATCATTGTGGATACTTTTATAAAAGTGGTACTGAGACATTGGCCTTCTAGGAAGGGGAGGGGGTTAGCAGACAAGGCCAATGAGGTAGCCAGAACGTTAGCCCCAACACCCAAAGCCTTGTTTGATTATTGTCATTATTGTGGATGAATTATGAACTTAAATTCTGAAGATACAACCCCACTTTGGACCTATTACCGTGGAGAAAGAGAGACATAGATCTTGTCACAGCGTGCCCCCCAATCTCCTGGACTGACCTCCTGCCTTATCTCCCCAGGAACCCGGGACTTTGTGGCTTGTAACCACCTGAGAAGCTACAAGTACTACATGGAGAGCATCCTTAACCCCGATGGGTTCGCTGCATACCCCTGTGCTTCCTACAGGGACTTTGAGTCTGTAAGCTATTATTCTGCCATGAGCAAAAGGCATCACACACTGAGATCCTACTGTATGGAGATCATAGTGCCTTCTCTGTGCCAGGCTGGCCACAATGAAGAGACAGACACCATGGCATACTGCTGCCTGCCTCTTTGACATGAGAGTCAGTAGGGAGATCCTTCATTAGCTCCATACGTGTAACATCATGCCAGCAGCCTAAAGTTGGTCAGGGTTGAAATCTTTATACCATAGAAATTGACATACTCTGAGGCTGTAGCTCAGTTGGTAGAATACTTGCCTGGCATGCACAAAGCCCTTGGTTCAATCCCCAACACCTTATAAACCAGATATCAAAGCCCAGATCTATGTAGACAGCATTAGAGAGGCTATAGCAGAAGGATCAGAAATTCAAGATCACTCTCTACTATATAGTGAGGTCAAACACAGCCTGGGTAACGCATGATTCTGTCTTCAAAATATAAAGAAAGAGAAGAATACTGTTGGTAAACTCTACTATCAATATGGAGAGTTGACGCCACTACCACACACCTGCCTGGGGAACACAACTTTTTGATGGGACCTGGGCCCAAGATGGCAGTGCTGTTAAAGGTCCCTGATAATTCTAACATGCTGCACATCACAACTAGGAATTGTGCTGAGAGGGAGAGAATTTGGAGATGAGCTCTAACTCCCTTCCCATTGCAAATGGGGGAACTGGGCTACAAGGGAATGGTGTGTAGTCTTTTTCCAGATATCATAAGAAGATAAACCTGTTTCACAGTCTCTGTTCTCTTTACCAGAACAAATGCTTCCCCTGCCCAGATCAGGGCTGCCCACAGATGGGTCACTATGCTGACAAGTTTGCCGGCAAAACAAGTGAGGAGCCCCAGAAGTTCTTCTTGAATACAGGGGAAGCCAAGAACTTTGCACGTGAGTTGACTACTTGCTCGGGTCAAGAGACTGTTATATTTGTTATGTGGGAAGGCTTGTCCCTAACCTGAAAGATTTCTGAACATGTTTGGATTACCTTAGAGGAGGGTGTGCCTGGCCTGAGCCCCCCCATTCATGACTCCACTGAGACACAGAGAACACCCCAGCTTCTTCCATTTGATCTCCATTCTGTGGAACAACTGGAAGTCAGCAGTGTTATTTGTGGGGTTGAGGCAATTTGCAGAACTTTGGCAAGAACTAGCTTGAATTTTTACCCGCTACAGTTCATTGCCCCCTTCCTTTAGGTCTCTCTTTCTCTCTCTCTCCCTCTCTACCTATCTCTCTATCTCTCTTTCTATCTCTCACTTGTTTCTCAGTCTCTCTGTCTCTGTCTCTCTGTCTATCTCTGTGTCTCTGTCTCTCTCTGTCTCTCTGTATTTCTCTTGTTTCTCTGTCTCTCTGTCTCTCTCTGCCTCTCTGTGTCTCTCTGTGCCTCTGTCTCTCTCTCTCTTTCTCTCTCTCTCTCTCTCTCTCTCTCTCTCACACACACACACACACACACCCTCCTGTGTATTCATTCAGAGAAATACTTGGGACTGGTCCTTTGCCAGGCAGATCTCCATAAGGAACTTCCCTTTCTGAGAGATCATGTACCCCTGGTGCCTGTCTGATGCAGAGGGAGGGGCTAGTTGAGAAAGGCATGATTCCTATCCTTATCATGTTGAATTCACTCAGAGGCAAGGTCCGGATTAGGCATGTTTGTACCATTTGTGACAATTTAGCTTAGCGAGTTCCATGGGATGTCACCCAATAAAAACAGAAACGATGAATTATAAGACTGTAGAAACAATATGCCTTCTGTGGTTTCTGAAAGTCAGGTGCATTGAGGTATAATTTATGAAGAGGAAGACTCATTCTTTCTAAGGCATATTTCTGGTCTGACAAACCAATAGATGGATAGTGATATACCATGGAGATCTGGGGCCTTCCCGTCACTATAGACACACATACCTATAATTTTTTTTGTCTGATTAAACAGCCCTCACTAATGTAGCAATTATTGGAGTGCTTGCCTATATTTTTAACAACAATGAAGGAACCATTCAAAACCATGGATTTTTTCCCCCACCAACACCTATCTATGGGTCACAGATATGGGCCACTAGGTACAGGGACGGAAGGATGACCAAGACACTGCTTCAAAATTTATGAGTCCTTAGAAGCATTGGTTGCGTGGACTGCAGTATTGGCCTGGTGGGCTGCTGCATTGGTCTGCTGGGCTGTAGCATTGGTTGGGTGGACTGCAACATTGATTGGGTAGGGTGTTGCTAGACTAAAGCGTGGGGGACTTGACCCCGAGAAGGGAGAGGGCAGGGACAACATCTCTGGGAATATGAAAGGTGAGTGTGACTTAGACAGAGGTGTGTGTGTGTGTGTGTGTGTGTGTGTGTGTGTGTGTAGATGACTGGGTGAATTTGTGTGTTTATATGTGTATACACTGGATGAACATATGCATACCTGTGTGTATATGTATATTTATGTGTTTGTATGTGCTACGCCTGTATGTGCATATATATTTGTGTATGTAAACGGGCCGTGGAACAGCACCCTAGGTAAGTTTACATGACAACTTCATGAGCACCAGAGGTCCTAGGGGGTATAGAGATGGGAAGGACCCGGGCTGGAGGTGCTCTACAAGCTGACTACTGAGCTGCCCTCTCATGGGTGGCCTGGAGGCCTGGTTCCTCTTCTTGCCATTATGCACAGCTCCACCATTCTGGAACAGAGCTTTCTCCAACAAACGGCTTGTTCAGCCCTGTGGGACCCAGAGGCCATTGACTCCAATGGCAATTTAAAACCCCAACATGGCTATTGAATCTGAGGGAGTAAACAATTTATTTATTATGAATTTAACTCTAGGCTGTCATCCATGTTCTTCTTACTGGACGGTACTGGTCCAGAGGGGCCACCTTTGGATGCTTATTTAAAGTGTAGATTAGCAAGTAAGATATTTCACACTCTGTGCCTCTGTGTAAGGGGTGGTGGGGGTGTGATAATTTTGTTTAGGATCCCTATTTTCTTTATCAATAAGATGACCTCTTCCTTGCTTTGCCTAGGCTGGAGGTACAGTGTTTCCTTGACATTCTCTGGAAGAATGGTCACAGGACAAGCCAAAGTGGCTCTGTTCGGAAGTAAGGGCAATACTCACCAGTACGATATCTTCAGGTAATCCCCGTAGGGTGGGCATGGCACTTAAACATTTACATCTTTAGATATCAGTGGGTTTGAAACTTCTTTATGCACAAAAAATAATTTTATACTTCTAATAATTTTTAATTTAAGCCTAACAATTTCTTTCTCAATCAATAAGTTATATTTTAAATATCTATTATTGTTCCAGAGACCCTGCATACTGATTAGTGTAACAAGATATGTTAGGCTAAGAAGATAACTTACTTATATAGACAATCCTTCCAAAAAAAAAACTAAAATAATTTGAGAGAGGTTTCTCATTTTTTCTACAAAGAGAAATTAATCTGAGTTTGAAAAGCAATCCTAAATAATAGATTGGTGTTGCCAGCTCATTGCTAATTTTCCATCCCTCCTCTTTGATTTGATGAATTTAAAGAAGACTGTGGTTATTTTAATAAGGACAAGAGTGGAGGGGCCTAGTCCTTTGTGAACTTTACAATGTTCTTCAGTGAACAGGAATGTTTCTCCTTCTTTATTTCAAGGGGAATTATCATGCCCGGTGCTACACATTCCAATGAATTTGATGCCAAGCTTGATGTGGGAACAATTGAGAAAGTCAAGTTTCTTTGGAATAATAACGTGATAAACCCAAGCTTCCCCAAAGTGGGCGCAGCCAAGATCACTGTGCAAAAGGGAGAGGAGCGGACGGAGTACGTATCTTCCCTTGCTGAGTTGTCTCATGATGTTTGCACAGGGAATCTGTAGGGGAATCCCCTCCCCCAGGACAGACAAGGGGAGAAAGAAATCATTTGAAATGGGACACAGAAAGCACAGAGGGAACAGGACTTGTAGAATCCCATCCCCATCCATTCTCTTTCCTGCCTGAGCAGGCACAGGGCCTTCAGTAAAAATGAGGGCAGCTGGGATGGGGAGAGATGACCTGGGGAGGAAGAACCAAACTCCATCCATATCCAGCCAGAAGAACATCCCTGGTGACTTTCTTGTTAGGAAGTGACAGTTACTGGTGAGTGTTCTTTGGGATTGGTGGTTAAATGGGGCCAGCAAACCCAATCCCTTGGAAACTCAGATGCAGATGAGAAGAAAGCTTGGCAGAGTGGTTTGTGGTTGATCCAAGGGTCATCACCTTGGATGGATGGACTTCTGAAATCACCCCTGATCCCATAAGGTGGGAAAGCAGAGAAATCAGACTGGTTAGGTAATCAGCAGAACTAGGCATCCTCTCAGTAGGACAGAGAAGACCCAGGCTGGTCAGTGGAGAGCCTTCCCTCCAGTCTCCACTGTAAGATGGTGCCTGTAGAGTCAGTTCCTAAGGTCTATTAAAAAGTGTTCCTAGGCCTGGATCCTGCAACTGTGTGGCTAAAATCACATTAGAATCCCATTAGAATGTCACTGGACTCCTGAAGGTTTTTGAAGAGAGATGCACACTTTCTGGAAATCAAACAGCTCTAGAGGAGGCTCTCCCGAGGCCCTATGGCCTTGAGCCCATGTATGTCTGATAGGCTCTCCAGTGGCTAAGCACAGTGACTTTGCCTACTCACTCTCTGTGGACAGAATCTCTTTTAAAATGTTTATACATTGTCAGGTGGTAGTGGCACACAGCTTAAATCCCAGCACTCAGGAGGCAGAATCAGGTAGATCTCCGAGTTCAAGGCCAGCGCATGATATACAGAGTGAGTTCCAGGACAGCCAAGGCTACACAGAGAAACCTTGTCTTGGAAAAAAAAAAGTATGCACTTATTTGTGAAATAATATGCGCACATGCCATGGTGCACAAAAACTCAGAGGACAAGTTACTGGAGGTGTGAGTTCTGGGGATCAACCTCAGGCCTAGCTACAAGTGTCATTACATGCTGAGCCATCTTACTGACGTGCAAGTCTCTCTCAAGGGATTCTGGTACCAAATGGTTAAAACAGAAGAAAGTCAAAACCCACTTCCAATGTCACTAACTAGTTTGGGGAATAAAAAAATCTCGATGAGTAAATTATTTAGACATTCTACTGCTGTAAGAATTGCTGGGAACACTTGTTATTAAATAACACTAATAATAATCATAAAGTTAAGAGCAGTTAATATTGTGGTGCATCTTCCCCTTGGCTCTCTCTCCTACGTAACCCGATGTAGTCATCTCAGTGGGATTCCGACCTGCTGACTAGAATTTCTTCCAGGGACTTGAGACCAAGAGACAAATAGAGTTCATCCTTCTGGTATTATCCCCACCTATTCAGTAACTCATTGTAATGTGACTTTGATGAGGAGGTGTATCGAGCACCTGTCCTGACAAATATCAGAGAAAGGAAAGGTAGAACCTGCGTCGAGGACGTTACTTCAGGCACGCATGACAGATCACATGACCCAGGAGGACAGCAGGTGCTGATGAGGACAGGCAAGAGGAAGCCAGGTGGCTGGCAGGTTAAAAGTTCTAGTAAAGACACGCTCAAAAGAGAAAGCTGGAGAGGTCAACAAAGATGAGTAGTTTTGTTTAATTGCTTACAGGAGCATAGAGAACGGCTATAAAGGTGCAGAGCGCCCTGCCAGAGGCCACTCTGATAGAGAAACAGTTAGGACAGAATGTCAGAGCTCACAGAGCCTCAGAGGAGCCCTGGGTTCTTCCACAGCCACAGAGATAGCCACTTGTATCTGCTTTAGCTTCATGTTAGAAAACGTTTTCCATTTGCCATGAGCTCTCACATAATTACCACGGGAGTCTCAATTACGTGAGAGAGAGCCCTCTTGTATAAATGAAGATATCGGCAAGCAGTAATAGCTGGAAGGTGGGAAAGAGGTGGGGAACCCAAGGAGAAAATCATACTCTCTGGCCCTCGAAGACAGGCAGGGAGATTGGGGTGAGTAACACCACAACAGAAGATATTTCCTCTCCTACAAGGCTGGGCTAATCATAAGACCTCCTCGCCCATGGATAGTCTACACACGTGAACCTTTTGATGTATCTGCCGGCAACTGAGAGTTCAGTCTATCACAGATGATATGGCATTCAGCTGAGACTTAAGAGTGACTAAGGAAGTGTTAGTGACAGTCTCTAAACCAGCCTGCTGTGCCCACCAGTATCTGTTAAAACGGAGAAAGAAGGGGTGTTGCCTTAGGACGTCTCAGTCTGTGTATGACAGGACCAGTGACCAGCCACCTTAGAGCAACAATGGGCTCAGCCCTAGGCTGGGTGGCTTCTTCCTAGAAACTCAGTGGTTGTAGCCGTAGCCTTAGTGTGTCTCTCCCAGGCTTCTGAACTTCAAATCCCTGTAAACTGTTGCTTAACTCCCAGAAAGCAGAAGCTTTCCTCAGGATGACAGAGCCCACCAGTGCCAAACCCTTGTGTTTGTTCACAGGTACAACTTCTGTAGTGAAGACACTGTGAGAGAAGATACTCTGCTCACTCTCTTGCCTTGTGAAACCCAAGACACAATGTGATCGCTTGGTAACACCAATAAAATCGTCAGCTGAACCTACCCACACAGTGTCCATCTTAGATGTCCCCGGCCACCTGCAGGGGCGTTTGACAACTGAATATTTAAAGCGTGGATGATCATTTCTCTGCATGTGGGTCTCTCACCACAGCATCCAGCAAAACAGCACCTTACCCTGCCCCAACCCCACCCCCTGCATCACTTCCACACCCACTGTTTTCTCTTCCTCAGGGAGCTGGGAGATTCACAGAAGTAAAGGGTGAGTGGCCAGGGAACTTTGCAGATCCTTGTCCTCACGGAATCTTCTTTCAGGGGAAACTGAGGCAGAGAGCAGGGAGGATCTATACTCACCCATGAATTCATGACCCTACCAGGAGTGATGGCCAAGCTCAACTCCACTCGCTCCTTCCTGCCCCAGTTACTGACTTGGTGGCGTCATGGAAATAGACTATAATGCTGTTTTCCTGGCATTTTAGAAGTGATAAGTGGGGTTTGGTTTTGGTGGGGGAGAAGAAGCCTATGATGGCTTTTGTTGAGAATCCCAGAGACTACTCAATTAAGCTCATTTGCATAGCTTGACTGGTTTTAGTGCTCTCCTCCCTCCCTTCCTCCCTGTGTGCCTGCCTGCCTCCCTCGCTCCCTCCCTTCCCGCATGCCTGCCTGCCTACAAGCTCTGGAGGATTCAGAATAGATTCTAGGAAACGCATGATGCAGACTTCCTGCAGGAGTTACTGGGGGGCTCTCAGACAGTGAGCTCTGACATGGGTCACATTCTCACAGACTCAGGTATAGATACTTTCAAGGTAACCCCAGGTTGAGCATCTGTGCCTGAAACAGCCAGACGCACCTGTCAGAATTTGTCAAAGGACAATAAACTGTCAAGCCACATTGGTTGCAGGTCACCGAGTGCCCGTGGCTTTGCCAACCAGCGCAGCCCTGGCCACAGAAACCACAGCCCTTTCATTCTGGTCTTAATTACTAATATTAACTCTCGGATCTTCCTTCGCATGTTACGTCCAATAAGCGGACAACATCTGAAGCTTTGCTAACCACAGCACAGAGCTGTGCAGAGTCGTCAAAAGCAGGTCCAGGTGGCAGGCAATACCACTGTGAAGTGGGCTGGGTGTCATGGGCATGGGGAACCTACATTCAAACTGGAGTCTGGGGACAGGGGTGGTAGTCCTTCCTTGTGGTAATCTGATGGTGGTTCATGACAAAGGACAAGATAGATGATGAGCCAGTCTGTCTGCCATATCTGTATTGGAGTGCCCCTTGTGTAGTCCCTGGACTGAGTGACTGATAAGCTCGTATGCCTTCCTTGGCAGAAATGAATGCTCAGTTTGTGGCTTGCAGGGTGAAGGCAGACAGAGACTGTTCACTTGTATACACAAGATGTAGACTTCATCTTTCCTGGTACTCATACTCAAACTCGATGACTCAGGCAGAGTGTTATTTTAAGATAGAGTAATTCAAGCTTAAGACTGTGATTTTATACAATATGCTGAGCCCCGAGCAGGCCTAGTCTCTTCTCACCCATTCTAGCCATAGATCTTCCAGGCACACCACACCCTTCCCAGAGGGTAGCCCCTTTAAGTCACCCCAGAAGCCTCAGTACCTCGCTTCATTTCTGTCTATCTGAGCAATACCAACCTTTCCCAGTGCTTAGATTTGAATGAGAGTTCATAGAAGTGGTGCCCTGGTAGGCTCTAAAGAGGTCATTGTAGAAGAGGGCTTCCCAGTGTTACTGAGAAAAACCTAAATAAATCCTCCAGCCCCACTGTTGATAGTCATGTGCCTTTAAAAGTTATTAATTCTGAGGACTGGAGAGATGGCTTAGTGGCTATGAGCATTTACTGTTCTCAAAGAAGACTTGGGTTCAGTTCCCAGCACCCCCAAGATAACCCAACAACCATCTATAACTTCAGAGGTTCCAATGCCCACCTCTCACCCATTAGCCAATAGGCATGCATGTGGTGCTTGGACATATATGTAGGAAAACAGTCACACACGTAAAACGAATAAGAATCTGTTGCTGCTTCTGCACACCCCACAGCTGAGCAAAATGCACCGTGCCTTGCCTAAATGGCATCTCTGGTGTGCATGTTCTGGTAACCATCATTTTTCCAGGCCTTTAAGGCCATTTCGGTCAAAAGCACTTACTTCCCCCTTGGGCCTATGTGGGTGACCTGCAAGTGACTAACACCGTAAAAGGGCTTGGCTTCTCTCCCTTCATCTTGGTTACCTTAGCCTTTGGAGATGAGTATTTCTGCTCAACTGAACATAGACAGATACTTAGGGAATATTTGTCTGGAACTGAGAGTTTGAGGTTAACCTATCTGAAACTTTCCCAGTCTCTCTCACCCCTCTTCCAGACTGAAGACAAGACCGGCAAGATGAAATTATCTAAGATTCTCTCAGGACAACACAGGCATCACCATCAATAAATCATCAGCTCCCACATTTTAGCGTCTCAGTTGCTACATGCTGGAGCAGAATCAAGAGGCTTTCCAACCAATGGTCTTTCCCTAGCCGAAGCCCCTTCTCTGCCGCTTGCTTAAGGGCAAGGAGTTTGAAGCTGACTGGGGAGAAGACCATCCTTTCTCCACACTAGTCCGCCATTTCCTTACTTGCTGACATTGCAACTATGCCCTTTCTTGCTTTCCCATCCACTTTACCTCTTTTGAAACGTCAAATGAACAGATCTGGGCACCAGCACCAGCACAGACCACCACCAGTTAAGATTCAATAAGTAGTCATGCACTGGTGACAGAGATGAAGGCAGAAGCAGGGGACACTCGGTTCCTTGACAATGGGGCCTCCAAGCAGGCAGAGCTGTCAGATGGGACACGGTGGGAGCCAGCTGTAGACCTGACCCCAAACCACAGGCAAGGTGGCGCCATATTAGCAAAAGAACTCAATGTAGTCTAGATTCTACAATTCTACAGACAGGTATCACAGACCGGCTCATGCCAGGCACTGGTCACAGAGGAAAGCAGAGAGTAACAACCATAGCTTGGGAGGCATAGCAGGAGTGCTGAACCCCGTTGGGTACTGCTGCTGTGTGGCTGTGTTCTGGGTACAAAAAGCAAGGTATGCTCCAGGACAGGGAATGAGCACATTGATGAAGTCTTTACCGAGGTGGTGGTTTGGGGCCCCAAGTTTGATGAAAGACTAACTGACATCCCCTTGAGATGTCGGGGTGTCAGCTGGGAGGAAGCAATCCCTGTGGATATACAAACTATTGTGGGTGAGAACTTGTCTGAAGTGACTGAGCAGAACCAGACATCATTGAGGTAGTCATGAGTGGCAGCCTTGCTTCTTGGTCAAGGGTAAGATGTCGCGGTGCTTGTAACACTACGGGCATGGTGATGTAGAATCATTGATTTCAAAAGAAAGAAAAGCAGAGAAGATTATATAGGGATGGAAAGAGGAAAGTAGGTAGGGCATGCCTCCTGGGTACGCCATTATCAGACCACTTACATAAGCCCTGAGCCTCAGGGACCTCAGGCAACCTGAGCTCTAACAGATGCAGTCGTGTCAACACAGGAGCAGTGGCCACATACTTCTGGAGCCAGCAAGGCGGTCATAGTCAATGGGGCCTGAAGATAAAGTATTGCCAAGACCCCGCCCTCTTCTTCCAACTTCCTTTCCTAGAATGTGTGTCCTCATATGCAGTGTGCACCTGGACAAAGTGTTCACATCTGAGATATACACCTGGGAAAAACTCACAGAGAGGCAAAGGGCAGGTCCCAAGGTTGCAGTGATCTGTATAGAGTCAAGAACTGACTTCCTGTTATTGCTGGGATGTTCATTGTCACAGGCACACCGGGGAGATGGGCAGACTCTGGTTCTCATGGTTATTCCATGGAGCATGGAGCACCTGAGTTTTCCAGATTTCAAGGGATACATCGACTAGTTTCATTGGGCTTTTTGTGTTTGTATTGTTTGGTTTCTTTTTTTTTTTTTAATCAAAAGCCAAGGATAGTTCACAATGCATATGATTAGAATCTCTGAAGCAATAAAAATATGTTTTGCTGTCATGAAACCTTGAAATAATTCCAAATACTAACATAGTTTGCTAAGCGAGATTTGTTCCTAGAGTTTCCTTTAAGATTAGACCTTGTGTGAGAGCTTGACTTAGCTCTCCTTTTCCCTTGGGAATATGGCATCAAATATCGTTGGAATTCCACATGGACATTTCTGACCTCCATTGCTGGTCTGGGAAATACATATAAACCCAAGAGTTTAATAATACTTTGGAACCTTAGGCAGAAGCAGACAGTCCCCTGTTCACTTTGGGGCCTTGCAACCTAGCTCTCTATCGCAGGTTTCTGCCACGTGGTGCCACAGGACATGTGTCCTCCAGGATCCCCACTGTGGAGGTCCAATTACCTTTCCTCACTAACCACTCATCTAACCTGGACTTGGCTTTCCACTGGGGCCTGCTTCCACACAGATGGAACAAGTAGACTTCAATGATTCCACAAGCTGCTCACTGTGTGGCTGGTGTAAATCTACATTGTCTCTGTGAACTTGGTGTGCAGTATCTTCCTCTGTAACCACTGCAAACCTCAGAAAACTTCCCTGTGTATGTGATAAACTCTGTGACTCATGGAGACACATTTAGATCATCTTCCTGTTTCCACAGTGCACAGATTAGCATGCTACTTATTGACATAAAGCTTAAATGCCATTCAGACCGTCTGGAGGAAATGTAATGGGCTGTTTGACAGGAGTGTACTCAAACCAGGTGACCTGTGCAAAGGCTGTTTCCTCTCTGGTTTATAGCTTCTTCCTACATTCAATGGAGGCAATAAGTGGACCCTGAATTCCTAGTATTAATGTCTTTGGGCTCTACCAAGGAAATCAATAGTGTGGTAAGTTGTCACGTTCTACCTTCAGCAGCTGCAAGTAGGTTAACCTCAGGGAGTGGTCATGGTCTGGCTACAGACCTACAAGTTGAGGAGGGTTATTACAATCCTTGGGTCTGATAGGATACAATACTTATAAAGAAGGCTTTAATGCCCAACCAATCTACACCCTGTTTACAATCTGCCAAGGTACACAAGCTGGCCCTGGCCTAGGGCATCAGAGTGCAAAGATTATCTTTGAAGACAGGGTCAAAACATTTTGAATGTCCTCAATCTCAGCTGTAGACCAGAATCATATGCCTAAAAAGAAAATCACACATGAGTAGTTAAGAAGCAGCCACAAGAGCTGACCCTTGGAAAACCTGTGGGTCATTCCCACATTCACACATGTGTTGGTCTACTGTGCTGCAGGAACTTTTCATTCCTGAGACTTGGTCACACTGTAAAGAAAATTGATTTTGCATTTCTTTGGGAAGAAGTTGCCTACTTAGTGTTCAATTTTAATGGTTATCTTAGCCAGTTGTAGAAATGAAATTTCTTTTCCTTGTGATAACTTGCACCAAAACTTTTATTTCCTGAGCTGATGCTTGATGGATTGAAATATTCCAGATCATCATGAGGACATTTTAGGAAAAATGGAATCTACATAGCTACTACAATCTGAGAAAGTTTGGGGAGTCTGGCTGAGGACCAAAACTATGGAAGATACAGCCTTAGGCTTTGAGAGCAGAAACTTTCTCTGGGACCCTGGAGAAAGAGGCAAACATGAGAGGTGTGAGATGTGGCAACTTCTCTGACATGGGGAACTGCCAATATAAAAGATCATGTAGCTATAATAAAGGCCTGGTCCAGGATGACTTACAGAGAAAATAATTTTATCATCATTGTAGAGACTGGGAAGCTACAACTGAAGTGTCTGGTTGAGCCTGTTCTCTAGGAAAAGCAGGTGCACTCTGCAACTGATTCCTCTGTCAGGCAAGAAGACAGACATCAAGGATGGCAGGTCTAAGCTGGGAGTCGGCCACATGGAAGCCACGTTAACTTGCTAGGACTGCCGCAGCAGAGTAGAACAGCTGGGAGGCTTCACCCGCAGACATCCTTGCCTTCTGGAGATTAAGAAGTCTGAGATCAAGGTGTAGACAAGCTTGGTTCTTCCCAAGGGGCACAAAAGCACACCTGTCCTGTGCCACTCACATAGCTCCTTCTGCCTACAGTCACGGACATGCCTGTATGGTCTGAGCTTCATAGTCAGTCACATTCCCACACTGTGTATGTGTCTTAGTTAGGGTTTTATTCCTGTAAACAGACACCATGACCAAGGCAAGCCTTATAAAGGACAGCATTTAATTGGGGCTAGTTTACAGATTCAGAGGTCCAGTGCATTATCATCAAGGTGGGAACATGGCAGCATTTAGACAGGCATGATGCAGACAGAGCTGAGAGTTCTACATCCTCATCTGAAGGCCGCTAGTGGAAGACTGGCTTACAGGCAACTAGAATGAGGGTCTTAAAGCCCACCGCCACAGTGACATACCTACTCCAACAAGGCCACACCTACTCCAACAGTGCCACACATTCTAGTAGTGCCACTCCCTGGACTAAGCATATACAAACCACAACAGTATGTCTCACTCTCAAATCCAAATTCTCTCCCTTTTATCTGGACAATAATCTTGGTGGACCAGGGCTTACCCTAATGACTACATCTTAATTTAGTTACTTCTGCATAAACCAAACTCTAACTAGATCCTGTTTTGAGGCATTTGGGGAGGGGTCAAGCTTCCAACAATGTTGGGAGTAGGAAAGACATGATTCAATACATACTAGTAGCCATAATTTGAATGACTGTGAGCCCCTAAATTCCATACTGAAACTAACCCCCATTTTGGTGGCACTGAGAGATGGGTCCTTATGAGAGGCTGTTGAGTGCCATAAACTTATCCTCAAGAAAGGGACCAGAGAGTCCTAGAAAGAGGCATTAGGTTTCTGTCTGACACACCCAGGTCTTCTGCCAAGTAAAGATAGTCATCCCTTTCCATGCACTCTGCCATGGGAGAACCCAACAAAAAGACATCATCTTGGAACCAAAGAACAGATTTTAACAGACGTCAGATAATTTGAGTTTCCCTGTCTTCACAACTATGACAAGAAAATTGTAACTGCCCGCAGTTACATCAAACAAGTTACCGGGTTACCTGGAAGGAAAGCTGGGGATAGAACGAGGTTACAAGAGAAACATGAAGCCAAGACAAATTTCCTGATCAAGGCTCAAAGTTTAATGGGGGGGGGAGGTCTCCAAATATATATTGGTGGTGGTGGGGAACCCTTCAAAGGCTGGACATTCTCAAAGAACCGTTTCGCTTGCTCTCACAGTTGGCTGGTGTCAGGTGGCTAGTGCCTCTCAGGAAACTGCAGGTCCTTGGAGAACAATGGGCTTCACCTTGGTCTGAACACTCCACCCTAGGTGGAGGGGTAGTGGTTAGCACAGGAATTCCTTTTCAAAGGCTGGAAAAGGAACTTAACCTTGGTCAATGTCAAGTTCCTGCCAGGTGGCATGGCACCCCAATACAACTCTCTACATCTTCTCCCTTTTTATTATTTTTAAGATGAGGAGGTAATGACCAAATGGACAGTCAAAGGATGGTGGGCATTAACCAGGGAGGGGAAGTATTTACCTGGTCCTCCTAAATACTTTATGGTGTCTTTTTATGGAGGAGAGGATATAGACTTCCCTGTTGTTGTTCTAAGGAATGCCTTTAAACACCAACCTCTATGCAATCAGGTTTGCTTCACAGGGCACTCAGAGGCAGAAAACATGGTCCTCCCCTTGCAGTTTTGCCTTGCACCTCCCACTGGTGCCTATGTCGGCTCGTAAGCAGACACACATAGATCTGAGTTCTATGTGACTCCATGAAGGAGATCCACTTGTATAGGTTTTTGATGCCAGAGAGTTGATTTGTTGCCAAATTCCCTGCAAGTGTCTTTAACAGACATGCCAGTTTTCAATCCAAGAGAGCCTGGGTGCAGACAACCAGTCTGCTTAAGACACAAGGTCAAAAGTTAGAAGCAAAACAGGATTAACTTGTCTTTGGATGGCCCAAGGTATCTAATTCAGTTGCAAATTAGCAGCTTTCAGACTCTCCATATTAAATACCTGATCAGGATCATGCCATATGCCAATAAGTGGATCCTTCCTTCTCACCTGGGCATGAGTATGGCTAGTTGTAGGATGCTATTCTTTATAAATTGTCCAGCATCAGGAATTCATTATGGCTACACAATCATGTTAAGACAATGCTTCATATACCTGTTTAGGAGCTTATGACTACTTTCTACAGCAATTCTTGATGTAAAAAGCCAGAATTACATGTAATATAACCCAGATGGGAGCCCTGCTAGTAAGATTTCTCTTATTAGTATTGGTAATTGTATATTTATTTGTAAATAATCATGTGTCCCATGGGACTTATGGTCCCATAAGAGCTAGGAAGCTGGGTGTGTAATAAGTTCACTATTGTGCCAGTCTCCTGTCTATGTGAAAAAAAAAAACCCAAGACAAAGAGCTCATGAGTGTGGCATGGCTAGTTTTCTCCAAATCAGGCAAGATCATCACCCTCTTGAAACAGAGAAGCTTTGGTTACCTGCACGAGACCCTCACAAGAGCCACCCTATGAACACTCCCTTGTGGAAGGATGAGGCAGGTAAGACTCACAAGGCCCCTCCTCTCCCGAAGATCCTAAGTACCATTATAGAAGAGATAAGTGATTGACTTAGGTAAAGTTGCCTTAGTCATCCTGATAGAAAACCAATAAACTCCCTGCTCCACCAAGCAGGACTTCCTTAGGTCCATCAGCTCCTGAGGTCTACAGTCCACAGTCACTTGTCCCTGCTGCTTTGACTCTGTTGTAGCAAAGTGCAGCACAGCAGGAACATTCGACAGAGGAGGCTTGTTAACATCATGACTGTAGGGAACACAAGGAGCCAGGAAGAGGTCGTAGATTTAACACCCCTCCTGAGTACATCCTTTGTGACCTTACTTCCTTGCATTAGGCCCCACCTCCCAGAGACTCTGACACCTCCCAATCACCCCAAAGACTAGGCACCAAGCCTTCAACACTTTGGACCTTTGGCAGAACATTCAAGATCTAAACTATAGCAGTGGAAGAGAATCAGGCACACTGTAGTCCCGTGGAAATGAATGTGAATGAGGAAGCTAGCATAGGACTCAGGTGTTTGAGGGCACAAGGACTTACATAAAGGGCTAGATCTGAAAGGACTAAAGGAAGTGCTGTGGCTGCCCTGGACAGGGGTATGTGATATATTAGAGAGGTGAAATAAGCTAAAAGGTTCAAGGCAAAGGGAAGAGAGAGGGGATAGAAGACAGACAGACCTCTGGTGTAAGGACAGGATGACCCTAGCCAGCCCTAGACCCAAGGCAGCTACAGTGCCAGTTGGCAAGGATAAGGTCCCAATCTAGCTTTGTAGCCGCATGTGGTTGGCAAAGAGGTTTTCCCACAGAAACTGACCTTCAACTCCTTCACCTACCTCCAGCAGGCAACTGGAAGAACCTTCAATCTTCTTGGGTGCCTCAAAAAAGGGCTTGCAGCTGAGAGGGAACCAGCATGGGCAAGCAAGCCAAAGCTAATGAGTTCCTAGATCCAGCTGGATTATCCTGCAGAAGTGACGGGGCAGTCTCTGAACTCAAGGGCACCCTGTGACTTTTCCTTCAACCAATACTCCAACCTGCCTCTGATGAGTGTGTGTGTGTAGGGGAGGCACCCAGCCCCCTTTGGAGGCAGTTTACGCCAAGAATAGGGTTCCTGAATTCTACCCATTCTGTGGATCAACAAGCTAAGACCTACAGGAATAGAGAAAAGTACTAAGATATAAAATGGAACCCTTGGATTAAGAACCCACCCTTCCATTCCTCCACACTCAGCTCTTAACCTTTCTGGGTCATGATTATCTCAGCTGTGAAGTGGGACTTGGCATGTCTCTGCTTCAGAGTTTTACACTGACTGCTCTTAGGACATACATTCAATTGCTGGCGTTTTCTCTGAGAACACCTTATATGACCACCGTCTAATATTTTCTCATACCCAGATCTTTCCACTTGTCCTCTGGACTATGGTCCCCAAATATTCAGCTTACTTCTCATCACCTTGAGTACCATCAGCTCTTACAAAATTTCTTACCCACTTTACAACAAGGGTTGAAATTATAACAGGCCTGGAAGGAAACACTGTATCCTTCCCTTTGACTCTGAAACAGACTATTGCAACAATAACCCCCTAGGAATCTCACTGGGGGCGGGGGGAGAGAAAGACTAAACCCGCATCAGTCAGAAAGGGAATTTTCTTCTGGAGATTTGCAACTTGTTAGCAAACCGTGAGGGAGAGTGGAGGTAAAACAAGGATGGGTCAGCTATGGGAGGGACTACACCTTGACAAACTGCTTAGATATGCATAATTCTGACCCTCTTCTTAAACCTAAACCTCATGTCAGGATCTGGAAGATAAAAGAGTGTGTGTGTTTCAGGGTGTGCTGTAGGGGGTACAACATGGATGATGCAGATGGACAGATGGTCAATGGATCTCTTTATTCCTCTTCTCACTGTGGCAAAACTGAATAAATCGTGTTATGCTTTAAGCTATTAATTTGGGTCTTTTAATTGGCTTGTCGAGGATGAATGCCTGAACCTGGCTTGTTGAGGCACAGGCTGTGACCCTTAATATGGTAACAAATGATGTCTTCCTTTGGTGTGGCTCTTGCTTGGATGGAAAGATGGCTTCTTGTAGAGTCCCAGATCTGAAGACAGTCAAGGAATAGACAACCTGAATGAAGACATTCCCGAGCCATGACTTCTGAAGTGAGGCCGAGAGCTCAAACTCCACTAGCAAAACCCTACGCAGTTTTCTAGCGAGTTTATCCTTTGGGAAATGTTTCCTCACATGGCATAAATCTGTTTTATTAGGCTCCTGGAAGGGAGGATGACCATGATCTATCCTTGGCCTTCAGAGCAGAACCTAGAACCTGGGAATAACAAGAAAGACTGTCTCTTGGGCATCCCAATAAAATCACAAGATAAAACCATAAATATCCCTTTATGTAATCTATCTCAGTACCCATTCAATGGGGGATTCGTGACCACTCAGATGTTCCTGTCTCACTAAGCCTGGCTTACACAATAACTATAGAAGGCAATGGGGGCTGGGATGATCACTCAGTGGTCAAGAGCATTTGATGCTCCTGCAGAGGACCAGAGTTCAAGTTGAAGTATTTATGTTGGGTTGCTCAACTGCCTGTAACTCCATTTCCAGGGGATCTGCTACCCTCTCCCTCTTCTGGCCCCAGCATCACCCTGACATATGAATGGATATCATTAAAAAAAAATATTGACACATAGAAGAATCTCAAAGATGCTGTATGTGAGGGGAAAAAAAGATACACTTGTACCAGCTCTATTACCTAAAATTCTGGAATAGACAAAGTAGAAATAGAGATCACCACACATATAACACATGATGGAAAAAGGAACCCCACAGAAACTTCTGGCTGAGGGGAATCTGGTCCTAGGCATATTTACAGCCACACATCTATGGGAACTCATTAAACTGTACCTAAGTATTTAACTGGAATCTGTACCCTTCAGTGTGTCCATGCAACACCAACTTGAGACGCAGCAGGGTAACACCTGGCCGTGCACTCAGGACTGCTTCTTAGTTCTGAAGGAGAGAAAACATTTCCACTTCTTATCTCCAGGTCAAAGTACCACAGGTGCTTTGCAAATGGAATAGCTTGTTTCTAAAACAAACCTGGTTGGAAACAAAGTGATTGGAATGGCTATCTCCTTCTATACCTTCTGTGCCTTTCTAGCCTCTTTCTGAGTTCACTGAGGCTGAGGACTGCTGGCCACCTGCTCCGTCCCTCAAGTGACCAAGGTGTGTATCTTCACAAATACTCGTTTTCATTGTTTATAGTAACTGGGGTTCAGAGCACTCGTGTGCGGCTCTCTCTCTCTCTCTCCTCTTCTGGCATTTCTTCAATGGAGTCCAAAAGAGAAAGCTAGTTCATTAAGTGTCGAGGCCTCTGGTCACAACTATACATCCCAGTGTAGCACAGTAAGTCATAGTGCCACCTGTACAAGGAGAGAAGCTGGGCTTAGGGCCAAAGGGGGAGGTGGCTTCAGGAGAAGACTTTGAGCCCAAGATCCCAGGTGGTGCTGCCTCAATCATTAAACTCTGGGAAGCCTCAGCATCCGATTCCGCCCACTGGGGATAGCCCCACCTACACAGCCTCTGGTACCGCCCACCAGGGACAGCCCCACCTACACAGTCCAGACTGCCGGTCTTATAGTTGTTCACATTCCTCAGTGCGCTCTGGAATTAACTGTCTCTTTGAGTCCGGCCTCTGCTGGCCTCATCCCTATCCTATGCCTATGGGTGTCCGTGGATATCTGTTTCCATCTGTGCAGATGTTGTTCTGCTGGATCGCCAGTCTTCTGCTGGCCACTGTTGGAGGTGAGGATGCGGTCGCCATCCCTCTAGAGAAAAGATGATGGCCTGAGCTTGGTATCATGGAGATTGAGATGGAGAAATGGCATGTCTGGGCTAGAGTTCGTAGGCAGTAAGTAGTAAGTACTTCATGCTCAGTAAGAACTTAATGACTAAGTAGTAATTAGTTCATGCTAAGTAGTAAGTACTTCAAGTTAAGAGCCCTGTGACTTGTGCTGAGCCGGCTGGCAGCTTCCTGTGCTATTTTATCACAGTGAATGTGCCTTGAGTTTGCCTGTGGGCAAGTGTGCTTACTAAACATGCCATTTTCGGGACCAACCTAGGACCCTCAGGGTAGGGTGTCTGAGGAAGACACGTGGAAGTGTGTAGGTGCTAGACACGTCCAGCACCCAACAGCTCTTACAGATGCAGAAGTCCGGGGAACTACAAGATGACCCAGGGTCCACTTGGAAAATCTTCCTGTGACAGATGATATTACTCCTTCCCAGAACCTTACGCCTGTCGTGTGTGTGTGTGTGTGTGTGTGTGTGTGTGTGTGTGTGTGTTTTCCTCCAGGGAAAGAAGTTTGCTATGAACACCTTGGCTGCTTTTCCAATGACAAGCCCTGGGCAGGGATGCTTCAGCGACCTTTGAAGTTATTACCTTGGTCCCCAGAAGACATTGATACCCACTTTCTTCTGTACACAAATGAGAATCCAAACAACTACCAAGTAAGTGTGGGCATGGAGTGTCTGTGTTGGATGACAGAGTTAGTATGAACACATACTGGGGCCACTAAGTGGCTGGCTAGGGCATAATTAACACTTTGGAACTGTCCTCCTAATGTGGGAGTTCTTGGCTCTAAGGGTCATAAGCCCTGAGTAACTCTGAAAAATGTACAAATGAAATACAGAAGTGTACACGGGGACATTTATGGAGAAGCCCAGGCATAACCCAACTGAGCCCTCCATCACCTTCTCTCAGGGCCATGGAGCAGTAGCATGTGCAAAGCTATGCTACAAGGATAGCTTTGCACATGCTAGGATGATACAAGACAGGAAAGGAGGACATACAATTCAACACAAAGGATTTGAAAAATATGAGGTCTCTGGGGCGATCCTCAGAACAGGCCTGTTCCAGGTGGTCAGGTGACCAGTGAGTTTTTTTAAAAGATGACATTGCTATGAGTTTAAGTAGCTCAAGCTTTGGTCCCTGGCAGGTGGGTCTATCTCTGGGTGCCTGGGTTTATCCACTCTGGGACTTAGTTCCTCCATCTTAGAAACTATGTAGACACAATGGCCACTCCTGTCTTTATTGTCCGATCTTTTTCTGGTTTGCTGGCAGAAGAGTCCCAAGCATATGGAAATCTATTCTGAGGTACCAGGCTCCCCAGAGCTGGAGCTGAGACTTGTGGCTTCTAGCCAAGGATTGTCTACCTTCCTTATAAAAGGAGTCTATTTAGGTACCTGAGGAAGCCTGAAGGCCCTTCTCAGGATAATATGTCCAAATAGACAAAATAAACTGTAATGGACTACAAAGAAAACCAGAGATTGAAAACAGTCATCAGAATGTGAAAAAGGTAGAAGATATGTAGCATGGTATTACATATGCTATTTTATTATCTCCGTAAAGACTGATCTAGAATCTACAGTAACAAAGCAGTGATAGCACACACAGCGCTTCGAGCTACTTATAGCAGCTACTCTGTGGCATCAGAAATGTCTGACTTTAACTGAGGAACCGAGTCACAGCCATTGCTGAGCCCACTCTAGTCTGCTGCCTGGACGGTGCTTAACAGAAACACTTGATCGGTTCAAGGTTCATGAAGTCAGAGGACTTGTGCTTTCTGGATTCACAGGACTCAGCTGCAGGGTTCTAGAGCCGGGATCTCAGTCCCGTGGGTCTGGCCGTCACAGGTCTGCAGATAGGCCCGGCCAACATTCGAATTCACCTTGTCTAATTTAACCAGATGATCTCTGCCACCGACCCAGCCACCATCAAGGCTTCCAACTTCCAGCTGAATCGCAAGACACGCTTCATCATCCACGGATTCACAGACAGTGGAGAGGGGAACTGGTTGCTGGACATGTGCCAGGTTGTTATCTGTCCTTCTCACCCAGATCCCACACCCCATGCCCCTGACACAAGAAAGAAAATGTTCCTGCAGAGAAGGGTTCTTCCTAAAATCCACTAAGGAAAGCTTGCTTCTTGGGCCTCCGTTGCCACATTCTCCCATTCACGGTTGCTACCCAGCAAGCCTCAGAGGTGGGGACTCCACATGCTACCTGACATTTTATCTCTGACTCATGTAACATAAAAACAAACACGTTGCCCTCTTAAGTTCCACTAGCTCATGGTGGTGTTCTTTATCTGTGCTCAGAGCTGCCGGCTGGGAGCAGGTTTGGAGCCTTTGAAATGCACAAGTGCACCAGATGACATGATTGTGAGCTTTATAGCCTAGGGATTTGTTTGGACCTGGCTTTGAGCCCTGAGACTAGGAAAAGACCCTCTCAAGCCTCAGTTTCCATATTTATTATGTAAGATGAGCATATCCCAAAGGTCAACTGTGCCAGGTGGGAGGGAAACTGAAATGCTAACAAGGGCCAGGTACTCTTGGAAGTGAACTCTGAGGTGTGCCACCCTGGCCTGTTTACAAAGTTTGTTCTCTCTCTCTCTCTCTCTCTCTCTCTCTCTCTCTCTCTCTCTCTCTCTCTCTCTCTCTCTGCCTTAGAAAATGTTTCAAGTGGAGAAAGTGAACTGTATTTGCGTCGATTGGAGGCGTGGATCCAGGACTGAATACACCCAAGCCGCCTATAACACTCGGGTTGTGGGCGCTGAGATTGCCTTCCTAGTGCAAGTGTTGTCGGTAATGGTCAAGTCTGGGGCAGAGTCAAAGAGAGGGGTAGAGTTAGACCAGCAGAGTTAGAGAGGGGTGGAGTCAGGGGGAAGGAGCTAGGGAGGAGTGGAGTTAGATTGGGGTAGCATTGGAGGGGCGGAGTTAGAGGGGTGGAGCTATAGGGTCAGGGTTAAGAAGAGAGGCAGAGTTAGGGAGAAAGGCAGAGTTAGGGAGAGAGGGGGAGGGCAGAAGAGTGGTGTTAGAAAGGGGTGGATTTAGAGAGGGGCAGAGATAGAGGGAAGGAGTTGGAGAGAGGGGAGGAGTTAGAGGGTGGCATGAGAGGGGCACCGCTGGAGGAGCTGGAGAGTCACAGACCTGCGCACAGAGGTTGCTAGGGATCATAGGGAAGAGCTGGGGTCACAAGTCAAGGAAGCCAAGTTCTGAGGTGAAGCAACAACCTTTCTCCTCGCTATCTGTCTACAATGCCCTAGACGTGGGCCTGGGAGCCTCGGTTTCCCCTTCTAACATAAGACCTTTCTTGCAAGCTGTTCTGGGAAGTGAGAGCAGACTGTGACGCCCAGCCGTTCTCTCTGTGGAAGACAGCTTTGGGCTTCATCTTTTACCATACGGGATAGAGATGGAGTGGGGGAACTTAACACTTGGCTCCCTTTCTTCCCTGTTGTAAGTTCTGGAGGGCCCAAAGCTTCCCTCTCACTGCAAGCCAGTTCCCTTAAGATCAGGGCAGAGGCCTCCACTGCAACACCAGGTGGCGGCAGCAGTCAGAGAGGTGGCCTGCAGTTAGCGTTGTGGCCACTGGTCAGCACTGTTGCTGCATGTAGGAGCAGGGAATCGTCCCCCCCCCCCCCCCCAAGGATCCAGCAGCCTGCATTATCTCTGGAGTCTTCAGCTCCATCCCGCCTGCCCTCTGGCAAGGGCCAGGCTCTACTTCCCAATCTTGTGGTTCCAGGGGACCTAAGACTCCCTCTTTCCACAGACAGAGTTGGAGTACAGCCCAGAGAATGTGCACCTCATCGGCCACAGCCTGGGTGCACACGTGGCTGGGGAAGCAGGCAGGAGGCTGGAGGGCCATTTGGGCAGGATCACAGGTAGGAGTCCTGAGAGCCAGTCTGGGGTCTAAGGGTCCCCAGGGAGTAGGGGAAAGCCGTCCATGCCTGTTCCACAGCAGAGAATACCCCTCCTCCTCCTCCTCCTCCTCCCTCTCCCCTTCCTCCCCCTCCTCCTCCTCCTCCTCCCCCTCCTCATACTCCCCCTCCCCCTTCTCCCTCTCCCGTTCCTCTCCCTCTTCCTCCTCCTCCTTCCCCTCCTCTTCCTCCTCCTCCCCCTCCCGCTCCCTCTCCCCCTCCTCCTATTAGGTGATATCCTGACTCAAAAAAAGAATTGCTCTTGTTTCTTAATGCCTGCTAAAAAATCCATAGTCATAGATAAAAATGTGTTTGTAAAACAAGAAAAATATAACCAGGTTCAGAACCTTAACTTCAGAGACATTACTGATGCAACGTAGCAAAGATATTTTTGTTTTTAAATGGTATGATTTTTTTTAAAAAAAAAATTATCACTTCCACTTCCTGAATGTTTTAACTAAGTTGGCGTGGCCAGAAAGAGACATAACATTTAGAAAGTGCCTTGTTAATGAAGGAATCATTAGAAACGGTTAATGCACATAAAAGCGGACTCAAATAGCTATTCACTTTGTGCAGTCAAACCAATATATAGCCAACCGTAACCCCTCTGGGCAGTGGCTTGAAGGATGGGAATAGTATTTATAGTCCTGTAGACATTTTCACTTTGCAGGGGCCTATCTGTTACATCTGTTCGTGGGATTTTCATAAGCTTGAACAATAGATGGCCTATTCTCACTCTCTAGATGAGAGTAGACAGACAGACACTTCACATTCTTCTCATCCCTGCCTCTCTTTGAAAAATGATGGGCACCATCTCAGCTTTAGGAAATCCACAGACCAGTCCAGAATATAGAAAACTAAGTAGACAAAATTCAAAGCAGAATCTATGAGCACAAAATAATGCAGTGGTTAGGACAGCCTGAGAAAGGAGACACAAAGTTTCCATGAGGAGGTTGTATTTGAGGCCAGACTTAGTGAGGGGGTATTGGATAAAGGGAGAAGGTGCTGAAGGGTCAGAGGCTGAGAAGTACAGCTCAGAAAAAGATGTGGAGGAGGAGTGGGTCTCTGGAACCAGGAGCAGCTGAGTGAGGCCACGGAGCTCGCGATCTCTGTGTGAGGAAAATCAGGAAGGGGGAAAGAGAGGTGTGTGCCCCAGGTCCTCCCTGGAGATGACTCTAGGGGTTTCTGAGCATTCTCTAGGCAGTATTTCTGTTCCCTACCTCTGTCCTGGCTTCTAGACCAGGAGCTGTGGCCTCTCAGAACAGCAACCTCTGGGGTGTACAGGTCTTTACCTAGCATGCCTCACCTTGGTTTGTTGTTTGACACTTAGACCTGTCTTTCTCGGGTTGTGATGTTCTCTTTTCTACCTTTCAGGGTTGGACCCCGCAGAGCCCTGTTTCCAAGGCCTGCCCGAGGAAGTTCGGTTGGACCCATCGGATGCCATGTTTGTAGATGTGATCCACACAGATAGCGCCCCCATAGTTCCCAATCTAGGTGAGCTCTATACCGCCTCTTTGTGATCTGTGACTGATGGCGTTGTGTCCAAGTGACACCCCCTAGAGACACACAACTGCAGAGGAGCCATTAAATATGGTTAACTACAGAGCACTTTAGGTCTCCATCAACAACAATGAGCACAAACAATTATCCAGTATGATGCCACTGCTATGGTGTGGCCCCCAAACTGAACCACAAATTCTTCTAGAGCGCTGGGAGGCTATGACTCCTCAAGACTTGCCTCCCTCCCTGGATCCAGAGGAATAGATGTTTTCCCTTAACCAGACTGAAAGTTTTTATACTTAACTCTTTATTTTAAAAAGTTGCCAAAGCTTTGGTTGTAGTTGTCCTGTTGGAACTACACCCTTTTGCTTAATTCTTCTAAAATAAGCATTCTTTTTTTTTTCAGTCCTTCGTATTGTATAACCAACCGCTCAAGAAATATGCACCTTTAGGGTATGGTTTGATAATGACGAAGATGATGGCAGAGATATCATTTATTGAATACTTAGCATGTGCTACACTGAACATTTTGTACACAAAAGCTTATTATGGAACACCCTAAAAGGGAAACTGTCCCCCACCTCACAGCTGAGGAGACTCTGAGACTGAATAATTCAGTAAAATCATGAAGTTGGTCAGTGGAACCCAGGTTTGATCATAGATAGGTCTGTGCACCTTGAAATCTAAAGCTCCTCCCCATTTGCCTATTTCTCCCCCCACCCCAAGTAATCTCTATGATCTCACTATAACTCCAAAGTCTCAGAGGTCTGAAATATACCTCAGTTTTAGAGAATTTCTGTCATATGCTCACCACATCACAAATTTTAAAAACTACAGTGCAGGGGGCTTGCTTGGAGATTAAAAGCACATGCTGCACTTGGAGAGGACCCAAGACTGGTTCCTAGCAGCCATGATGGGAACCTCACAATGCTCCACCACTCTACCTCCAGGGAATAGATGCTTTTGGTTTCTGGGGGCACCTGCACTCATATGCTTGCATGCACACACATCCTTGACACACATATAATTTAAAATTACATAATGCAGAAACCATATACTTAAAAGAATAAATGTAATGCAAATGCTACCATATGCATGCCTACTAGAGCCTTACGATCTCAGATTTATCAACATCATCCAAGGTCTCTTCAAGACAGACAGATAGGCACATATACAAATAGATACATACACACTCGCCCATACCTTGCCCACCCCCTATTCCACCTGCTTCCTGTGTTGGTCCTTCTTCCTTGTCCTGCCCGTTGCCCATCTCTGAGAACTCTCTGCAGAAAGAGCTGGTGTGGCTAAGGGGGACATTGCCAAGGAGGCTTGTTGTGCTCCTGTTCAAATGGACTGACACGTCACTGAGACCAGGATGTAACGTTGGGACCGTGTACACCCCTACTCACTCCTGCTTCAAATGTTTCAGGTTTCGGAATGAGCCAAAAGGTCGGCCATCTGGATTTCTTTCCCAACGGAGGGAAGGAAATGCCAGGATGTCAGAAAAACATCCTTTCCACCATTGTTGATGTCAACGGAATATGGGAAGGTATGTGTGTGGGAGAGAAAGGTGCGGTACCTGCCCGGTTGGGGTCAGGAGCAGAGTGTAAGAGTCTAGCCACTGTAGTGATGGACTTGCTGCCTTCTATTGTCTCGATCTGAGTCAGGCATTTCACAACACTCTAAGTTACTTTCTGTGTTTGGCCCTACGTCATACATGTAGGCATTGAGTACCTGGAGGGCTATATTCTTTGTCCAAGACTACATAATATCTAAACCTAGCTTCTTACTGAAGGGCTCTCAGTTGTCAGGATGCCAGGACAGCAGCTGGACGGGCACAGTCGCAAACACCCAGCTCTGGAAGCCAGGTCAGGGGCTGGACGGGCACAGTCGCAAACACCCAGCTCTGGAAGCCAGGTCAGGGGCTGGACGGGCACAGTCGCAAACACCCAGCTCTGGTTTTGCCTTCACATGTTCTCAGCACCTGCTCCTTGAAGAACTGCAGAACTCCACAGGATGTGGGGGCTCTGCCTTTCTTGTTATTGATGGATTAACTATGCCAGGAAGGGGACTGAGCTGGCTAAAAGAAGACGCACTCTGGAGGCCTGGCAACTGTGTGACTTCCTGAAGGTTGTGTGTGACTTTGTTCATCCTCAGAGCAGAACTTACACAACACTGGCGACATCCCAGAGACATTGATACACCTGTTCCTTGTTCTGACTTTCAGTTATTCTTTGTCCCTCCCCTGAGACCGGGCTTCATGTTCTTTCAGAGAGAGGAGGCTTTGGGTCAGTAAACAATTTATCGACATTTTTTCTTAAATTGGAAACTCCATGTGGCTGGGTCTTTTTTTTTTTATTTTAAAGATTTATTTATTATATGTAAGTACACTGTAGCTGTCTTCAGACACACCAGAAGAGGGCGTCAGATCTCGTTATGGATGGCTGTGAGCCACCATGTGACTGCTGGGATTTGAACTCAGGACCTGCAGAAGAGCAGTCAGTGCTCTTAACCGCTGAGCCATCTCTCCAGCCCAGGCTGAGTCTTAATGAGCACCCCATTACCCCACAACCTGGCTCTGACCTGAAGCAAGCATCAGGCGCTGTTGCGTGCTGTTGCGTGATGTGTTGTAGTCTTTAACTGTCCCATGTGCTTAGTGTTTGTAAGAAATATGGAGAAAGCAACATCCAGCATGAATGCAAACAGAGCCTTTGACCGGTTGGCCCCTCACCAGGTAAACTCATTGAGGACTGGCTGTTCTCCCCCTAAAAAAGCCGGAGTTGTGATAACAGCGGGGCCTCCTCCCAGAAGTGACGAGAAGTTACACACAATAGCAGAGAACCCAGTTTAATTAAAGAGGCAATTTAGAGTGAACCAGCCCATGTGCACCGGAGTGTGTTTCTATTGTGTGTCACGCAAGTCACGCAGCCGCTGGGCACAGCGAACAATTGAACACACTTTCTCCTCTATTATGGGATCCCTGCCCAGCAATTTTGGATCAAAGAAACAATTAAGTTTAAAGTAGGTTCTGTTGTCTACTGAGGACACTGGTGTGAGCCCTGATCTGGAGGCTGGGCTGTGAGCACAGCAGGCAGGGTTAGAAGCACAGGGAGCAAAGCTACCCCACCCATAATGGGAACAGGTCCTTTCTTGACGAGTGACTCCCAAGAATGGTCTTTGTAGATTTCTCCATGGGAAGTTTTACGTCAAGTAACTAGAGGAATGAAAAGTGATTTCTCCAACAAATAACCTTTGGGTTAAAGTAGAAGGTAGTACACCGGAATCACCCAGCAGGCAGGAGTTGTTATACAGTCCTAACAGTGAGGCCCAAGATGGCTGACTCCCCAGGAAAGGCTGTGCACCCACACGGCTGCTGGACTGGGAATACTAAGAAGTCAGCTTATGCTCAGTATGGACTCAACTGTCATAGACATAATGGCATGGACCAGTCATGGTTGTGAGAACCCAAAGGTGCAGAAATCACAGATAGTGATCACTGTCTGTTGACTATCTAGTCTGTCTCTTCCTCTCCTCTCTCTTTTTCTCCCTGTATTCCTATGTGTGTATTGTTTTAAAAGCTATTGCTATGTCTTCGAAAGATTTTTTTTAAATCAATTGTTCTCTTCTCTCTTTCCATGTGTTTGTTTCTCTTTCTGTGTATCTGTCTCTCTTTCTCTCTCGGCCCCTTGGCTCCCCCTTCTTCCAGTCCTTTCATGTATGTTATACATATGTTAACATGCATTCAACAAGCATGCTTGCTAGGTCTTGTCAGTCTTCAGCAGTTCCCTGGTCAGAGGCCTGAGGCATGGAGACTGCTCCTTGCTGTTATGACCATAAAAAGAGAAGGAGGTTTAGAGAGACTGGTATGCGGCAGTGTGGGGGAAGGGGGCGCCCCAGCGGGCATCTCTTCCCCTGAGGGACCAGACACACACAGACATGGTGTAGAGTAGAGTTTATTCAGGGCAGAGGATGGGAGTTAGTGGGGTAGTGGAGGCAGAGAAAGGCAGAGAGAGTAGAGAAGTAGAGGCCGGCCATGAACACGTGGAGGTGGGTGGGTGAAGGGGAGCCCAAGAGAGGCAGAGAGAGGCTGAGAGGAGCAAGAACAGGAGGAATAAGAGAGAGAGGAGGGGCTGAGCAGCCCTTTTATAGTAGGCCAGGCCTACCTGGCTATTGCCAGTAACTGTGGGGAGGGGCATATCTGGCTGTTGCCAGGTAATCGTGGGGTGGAGCTTAGAACACTAACACTTGCTCATTCAGAATGGTTGACCTGAAGGTGGAGGCTCTTCTCTCACACCTGTGGCTTTGGCTTTTTCAGGAACGAAAAACTTTGTAGCCTGCAACCACCTGCGGAGCCACATGTACTATGCCAGCAGCATCCTCAACCCTGACGGCTTCTTGGGGTACCCCTGCACCTCCTATGAGAAGTTCCAGCAGGTAGGTCACTCCAGGGTCCAAGAGAGAAGAGCCGGGTGGCCCTGCTGGTTGTGGTTGTCTCTGTGACATAGAGTGCAATAAAAAGACCCTTTGGGCATGAAGTAGGGATGGGGGTTTGGGTTTTTTTTTGGGGGGGGCATATGCAGAAGTTTCCAAAGCTACATTCCTCCAGCAGGGAAGTGGACTGGAATGGGGACCAAATTGTTGACTGCACTGACCTCCCCAGGGTGTCCAGTTTTTCATTTAGGACTATTCCCAGTCTAGAGGAAGGTCGAAAGGGGTGCACAGACATGCCTGTTACACCTGTTACTGACACAGACCAATCGATTACTAAGGTTTCCCACACAAGCATGTACGTATGCTTTCCAGCTTGAGTCTGTGAAGCAGAGATGACAGGGGCACTGGACTCAGTGTCATCCCTAAGAACAAGAGCATCTTCCTATAAAGGGCACTTTAGAAACTCATCTCTCACACACTAACATTTTAAATATATAAGCTGTGTGGTCAAAACTCCATTTTTCTAAAGTTTGCTAGAACTGTGCTGGCCTGCCACCATCCCTCCTTCCAAACTTCCTTCTTTGTTCCTCGTGTTCTTCCCCTATCCCTCCCTTCTTCTTGTTTTTCCTTCCATCTTCCCTCCTCTCTTCCTTCCTTCCTTCCTTCCTTCCTCTCCCCCACCTCTATGTCTCTCCTTCCCTCCTTCATTCCTTCTTCTTCCTCTTCTCTTTTTCATCCCTCCATCTCTCCTTCCCTCCTCCCTCTGTCTCTCCTTCCCTCCTCTCTCTATCTTTTCCCCATCATCTATCTCTCCCTCCCTCCTCCCTCTGTCTCACCTTCCCTCCTTTCTCCATTCCTCTTTCCCTCCTCCCTCTGTCTCTCCTTCCCTCCTCCCTGTCTTTCCTTTCCCTCTGCCCTGTCTCTCCTTCCCTCCTCCCACTGTCTCTCCTTCCCTCCTCCCTCTGTCTCTCCTTCCCTCCTCCCTCTACCCCCCACCCCTGCTTCTGCATTACCTTTTTTTGCCACTCTATAACATAGAGGAGTTCAACATTTTGTCTTAGTCTTCCAGAGCACAGATAGTTCTGAAGATTCCAGGATGTTTGGTAGAATGTCCCATGCTCTGAAGCTGTTGGTTTCTTTCTGATTTGGTGGTCAATATGGGATCCTTCCCAGCACATCACAACCAAGGGCATTCCTTCACTGGTGCTTTCGGTTTTAAAATATCTTTGTCAAGGATATTTAAATTTACGTTTTTCAAAACAAACTTTGACCTTAACACCCTGAGATGTATCTGGGTTAAAAGGACCTCACATCTGATCATCACAGTCTGGGATCACTTAGTAAGTAGCCTTGCTTGCACTGGTTGGGAGACTGGGAAGGCTCTTGGCCTCCAACATCTGACTCTGCAAATCTCACACCATATATTTGTGGTGAGTAAATAGGGTCAGAGAACAAAGGACTGTGGCATCCTGCTACAAAGAGCTCACGTGACTAAAAGGTCCAGTGAATGAACAGCCATCTAAGGAGTACTGGGTGGGATCAGCCAGGGTAAAGTCATTCACAGTAAGAGCAAGTGATTAAGGATCCTTGTATCCCTTCCTCCCTTCCTTCCTTCCTTCTTCCTTCCTTCCTTCTTCCTTCCTTCCTCCCTCCCTTCCTTCCTTCCATCCTTCCTTCCTTCCTCTCTTCCTTCCTTCTTTCCTTCCTGTCTGTCTGTCCTTCTACTTACCCATCTCTCTTTCATTCTCTTGGTGGCTCGCTCATCTTCCTAGCTCAGACATGCATGCATTTATTTATCTATATATCCCTGGGCCCACGGACTATGTGTTCATTCTGAGAACTATACACAGGGTCATTCTTGAACATGCAGAACACCCAATAATGTACCTTGAAAACTTATGGTTGGGAGACAAATTATATAGGAGGCAGTAAGATAAACAGGAAAGGGGATTGTAAAGCAATGTCTCTACGGAGAAGCCTGGAAAGACAGGTTATTTCAAAAGAATAGGAAACTGAGGATCTGGGCCAGGCATGGGTGATGCGTGCCTTTAATCCCAGCACTACAGAGGAAGAGGAGGAAGAGACAGGCAGATTTCTAAGTCTGAGGGGAGTCTGGTCTACATAATGAGTTCTAGGACAGCCAGAGAAAATAAAGAGACACTGTCTCAAACAAAACAAAACAAAGGAAAAGAATGGAAGGAAGAAGGAATGGAGGGAGGGAAGGAAGAAAGGAGGGAGGGAGGGAAGGAAGAAAGGAGGGAGGGAGGGAAGGAAGAAAGGAGGGAGGGAGGGAGGGAGAGAGGGAGGGAGGGAGAGAGGGAGGGAGGGAGGGAGGGAGGGAGGGAGGGAGGGAGGAAATGAAATGTTGACCTGGGGCAAAGTCTTCTACTAAGAAATGATCTCTTTCCACTAGAATGACTGCTTCCCTTGTCCAGAACAAGGGTGCCCCAAAATGGGGCACTATGCTGATCAATATGAGGGGAAAACAGCTACTGTGGAACAAACCTTTTTCCTGAATACAGGAGATAGTGGTAACTTTACTCGTAAGTTTCCATTTTACTTACCATTTTCTTAAAATAACTTTAAAAGGCACATGAGCTCTGCTAGTTAATCCCCTTGGCGCTAACTGACACAAACTCAACTGTCAGTGCCACAAACTGTAATGTAAGGGTGGCAGAACAACACAGGCTTTGGGGCTCACGCCTGCTCCTTTAACACCCGTGAAACTGGAAGAAAAGCGAGCGGGTGAATCACATGTCCACCTCATGACAGGGAAGACACGCGTGTTGTTGCAAGAAGAGAGCAACAGAGGAAATGGGACTGTAAACCAGAAAGTTATCACATATGACCCTCTAACATCTAACTCTCACACACACACACACTTGCACACACATGCACACACACAGAAACACACAGAGACACACACAGACATGCAGGCACACACATGCACACACACAGAAACACACAGAGACACACACAGACATGCAGGCACACACATGCACACACACAGAAACACACAGAGACACACACAGACATGCAGGCACACACATGCACACACATGCACACACACACGCGCACACACACACACACGCACACAATCACTGTTAAGCCACTACCTCTCCTTTCTTGTTCTTTGTCAAGTCACACATTAGTATCAATATTATAATATAAACATTCCAACTTTCAGAAGTCCCATAATCTTTAAAAAAGTAAAACACTTACAAATTCAGTCTCTTTAAAATAGCCAGTCTCTTAAAAATCTTAAGTCTTTTAAAATTAAAAGTCTCTCAACTGTGGGCCCCTATAAAATGAAAAATAAACACTTTCTTACTTCAAGAGGGAAGAACCAGGGCACAGTCACAATCTGAACAAACAAAACTGAACTCCAAAAGTATAAAAATTCAGCATCCAATTATCTGGGATTCACTCAACAATTTTTTATGTGCCTCCAAGGGGCTTGGGTCACTTCTCAGCCTCCCTCCTCTGCAACACACAGCTTCTCTTCTAGACTCTGGCCCCCATTCCAAGGCCACTGCTGTTCTTGGCAGTCATCCCAAGATTCTGGGATCTTCTACAGCAAATAGGCTACACTTTCACTCATAGCTTCTCACAGGCTCTCTTCTCGCTGCAAAGCCTCAACTTTCTCCATGGCCCCTTCAGATCTGGGGCCTCCTCTGCTACTCCTGACTGCACCTCCACAACTGGCCTCTCCCACTAACAAGTCTCAGCTCAGCAGCTCTCTGTGACCCCTTCATGCCTTCAAAATCAATACCACCTGGGAGACTCTTACACTACCAAGTTCTGCTGCCAACACGAGGTACCATCTTGGCTGCCTCTGGAACACAGCTTGTGTTCAGACTGACTTAGAAAGAAACACTTCCCACAAGATTTCACCTCAGTGATGATGGTCTCTCAATCCTTACAGATCTCTCTGCACCAGCTGACCAGTGTCAAGTATCTCAGTAAATCAAAGGTTTTACTTCAGTGATTTTGGACCCTTGTTAACCAGACCTGATTCTTCAGCCCCAGCTAATCAGAACCACAGCAAATGGTCACAATGGGGTCATTAAGGGCTCTCAAGCTCCTCTCTGAAGCTTCACAAACCTGGCCCCGTTATCTGACTGTTCTTGTCTTCAAAGTTCCTACAGAACATCCTCTAGAGCTCTCAACACTCAATGGCTCTTCTAGCCCAAATTTCCAATTTTTTCCAAATTTCCAAATTCCACAATCCTCCCAAACACATGGTCTGCAACAGCAATACCCCACTATCCTGGTACCAATTTCTGTCCTAGTTAGGGTTTCTATTGCTGTGATGTAACACTATGACCAAAAGCAAGTTGGGGAGGAAAGCATTTATTTGGCGTACACTTCCTCATTGCTGCTAATCATCAAAGGAAGTCAGGGTAGGAACTCAAGCAGGGCAGGAACCTGGAGGCAGGAGCTGATGCAAAAGCCATGGAGGGGTGCAGATTGCTGGTTTGCTTCTGTGGCTTGCTCAGTCTGCTCTCTTGTAGACCCAAAGACCATCAGCCCAGGGATGGCACCGCCCACCGTGGGTTTAGCCCTCCCCAATAACTAATTAAGAAAATGTTCTACAGGCTTGCCTACAGCCCAATCTTATGGAGGCATTTTCTCAATTGAGGTTCTTTCCTCTCAGATGACCCTAGCTTGTCATGTTGACTTAAAACGCCTTCACGAACAGTTAGGACCTCAACATAAAAATTGGGATGGAGGAAAGGACACCCTCACACCTGTATCTGTCAGAGACATCATTCATAGTGGGAAACACTGCACTTTACTTGGCTGTCATGCTTTCTGTCCCCTCGGTCTCCTCACCTCCTCTGAATCATGGGTCAACACCATGGAAGAACACAACCCCATCCCTGTTGCCTCTTACCCTAGGAGAAGCCAATCTTAGAAAAATAACACTTCCAGTTGAGTTGGTTTTTTTTCAACAGTGTAAGTCTGTTGAAACAATATACTTCTTGGCACAGGTTGGAGATACAAAGTGTCAGTAACACTGTCAGGGGCAAAGAACCTGCGTGGGTACATCTTGGTTGCTCTGTACGGAAGTAATGGAAACTCGAAGCAGTATGAAATTTTCAAGTAAGTTTTCTGGTAAATGCAATGGCTAAACTTCCCGTAAGAGGTGAGACTCATAACAACTTGGTTATCCACCGCTTTACACATTTAAGCATTTACACAACAGAACATAGTCCCAGATTGTCTGAGCTGGAAGGAAATTGCCGTGTCTAATCCAATCATCCCATTTTATATAGGAGAACAATGAGGCCTTGTAAGAGAGATTGTTGTTTACAATGGGTCACATGGTGATTGCTTTTGTCAGCCACAGGACTACAGTGTGTGTGTGTGTGTGTGTGTGTGTGTGTGTGTGTGTGAGTGTGATATGATACTTAGAGTTGGATCCGTGGGTCTTCAGCAAGCTGGGTAAATACTTCGCCACTGAGCCTTATCTCCAGCCCTCTTCTCAGGGTTTCTGTTCAGTTAGTTTGTTTGTTTTGAGATAGGGTCTCACTAAGTTGCCCAGACTGGCCTTAAACTTGCAATACTCCTTCCTCACCCTTGTAAACAGCTAGAATGTAGGCCTGGCTTGGTCTTCATTTTCCCTCTGAGCAAGGCTCATTCACAGGACAATCCACTCTGCCTCAGTCTCCCCAATATATACAGAGGTGGACGTGAAGCCTGGAGCCCAGAGCTCGTCACAGTCATGGTCTTAGCCCCTAACTTACGCTAGATAAATGAAAAGCTTGGTAGGTATGTGTTGAGTGAACGTATAACTTAGATGGTAAAAATTACATTCTGGTTTTGCACTAACTTTTATGGTTCCATATATAAGTTTAATTTATTTAACAACTTCTGGGACAACTTATGAGACATTAACAGAGTTTGCCAAGCTGCTTGCATCTTTCAACCAAAGACACTGCATTATTTTGTCCTTAGCAAACTCAGAGTTCCCAACCACTCCAAATATTCTCCAGAAATATATTTGTTTGTGAAGTCCCTAGATATGTTTGGAGTCCTTCTAGGCATTTGCAGAAAGCCAGTATCTACTCCATTTGGAGAAGCAATAGATGAATACTATCCTATGTATCCATGCACCCAGCTAACATGATTCTTCTGTCTATGTAATCAGTGGATCCCTCAAACCAGAAGAGAGGCATATTCGTGACATTGATGTGGACATCAATGTTGGAGAAATCCAGAAGGTTAAGTTCCTCTGGAACAATAATATGATAAATCTCTTCTGGCCCACCCTGGGAGCTTCGCAAATCACAGTGCAAAGTGGTAAAGACGGGAAAGAGTACGTATCTGACATTCCTTCCAAGGCTGCTTGTATTATGTTCCTCTCTCTGTCTATGAATCCTCCCATCCTTCCAATCCCTCACCCACCCATCCAACCATCCTCTGCCCTCTTCACTTACCGCACATGCCTCTTTGCTACTTATGGGTCCTTCTTCTTCCACCATTCTCCATCTACCATTTTGACCCCTTAACACTAGAGCAGAGAGAGAAAAGGATAGAAAGAGGGCAGTATTATCATTAGACTACTTCCTGCTGATTAGGGGCATTAAGTTCCTTGGGGCAAGTTTGATCTTTGCAGTCAGAATATCTAATTTCTTCTTTCTTCTTTTTCCCTTGAGTACAACTACTTAACAAACTGCAACTAACAGCAACTAACTCACCCTATTCAAGACCCTAGAGGATATATATATCCTCTGAAAAGTCCCAAGAATTCCAAGTGTCACACAGTAACAAACTGTCACTGGCAAAATCACGTACCTGCTAGAGCACAAGGCAAATCACAGTCAGCTGCTGTGGACAGTCTGAAGCAGCCCCAGATCCCATACCTGGGATTAAAACAAAACCATATTCCTGTGTCTGTATTTTTTAAAGAAACCAAAGTTCTCACTACAGCTTACTGGATACCAAGTTATTTGTCTCCCTGTCTTTCACATCATCAAGATATTTATTCATCTTCCCATTCACTCATTAATTTACCCAGCTTCCCTCCTAACTCTCCACTGAACCATCTGACTTACTGAGAAAACTGGAGTATCATCCTTTCCCTTAGATAATATTCAACAAGGCAAGGACAAAGCACAGATTATAAAGTATAAGAGACAAGAATATCTAGGAAAACTGGTGGAATTAGTTTTGGTGTGCACTTTTTATTATACACTTTTTTTTTCGTTTGAGACCTGCCATGGGAGGGACAGAGACATGAGTTTGGTTCAGTGACAAGCTCATTCTCAAGAAAAAGAATCTTCCTTAGTAGGACTGTGACAGAACCTGCTGTTCTAGCTTCTGTTCTGTTGCTGAGATAAAACACTCTAACCAAAAGTGACTGGGTCATGGGGGGGAGGGAGGTATTTTAGCTCTGGACTCCAGGTCACAGTCCATCACTGAAGGGAGTGCAGGCTGGAACTTGAAGGAACATCCTCTTGCTAATCCAGACAACATTCTCTGGTCAAGGAACTCTCTCACTTCATCGCCGAATGGAGTATGTTGCTTGCTAGGTGTCTCATAGCCCAGTTTATACTCAGCTAGCTTTCTCATACAGTTCAGTCTTTCTAGGGATGGTGCCACCCACAGTGGGCTAGGCCCTCCTATGTCAATTAGCAATCAAGACAACGCTCCACAGTTGCCCACACACCAATCTGAACTAAGTAATTCCTCAGTTGAGGTTCTCCTCTGAGATGACTCTAGGGTGTATTGAGAAGGCAGTTAGAGATAACCAAGAAACCTACTAATTTCAAGATATAGGAAGAAAAAAGAATACCTCAAAAGATAATAATCAGAAAAAATAATGAGAAATTGTAGACCTCAGAGGGAAAACCTGCTCTCTGTCAGCAGCAGGGCGGCTGAGCCAAAGCAACAGGAAACCTTGAGTTGCAAACCCTGGTTTGAAGCGGCTGGTCCACTTTCTGCATTTGAATGACCCTCAAGGAGAAGAAAGGGCTTGGGTTGGTTCTTTTTTTTTTTTTTTTTTAATTTTATTTTTTTAATTTACATTCCAAATCACTTCCCCTTTCCTGTTTCCTCCCTCCCCGAAAGTCCCATAAGCCCCCTTCCCTCCCTCTTTTCTCCATTCAACCCCCTCTCATTACTCTGTCCTGGCGTTCCCCTACATCCCGTCTTTCCAGGACCAGGGGTCTCTCCTTCCATCTTTTTAGAAATCTATTGATATGCTGATTGTGTCTAGGGTATTCTGAGATTCTGGGTCAATATCCCCTTATCAGTGACTGCATACCATGTGTGATCTTTTGTGATTGGGTTACCTCACTAAGGATGATATTTTCAAGTTCTGACCATTTGCCTAGGAATTTCGTGAATTCATTGTTTTTAATTGCAGAGTAGTATTCCATTGTGTAAATATACCACATCTTCTGAATCCATTCCTCCGTGGGAATCAGTTGGGTTCCTGCCTGGGGTCTCAGAGTGTTTCAGGCTGAGGAAGCAACCTTGGAACAGGCTAACTGCTGTTTTACAATCTCATCAAAGATGTGAACCTGCTGATGAACCAGCTGCTTTCCCCACAGGTACAACTTCTGTAGCAGTGACACTGTGCGTGAAGATGTCCTACAGTCGCTCTACCCTTGTTAAAGGTGTGCGCATGCCTCTTCCCATAATAAACATTCCTGACACACTTGGTCTGAGGTTGAGGTGTAGCACGACGTTCTCCGTGTAGTGGGGTCACATTTTGGAAGATGCCTGGGTCAAAGGGCAACATAACCACAATGATAATACCTGGAGCTTCCCACATACCCTCTGGTCACAACTCTGGCTTTCAGGGCATTTTGTGTATCTTGTGTTCATATAACTGTGAACTTACGTGTTTTGGGTTAAAATCAACTCATGACATAAAAGAAGAGGAAGGGGCTTTAAAAGAGTAAGTGAACTCCTGTACTCAGTGCAGAATCCACGAGACACACAACATTCCTTCATCTTCAGGTGTGTTGATTTTTCTTCCCAGAGACAACTTGGGTTTATTCTCCAGAAATATTCTACATATGCATATGTTTGTGTCCATTTTACAACCTACCCTTTTATTTGAGTACAAATGGAAGACTACTATACATGCTATCAGCTTGAGCTTTTCATTCCCCATAAACCAGGTGTTATTATTATCTAATGGTACAGAACAGGGGCTCATTCATCTAGAAGCCTGTAAGTGCCAAGGATAGGTATGGACAGTGTGAAGGGTAGGGCCTGTGATGGGCTTTCCCATCATAAGCATGCGTATGATTAATATCTTTTTGTGGTGTTTTCTACTGGGTGAACTTGATGGGCCGTCGTGGGGTAGTCATTGTGCAATTCTTAGAATCTAGAAATCTTCATTTAGAATCTTAGAAATCTTCATTTAGCCACTTCCAAAAATGGAGCCAAGGCAGCAGGGGCTGATACTGGAAGGAAAGAGCCTATGGTGGAACTGAAGACTTTGGCTTGGTATCTCGGCTTCTCCGCCCAGTCTCCTGTACCTCATTTCATTGGTTAGTATTTTCCAATTCCTTTCCCTTGAAACCATACGTATCATTTAAAATCTTAGCTTGGTACAATGAAATTGGACGTTATCTGAGTCCTACTATGTGCTCTAGACAAAGTCACAGAGCACAGACCTTTTGCTCATGGCCGCCACTGTGTATTAGAATCGTGTGGGGCTTTTCATGTCTGGGCTGGACCCTCACCCAGTCACCGCTTTTGTGGTGGACACCTGTATTTTAAAGCTCCTACGAAACATATAACCAAGGGGGAAAACACTGAGTTCTTTATGGGATTGAGGCAAACTCTCCTCCTCCTCCTTAGCCACAAATCCCTTTTCTAGGCTTGTGTGCTTCTGTGTGTGTGTGTGTGTGTGTGTGTGTGTGTGTGTGTGTCCTCGAAGTCCATGTGGGGAAGGATTGGATGGTGACAAATGGAAACAAACACAGAGGCAGTTTGAATCTGAGTGTATTTTACATCTCTGAAGCAGGGAATTTTATGCATTAAAAACCAAACATAATAACTCTTAGAAACTGTATCCAGTGAAACAATCACAAATACCAACAAAAATCATTTGGCATAGTAAAACACAAAAATCATCTGAGCATCACAACTCTGAAACTACATGTTCAGTGAATCACAAACAGAACAGGTAGCATCATTATTAATAATATAAATCATCAAAATATGACAATTCTAAAAGGATGTATTCAGTAGGGCAGTCATCCAAGGCTAGTGGCATATTCCCAAGAACAGGTTAATAAATCTTTATGGTCAGTGCTCTTAACTGCTGAGCTAACTTTCCAGTCCCATATGGTTAATAATTATTTAACATCTAATGCCTGATTTTTTGTAAATCTTCAACACACAAATTTAAACTATTTTAATTCTTTGTAATTAAGGCTTTCTTTACCATATACCAAAACCCACTTCCAATGAAATTTTATTGATGGGAAAGTTTATATCTATCATAATAATTTTGTAAATGATTTAAAAAGTAAAGCGTTGGTTTCCCCGGAGATAAGGTCATGTTAGTGACCCCCATCTCAAGGAATGGTTTCGTACCCATTATTCTTGCTTAAGATCATGGTCTAGGCTACCAGGAACCTGTTAACTAAGAAAAGGAATGAAAGAAAACAAAACAGAAAAATTGCAGTGAGAACTACGGCTCAATGTCTGCTCCGGCCGAGAGTTCCACAACTGGTTCCAGGAGACCTCCTTCTTCTGAAGTCTAATGCCTCAGTCTGTGGAACTTGTCACACAGACTCTACTGGGGTCAGTGGTGTGTGTGTGTGTGTGTGTGTGTGTGTGTGTACAATCCAGAGTTACGAATGGCTATGAGCTGACAAGTATGGGTACTGGGAACCAAACTCTGGTCCTCTGTGAGAGCAGTACCTGTTTTTCACCACTGACCTTTCTCTCCAGCCCCTACAAATCTTAACAGTAGAAATAAAGCTTTTCAGTCAATTCCCAACGTGTTCTACAGGTACACCTTGCATACACGGCAGCAGCTAGGATTAAGCATGCATGAAAATCACACACCACAGTGCCTAGCACATAAATAGCAGCCAATCTATGACTCGAGAAGGGCCGAGTGACACGATTTTTATTTCCGAGTAACAGAGACTCAAAGACAAGTGGGTAAGACAAGTCACAGCCTCAGAGAAGGTTGTGAAGTATACACAACCAAGGCTTAGCATTCAGATCACATAACCGGAAGAGACCTACAGGGGGAAATGATAATGGGTGTAAGTGAGCAGCTAGCCCAAGGAGAGGCTGCTCTAATCTGTTACTATTGAAACAAGTGATAACAGCAAAATGCCCGGATGCTGGCAATGCACAGAGAAAACGGCTTCTTTCTCATTCCTCTCACAATTCTGGTAGTGGGAATGGCAAGCACAACATGGCGGACAAGTGGGTGTGTGCAGAAAAAAGAGAGAAGCAGAAGGTCAAACTAACCCCATAGCAGTCCTTTCCTGAGACCTCACTCACACTCACCTCTTCCAACAGTGGTGTCCTTCCTGGTGTTATCCTCTTCCCAAAAGGCCTCAGCTCGTGAGAACCCGAAACGTCTCAACGCCCATTGTGGGGCGGGGCGGGATCCACATGCGATACATCCCAAGCACAGCAGGGGAAAATACAGTACAAACCCTGGAGATTCCACCTCATTTGAGTAACCAGAGGAATGCAGATAATACCTAAACAATAGTCCACTCAACCGATTATACAAAACTTAACCTTTTCAAACAAAAGTAAACCAGGATCCATATGTACCAAAATAGGTAGTGCCCCCACACCCTGGGGAGAACGTTAGTACTGAGGAGCTGTCATGGGGACTCATTTTGTTAATTGCACTCATAAAATATTACTGCCCACCACCCAGGCTATTTGAAATATCATGATAGCCATGAAAGCCACTTAGAACCTTCCCGAGAGGCTAGAAAATATCTATTTTAATTGCAAAAGAAGTTGAGATAAAGGTGATAAAAGGTTCATTTTTTGATAGCACCAGGTGGCTGTCGGTATGGTTTCTTAGTAGTTTAACTTTAGAAAAATCCAAATCTAACTGCTTGAGTTAGATTTGGATTTTTAGAGGGACAGGATGTGCCTAATCCTGTAGATACTTGATGCTCCAGGGGAGGGGGAATGGGGGTGAGTAGGTGGGTGAGGCGGGTGAGGGGAGCACCCTCTCAGAGGCAAAGGGTAAGGGGGATGGCATGAAGAACTCTTGGAGGGGGGACCTGGAAGGGGGGCAACATTTGATATGTAAATAAAACAATTAATAGAAAAATCCAAAGCTAGGGGAACCAAAGAGATCGAGACTGGTCGCAGGAGTGTAGAAGATCAAGTCTGTTACTGTGTTCGCAGTTCAGTAGCTACAGAAGGGAAAAGGCAACCAAGTGGACTTCAACGGCTGCCTCCCCCAGGATGCACCTGTTTCTCTCTTTGAATTCAAATCCTGATTCATCAGCTGCTATTGCTGAAGTACAAGGTGAGAGCCTCTCCCCTTCCCCTCCCCAGACCTAGGATTGTTATAGAAAACCCTTTATCCTCACCCGACAGCCTCACCCTGCCCCTAGCATGACATTAGCATCCGTAGACGAGTGGCACTGCCAGGCAGCCAAGGCCATGGCTGTGTGGACAACGTATTCCACGGCGCTAACCCTCCCAGGCTCAAGCTGCATAATTCCATAAAGAGTTTTCTGAATAAAGACGTTAACAGCAACGAGGGGGCAACGTGAAGTCACCCTCAGAGAATCCAGCATCTTCATCACGTCTTGTCAGCCCCCGTGGGGTGAAAAAAAAAAAAGAATGCTTTACAAAGCTGTTTCATAAAATGTTATGTTAAATGAATATCTTTTACTAGCTTTTAATGCTAATAGGGCCATTTATTCCTGACCTTCAGAAATATGAGATATTTTAAATGACAACGTAAAAAGTGTTCTTGTTTGAAAACCCAAGCTACTTTAGACTGCATATTATTACTTTTAAGTATAGTGTATGCCAGTGGCGTGCATTTCAGCATCCCATTTCTATCTGGCTGGTGTATATTTCAGCTGACATTTATTGTTCCCCTGCATACGTGTCAAATTCCTTAATGACGGCCGACAAAGGCATAGCTCTCGGTATATATAAATTACATTTGCTACCATATAATCAGTTATCTATTAGAATGCTATTTGTGACAAACCATGTTCAAGATAAAAATGGAATTGATTTTTCTGTTATTTTAATATTGTGCCGCACGCAGCAAGCCTTTGATCGAACCTTAAACACTCTAACGCTCTGTTTTTGTT